>CM053783.1:774641309-775223809 GCA_028749045.1 Cupressus sempervirens | reverse complement strand
CATGTTCAGAGTCAATATGAATTGTATGCTAATAAGAGTTGATCTTATATATACATATTTTTCTTGCAACTCAGTAGGCCTTCCCTATGCCAACATTAGTCTTTGAAAATGTAATTGACTAGTGCCAAGAGATATCACTAATGAAGATCTAGTAGACCTAAGATCTCCTTGCAACCTATCAATTTCTTGTTGACTCTCTTGGGTAAAGATATTAACATTGCATAGTTTATTATACAGAGAATAAATGTTCGCCAAAAATTTCTTCACACTATCCATTTTAGTTGATAAATCAACTTGTCTTAGTTCTATAGCACTAGATATCTTATCCATGACTTTAGTGTGAAATTTATTCTTAGAACATTCCAATAACTTTACAGTTGTCTCTATATCATCATCTTTAATCTTATCAACTATATGTACAAGTTTCTCTAAGATAGGCTTATTGGACAATGAGTCTAAAATATCAAAAGAATCAATGAAAATATCATTTATTTCATGTAAAACCTATTTTTAGGTGTACTCTCTTTTGAGATTCTCTTTCTTTGATTTCCTCCATAGGGCCTCCTAGAGTATCTCCATCTCTTCCAATGTGATTTTTTTTGGATTAAACTATGGTAGAATAATCAACTTGTCTAAACTTACATCCTCTAGTGATGTAGCTTCAACACTCTTTGGTGTGCTAGTACTCGGCTTTGATATCTGCAATGGTGTGGAATGAGTACTTTGTGTCAGAAGAGTCTAGCTATTGGGAAGAGTTGAAATTATTGGAAAAGTGACCAGTATCTGAATTGATACTTGCTCCTCAGTCTCAATAGTCATATTATCCTCTTCTATTGTATCATCCTCTTTCTAATTTTCAACATGCTTTGGTGAGGTGGGTATAGGACTGGCTTCCTTACCCTTATTCTCTTCATTTCCTTCCTTACCAATTACCACAAGTGTTGGTATACGTAAGCTTTATAGACTAGGAAGTGATATAGCTAATGCATCTTCTTCTTTCTCTTTCATCTCAATGACAAATGTTGCTATTGCAGATTGTGCTTTGTTAAGCTCATCTTTCCTCTCCAAAACCTTATCATGTCATATTTTTTCTTCATTTGACTCTTTCTTATTTTCCTCTACAATAGGTGGGAGTGTAATAGATGTGTCTTTCTTTTGAGTCATAGTGGATGCAATCCTAACCTTTTGAGATTCATCAATCCTTGCCAATATAGGATTAATGCATGGAATTGTTGTGTTAATGGATTCTTGTTGCAATTTCTTAATATCATCATCACTAAGTGGATTTACATTATATGTTTGTAATGCCCCGCCAAGGGATCCAAAAGAATTAACCTAAAGTTTCACTAAGTTTGCTAAACATTTTTTTTTTTAAAGTAAGAAAATATGACATACACATCAAACAAGTAGTAGCGGAAGCAATAACATGTAATCATCGACAAACATACATTGCAAGTTACATTTCTTAAAGATCCCAAGACGTGGAGTCACGTTTAAATTTAATTAATTCTAAGTCTAACAACTAACACATACATATAAAAGAATAATCAGAAACTCCAATGTCCATAATATACATTTGTTCTGAATGCTCCTTGGCAAATTAATTTCGGAATGCTCATTCATCCACTGTACATGTCACAGGGTATGAAAGGCTTAAAAGAATATACATATGTAAAGATCAAGATACAACATCCTCAAATCCATGATACAAAGTACAGTAAAATATATGAAAATTATTCACCATACATGATACATCCATACATCCATAATGATAAAGC
Source organism: Cupressus sempervirens (assembly GCA_028749045.1). Lineage (NCBI taxonomy): Eukaryota > Viridiplantae > Streptophyta > Pinopsida > Cupressales > Cupressaceae > Cupressus > Cupressus sempervirens. Next base: position 775,222,031 of record CM053783.1, on the reverse strand, counting down.
ATCTATCATAAAATCTAACCATCCATCATACTAATCCAAGAACATAGTGTAGGTAAATGCCAATCACGAAATTTCCAGCCACGGTGACCACGGAACGGATCTCATTGGTAAGAGTAAAAGCACTACCACCCGACCGCGTGGAACCTAAATGGTCCACTCCCACCGCGCTGAGGAGATAGTCTCAAGTCCCAAATAGGATAACAAAACCTATAATCATAAATATTCTCTAAGTCCAAGAAATCCTATAAGTATGCTAACTCAAGGGTTCCTAAAAAGATCGACATCTATATCCCAGAGGTACCACAAGACACGTAGGAAACCTAACATGCAAGCGGGAAAGTGTCATCGCAAAAGTCATGTAGAAGTTACCCGAGCAATCCCTTAGGAATCCCGGGTCCCTACTGATCCTGCGGCCACTAGTATCCTCTCGTACTGACGAGGCATACTATGGTATGCAAGGTCGTAACCAAGCGTCCTCTCTACCCCATCCTAGTCTGTACTAGCACTCATGGCATGGGAGAGAACATACAATTATCTTGTTAGGTTCATTTTCTCTCATTTAGTGTAAATGTTTTCACTTATTAAAAATGACTTACAATGGGTTTCTCAAGGCAGCCTCTTAGGGCTCCGACCCCCATTGCAAGCCACTTCCCGACTCTACACATAGATAACCTACCCTAGCTCATGAACTCATAAATCAAAGAATCATAATAAAACCATCTCAGTCCTATGCAAGCAACTGAAAATATCATAAAAAGATAATCCACAAAATATATCAGTTCTTCATGAGCAACAGATAACATCAAATAGTAATCAAGTAATCACGACAGTTCTCTATCAGCAACTGAAGGTATCAATGATAAGTCACAAAATCCAATGGTTCTCTAATGAGCAACCAGAAAGTAATACAAGTATAACTGATCGAGACTCAGAAATGGTTATCAAATATAACTGATCGAGACTCAAAAATGGTTAAGTTAGGTATTCTCAAATACATACATCTCAGCTTCACACAAGGAACTGGAAAGCAATCACAAACAGTAAACACAATCATGTCATAGAGCACTTCATCACATTACCATGGTCAGGTTAAGAAAGATCGAGACCAAATCATCAAGACATCACATTCACAAAACCCCGAGCCTCTGGTAACAACCTGAACTGGTCAACGCTAAACCAACCCCAAAACATTCAAAGTACAAAGTCAACATCAAAGTCTCAGAGATTGGATCTGAAAGTATATTATTTAAATTAAGGTAAGGTTTGTGTTTTAGTTCAATGTCGAATTCAAGTAACAAAGTTTTCACAACTACCCTTTTTCGAATAACCCAGTTCTATAATAATTTACATTAAATCAATATCCAAATTTATAATTTAGTCAAATAACATTCCTTATTAATTAACTTAATTAAACTAATTTTAATTAAATTAATCAATATTTATTAGATCTAATTAATTATTTTAATCCAACTAATAATTGTTAATTTATTAATATTTAAACAAAATTATTAATAAATTACAATTTACAACTATAAGAATGCAATTAATATTTATTTATTAAATATTAAAAAAAATTAATATATTATAAAAAATTAAATATATTATAATTTTTATTATTTAAAATTTTTAATTAAATAAAATTCATTTTTTTAATAATTAAAAAAAATTTTAAAAAATGAATTCCCAAACGTTTATAGCCCGTCGGCTTTGGCCGCAGGCCTGCGGTCGCAGGGCCTGCGGCGGCAGGTACTCTGTACCTGCCGTCGCAGTACCTGCGACGTAGGTACTGTCGGCCTGCGCCGACAGTGGGGGCGGGTACGGGGTAATTCCCTCCCCCCCACTTTAATAAATTTAAATATATATATATATTTTTTTATTATTTATATATATTTTTAATATGAATTTATTTTATTCGAAATAAAATAAGTTTTTATTAAAAATTAATTTTGTTTAATTTTTAATACAAAACAATTTCTTCCAAAGGATAATTATGTAAAATATATATATATATATATTTATATATATTTATTTATTTATTTTTTTATTTTATTTTTTTTTTTTTATCTAGAACTTTTCAATATCATTAAAACAAAACCCTTATCAAATTAGATCTTAATTTCTAAATCAAGAAAACAAGGGTTCTAATTAATTCATCCAGTCTCCATGGATACAGAAATTATTGACGAATAATTAATAGCTTCACAAGATTGAAAGCTTAAAACTTTTATCACAGAGAATACAGATCTTCAAACCCCAGACATGAAGAAGGCAGGAAGGGATAATTGCATATTTAATGGATAAAAAACACAAGACCCTACCTGATCCTGATGCTATTATGCAACCTCCAGAAAACTGTATGCGAATTCGCTCCTCTCAATATCCTTCCCCTTCAAGACTTTCTTCATATCAGCCTTCTGAAATTTGCTTCCAAAAATTGTCTTCCTCTAAAATTTCTCGTCCAAATTCCTCTCCTCCAAAAATGAACCCCCAAAGTTGTGATAAGCAAATTCTCCTCAATTCGGGGCACTAATTGTGCGTTTACCCGAGAAGACTCTTTGCACAACTCAGTTAACTCAAATTAACTTTTATTATCTTTTCTAATTCTTTTGCATTCAACTTTCATGCACAATCAGTTGAATTATTAAATAACTCTATTTAAAATTTCACTTGACTTCAATTCTTAATTAATTTATTATTTTAAATCTTATGTGCACTATTTAAGAAATTAAAAATAACATTATTAATTTTTATAATTTAATCTTTTAATTTAATTCTTATATTTAACTCATGATTAGATCATGCGATCTAGAATTCTTAATAAATTTATATCTTTCAACTTTTTAATTTATTTTAGAACTTAATTGATAACATATTTAATTAATTTAAATAACAATAATATTTAGCATTTATTTAAAAATGAACTCCAAATATATTATTATTAAATTAAATAAATATTATCCTGTTCTAAATATATCTTAAACTTTAATTTCCAACTTTAATTCTTTTATTTAATTAATTAATTAATTAATTAAATATAAAGATATCATAATTATTCCTTATTAAATTAAATCATTAATTTGTCTTTTTAATTAGACTTGATTAATAGAAAATACACCAAGGACTTAAAAAGCAACATACGAAAACCCATCATAGAAAAATACATACCAAATCAAACAGAAGGGTTATAATCACCAAATTACATCATTTGATGCATTCGGAGGGTACTTAACTCAGATACTTGTCCTAATTATCAATTAGGACAATTGGCTAAAGGGTTTAGGATTTGGACTTAAGAGTTTATCTCCCCTCTCTTACCATTGAGATAGTGCGATAGGGTACGCTCATCCTGACAATTCAGGGAAGTCGATACCCGGTACCTGCAACCTGCATAAAATCCACGCATGTACAAACACAATATTCTATCCTAAACAGGGAATGGCAGGAAGTGGTGCATCGTGTAGATCCCGACTAGCAGGTGACTACGACTCCCTTCCTTAACCATATCAGAAACACCATACATAAATAAAACAACACGCACACCATACACATGCAGTATGGGGTAAGTATCCATAAGAAACACATGGAATAATGAACCATTTAACTAATTATCATCGATAACTGAAACCATTGAATAATCATCATACATGCATGAAATATAGAGTACCAAGTAATCTCATCATATAATAAACTGAGTGTGAACATCCTCTGATAATCTCTAAATTAATGATACTACTCATCAAACATAAATTGGCCTAAAAGAGTTTGGCAAACATATCATAAATGTAGCTCGAAAAATGTAAACTAGGGGCAGGCACTACATCCACCCCCCCTAGACTTAGGCTTACTCCTGGAAGCCTATAAACAAATAGGGATATAAATCCCGTAATCTAGATGCATCCTCCCATGTAGCTGAAGAGTCATCAGTAGGGTCCCATTGGACCCTTACCTGCTCTATGGTTCGACCCTTGAGGGTCAACTCCCGCTGCTCTAGAATACGTATTGGCTCCAAAGCCAGCTGCCCGTCCTCTACCTGTAAAGCATTCCAATCAAGAATATGTACAACATCAGGAATATACTGTCTAAGTACTGATACATGGAAAACATCGTGAATGCGAGCAAGGCTGGGCGGTAAAGCAAGACGATAGGCAACTGGACCAATCCTCTCAAGAATATCGAATGGTCCCACAAAGCGAGGTGCTAGCTTCGAGCCCTTTCCATAACGGATTGGACTCTTCCGCGGACGCACTCTCAAGAAAACCTTCTCTCCCATAGCAAACTACTTATCTGACCTATGAGCATCAGCATACTTCTTCTGCCTATCCTGTGCCGTTGTCAAGTGCTCTTGGATACGCACCACCTGTTGCTCCATGTCACGAAGCATCTCTGGGCCCAACAGGATGCGATCCTCAAGGCTATCCCAACTCAAAGGTGTACGACAAGGGCGTCCATATAAGGCTTGGAAAGGTGCCATGCCAATAGAACTGTGATACCCGTTGTTGTAAGCAAATTCCACTAGGTAGAGATAGTCCTCCCAATGAGTCTGCCTATCCATCACGTACATCCTCAACATATCCTCGAGAACCTGATTCACTCTCTCTGTCTGCCCATCTGTCTCTGGGTGATATGCTGAACTAAAGTTCAACTGCGCTCCAAGATCATGCTGTAGTGATGTCCAAAATGCGGAAGTGAAAACATGATCCCTATCCGAAATGATCTTTCGGGGAATACCATGTAGTCTCACAATGTCACGCATGAAGACATTAGCCACTGAAGCTGCAGTGTAGGAAGACCTAATTGGTGCAAAATGTGCCACCTTGGTCAACCGATCAACGGTGACCATGATAGCATCATGACGACGAAGAGTCATAGGTAATCCTACTATGAAATCCATAGAGATAATGTCCCACTTCCATGAAGGAACGAGATTCGGTTGCAAAAGTCCTGCCGGATGCTGGTGTTCTGCCTTGACTCTCTGACACTCAAGACATCTAGCCACAAAATCAGCAATGTCGCGCTTCATCTCGGACCAATAGAATAAACATCGCAAATCTGCATGCATCTTCTTGACACCTGGATGTGCCGAGTAAGTTGCACGATGGGCCTCTGATAGGATCAATATGCGAAGCTCATCCAGTAGTAGCACATAGATCCTTCCTGAAAGTCTCAAAAGGCCATCTGACTCTAGGACATAGCCTGAAAACTTACCCTCCAAGGATCTCCCTGAATTGATCTCACTGTACACCTCCAGATACCATGAATCCGTGGGGAGTGCCTGAAGTATCTGACATCTCAAATCGACACTAAGAGTCATAGATGATATCACATGTTTCCTGCGACTCAAAGCATCAGCTACGACATTCTCCTTCCCCTGGATATACTTCACCTCAAAGTCATACTCGCACAAAAACTCCATCCAACGCCTTTGCCTAGCATTCAAATTAGGCTGCTTGAATATGTACTGAAGACTACGATGATCGCTATGTAGTTCAAATCTGTGTCCCAACAAGAAATGTCTCCATCTCACTAAGGCATGAACTACTGCTGCTAACTCAAGGTCATGTGTAGGATAATTCAACTCATGATCCTTGAGTTTGCATGACTCATATGTAATCACTCGACCATTCTGCATTAGAACTGCTCCAATACCCTCGAGGGAAGCATCTGTGCACACCATGAACTCACCTTTTGGATCAGGTACAGCTAAGATCGGTGCACTGGTCAGAAGCTCTTTGAGTTTCTGAAATGCTTCTACACACTTTTCTGTCCAAAGAAACTTCTTTCCTTTCCTCTGAAGGGAGGTAATAGGGTGTGCTATTCTGGAGAAGTTTTGAACAAATCTGCGATAATACCCAGCTAGACCCATGAAACTACGAATCTCCGACACAGTAGTGGGTGCAGGCCAATCTACTATTGCCTAGATCTTCGCAGGGTCTACAGAGATACCTTCGCCTGAAATAACGTGTCCCAAATATTGTATCTCTGATTGAAAGAAATCACACTTTTCCGCATTGGCATAAAGTTGATTATCTCTCAAGCACTGCAAAACTAAACTCAAATGTTCCTCATGTTCCTTTTGGGACTTAGAATATATCAGAATATCATCGAGGAACACAAGAACAAATCTATCAAGATAGGAACGGAACACCCCATTCATTAAGCACATGAAAACTGATGGAGCATTCGTCAGCCCAAAGGGTACCACTGTGAACTCATAATGCCCGTAGCGAGTTCGAAAGGCGGTCTTATGAATATCAGCCTCCTTGATGCGAAGTTGATGGTATCCTGACTTAAGATCAATCTTAGAGAACACTGTAGCTCCCTTGATCTGATCAAATAAATCATCAATCCTTGGTAAAGGATACCTGTTCTTTATTGTCACCTTATTCAGCTGTCTGTAATCGATGCAAAGGTGCAAAGAACCATCCTTCTTCTTCACAAAGAGCACTGGAGCTCCCCATGCTGATACACTAGGTCAAATACTACCCTTGGCCAAAAGTTCCTCTAACTGCAAACGCAACTCACTTAGCTCCTGAGTGGTCATACGGTAAGGAGCTCTAGAAATAGGTTCCGCTCCTGGAGTGAGCTCAATGCTAAAATCAATGTCTCTCTTTGGAGGCATGCCTGGAATCTCACTCGGGAAGACATCAACGTACTCCTGTAAAATAGGGTGATCTAGGGTCTTCCTCGTAGATTCTTCCTCATCAAGCTCATTTACCGAAATGGCAAATACCTGACACCCCTTACGAAAGCTTCGCTTAAGTTGCATAGCAGAGATCATTCGTAGGGATATAGGTCTCGGTATCCCCACAATCTCAACATCCTTCCCTTGGTCATCCTGACACATAATGGTCTTCTTTCTACAGTCAATACTAGCCCTATGAGAGCCAAGCCAATCCATACCTAAGACCACATCGTAGGAGCCAAGAGGAATAACTCGAAAATCGACTGAAGTCTCAAACCCTCCTATGCTAAGTCCACACTTGTGAACTACCGAATCTGTGGAAACTTTAGCACCTGAGGCTAGTTCCACTTGCCAACCATGATCTTGCTTAACCGACTCCAGCTTACACTTATCAACTAGAGATGGAGAAATGAAAGAATCTGTAGCACCTGAATCAAATAATACAGAGAGAGGTGTACCTCGGATAGCTCCTGTAGTCTCGACTACTGTCCCCTGATGGTCTGCCTGACGGTGATCCACCGCTGCAAATACTCTATGAGATCCACCTGTATTTCCGACTGTAGGCTCAGATGCTGCTGGCCTGGGTCCTGAATGCTGAGATGCTCGCTGTGGGCAGTATGCTACAATATGACCAATCTGTCCACACGAATAACATCCCGTGCCTCTGCCAGATCCTCTCCCTATAGGTGGTGCATTCGACCGCTGTTGGCTACCCCTGCTAGCAAAAGACTGGTTGCTCTGTGCAGGCCGAGATTGCTGATTCTGCCTATTACGTTGAGCATTGCGATTGATCCTAGGGTTGGATCCACCGCCACCACTCTGTGCCTGAGGGTAAAATCCCTTATGCTGCTGAGGCTGCTGCTGAGAATGTGGCTGAGAATGCGGCTGAGAATACTGATTCCTCCTAGGGAAGGGAGGCTTCCTGATCCCACCGGAATTGTGGTTGCCCTTAGATCCTGCTATAGTAGGCGCTTCCACAAATCCTCCTTACCCAAAGTTGACACTCTGCTCTACCAGGATAGCTCGATGTACCGCATCCTTGAGGGTCTTAGGCTCAAATACCTTAACACCCCCAATAAAACGGTTGTTCAAGCCTTGAATGAAATGTTGTGCCAACTGTGCTGGGTTGTCACTGAATCCCGAAAAAGGCATGAGCTCATAGAACTTGCGCTCATACTCTACAACGGTCATAGTGAACTGTCTCAGGTTGTGGAACTCATCTGCTCTATGCTGCTTCCATTCCTCTGGTAGGAATCGCTCATGAAAACTCTCCAAGAAAATCTCCCAAGTGACACTACCCATGTCAATGCCCAACTTCTTCTCCTCAATAGTCCACCAGGTGGCTCCAAATAACTCTAGATTGGTAATGGCAAACCTCGCTTTGACATTACTATCAAAGTCTTGCATAGCAAAAATCCTGTCAAGAGCAATAAGCCACTGCTCAGCTACATACCCAGAACCTTGCCCATTAAAGGGTTTGATCTTGGACCTCTGAAGATCCTTCATCTGAGAAGATACTATGAATCTATGTCGGTCCTTCTGAGGACTCCTAGATCTGCGTCTATGCTCATGTCCAACCTGGTGTGCTCTATCCTGCTCAAGAACAGGAGGTAAGCGATCAATAAGGGTTCGCATCATTTGCCTCAGATCAACCTCCTCAGAGTCGGCATGTCCCTCATCGTGGTTCTCTTCCTGATGCTCACTGACATGCTCTTCCCTATTCTCTTCCTGAATGGGGCTCTCATGGATAGACTCATGAACACTAACATCTCTGCCTCGTCCACGACCTCTGCCACGGCCAAGGCTACGGCCCCTAACGGAAGATCTCATCCCAGATACCATCCTACAATAATATCCAAGACACAAGATGCTAAAATAATCATGAAACATACTACTGAAATACATAGATAAAAGACACATGTTTTGCAAACAAGATATTTTCAATTTTTAGTTTACCTATAATTTCAGTTTAAGTATAATTTCAGTTTTGAAGTTTTGAGTGTTGAAGTATGAATAAAATAGGTAACTAATAGTTTATATACAGTTTCAGTTCAACTAGCTTCAAGTTTTAGTTTAAGGTTTGCATTTTTATTCAACTAGTTAACACTAGTGGCGTTCCAATATACCCAGAGCTCCCAATGTAGAAACTTGGGCTCTGATACCAGATGTAACACCCCGCCAAGGGATCCAAAAGAATTAACCTAAAGTTTCACTAAGTTTGCTAAAAAAAAATTTTTTTAAAGTAAGAAAGTATGACATACACATCAAACAAGTAGTAGCGGAAGCAATAACATGTAATCATCGACAAACATACATTGCAAGTTACATTTCTTAAAGATCCCAAGACGTGGAGTCACGTTTAAATTTAATTAATTCTAAGTCTAACAACTAACACATACATATAAAAGAATAATCAGAAACTCCAATGTCCATAATATACATTTGTTCCGAATGCTCCTTGGCAAATTAATTTCGGAATGCTCATTCATCCACTGTACATGTCACAGGGTATGAAAGGCTTAAAAGAATATACATATGTAAAGATCAAGATACAACATCCTCAAATCCATGGTACAAAGTACAGTAAAATATATGAAAATTATTCACCATACATGATACATCCATACATCCATAATGATAAAGCATCTATCATAAAATCTAACCATCCATCATACTAATCCAAGAACATAGTGTAGGTAAATGCCAATCACGAAATTTCCAGCCACAGTGACCACGGAACGGATCTCATTGGTAAGAGTAAAAGCACTACCACCCGACCGCGTGGAACCTAAATGGTCCACTCCCACCGCGCTGAGGAGATAGTCTCAAGTCCCAAATAGGATAACAAAACCTATAATCATAAATATTCTCTAAGTCCAAGAAATCCTATAAGTATGCTAACTCAAGGGTTCCTAAAAAGATCGACATCTATATCCCAGAGGTACCACAAGACACGTAGGAAACCTAACATGCAAGCGGGAAAGTGTCATCGCAAAAGTCATGTAGAAGTTACCCGAGCAATCCCTTAGGAATCCCGGGTCCCTACTGATCCTGCGGCCACTAGTATCCTCTCGTACTGACGAGGCATACTATGGTATGCAAGGTCGTAACCAAGCGTCCTCTCTACCCCATCCTAGTCTGTACTAGCACTCATGGCATGGGAGAGAACATACAATTATCTTGTTAGGTTCATTTTCTCTCATTTAGTGTAAATGTTTTCACTTATTAAAAACGACTTACAATGGGTTTCTCAAGGTAGCCTCTTAGGGCTCCGACCCCCATTGCAAGCCACTTCCCGACTCTACACATAGATAACCTACCCTAGCTCATGAACTCATAAATCAAAGAATCATAATAAAACCATCTCAGTCCTATGCAAGCAACTGAAAATATCATAAAAAGATAATCCACAAAATATATCAGTTCTTCATGAGCAACAGATAACATCAAATAGTAATCAAGTAATCACGACAGTTCTCTATCAGCAACTGAAGGTATCAATGATAAGTCACAAAATCCAATGGTTCTCTAATGAGCAACCAGAAAGTAATACAAGTATAACTGATCGAGACTCAGAAATGGTTATCAAATATAACTGATCGAGACTCAAAAATGGTTAAGTTAGGTATTCTCAAATACATACATCTCAGCTTCACACAAGGAACTAGAAAGCAATCACAAACAGTAAACACAATCATGTCATAGAGCACTTCATCACATTACCATGGTCAGGTTAAGAAAGATCGAGACCAAATCATCAAGACATCACATTCACAAAACCCCGAGCCTCTGGTAACAACCTGAACTGGTCAACGCTAAACCAACCCCAAAACATTCAAAGTACAAAGTCAACATCAAAGTCTCAGAGATTGGATCTGAAAGTATATTATTTAAATTAAGGTAAGGTTTGTGTTTTAGTTCAATGTCGAATTCAAGTAACAAAGTTTTCACAACTACCCTTTTTCGAATAACCCAGTTCTATAATAATTTACATTAAATCAATATCCAAATTTATAATTTAGTCAAATAACATTCCTTATTAATTAACTTAATTAAACTAATTTTAATTAAATTAATCAATATTTATTAGATCTAATTAATTATTTTAATCCAACTAATAATTGTTAATTTATTAATATTTAAACAAAATTATTAATAAATTACAATTTACAACTATAACAATGCAATTAATATTTATTTATTAAATATTAAAAAAAATTTAGTATATTATAAAAAATTAAATATATTATAATTTTTATTATTTAAAATTTTTAATTAAATAAAATTCATTTTTTTAATAATTTAAAAAAATTATAAAAAAAAATTTTTAAAAACGAATTCCCAAACGTTTATAGCCCGTCGGCTTTGGCCGCAGGGCCTGCGGCGGCAGGTACTCTGTACCTGCCATCGCAGTACCTGCGACGCAGGTACTGTCGGCCTGCGCCGACAGTGGGGGCGGGTACGGGGTAATTCCCTCCCCCCCACTTTAATAAATTTAAATATATATATATTTTTTTTATTATTTATATATACTTTTTATATGAATTTATTTTATTCGAAATAAAATAAGTTTTTATTAAAAATTAATTTTGTTTAATTTTTAATACAAAACAATTTCTTCCAAAGGATAATTATGTAAAATATATATATATATATATTTATATATATATATTTATTTATTTTTTTATTTTATTTTATTTTTTTTATCTAGAACTTTTCAATATCATTAAAACAAAACCCTTATCAAATTAGATCTTAATTTCTAAATCAAGAAAACAAGGGTTCTAATTAATTCATCCAGTCTCCATGGATACAGAAATTATTGACGAATAATTAATAGCTTCACAAGATTGAAAGCTTAAAACTTTTATCACAGAGAATATAGATCTTCAAACCCTAGACACGAAGAAGGCAGGAAGGGATAATTGCATATTTAATGGATAAAAAACACAAGACCCTACCTGATCCTGATGCTATTATGCAACCTCCAGAAAACTGTATGCGAATTCGCTCCTCTCAATATCCTTCCCCTTCAAGACTTTCTTCGTATCAGCCTTCTGAAATTTGCTTCCAAAAATTGTCTTCCTCCAAAATTTCTCATCCAAATTCCTCTCCTCCAAAAATGAACCCCCAAAGTTGTGATAAGCAAATTCTCCTCAATTCGGGGCACTAATTGTGCGTTTACCCGAGAAGACTCTTTGCACAACTCAGTTAACTCAAATTAACTTTTATTATCTTTTCTAATTCTTTTGCATTCAACTTTCATGCACAATCAGTTGAATTATTAAATAACTCTATTTAAAATTTCACTTGACTTCAATTCTTAATTAATTTATTATTTTAAATCTTATGTGCACTATTTAAGAAATTAAAAATAACATTATTAATTTTTATAATTTAATCTTTTAATTTAATTCTTATATTTAACTCATGATTAGATCATGCGATCTAGAATTCTTAATAAATTTATATCTTTCGACTTTTTAATTTATTTTAGAACTTAATTGATAACATATTTAATTAATTTAAATAACAATAATATTTAGCATTTATTTAAAAATGAACTCCAAATATATTATTATTAAATTAAATAAATATTATCCTGTTCTAAATATATCTTAAACTTTAATTTCCAACTTTAATTTTTTTATTTAATTAATTAATTAATTAATTAAATATAAAGATATCATAATTATTCCTTATTAAATTAAATCATTAATTTGTCTTTTTAATTAGACTTGATTAATAGAAAATACACCAAGGACTCAAAAAGCAACATACGAAAACCCATCATAGAAAAATACATACCAAATCAAACAGAAGGGTTATAATCACCAAATTACATCATTTGATGCATTCGGAGGGTACTTAACTCAGATACTTGTCCTAATTATCAATTAGGACAATTGGCTAAAGGGTTTAGGATTTGGACTTAAGAGTTTATCTCCCCTCTCTTACCATTGAGACAGTGCGATAGGGTACGCTCATCCTGACAATTCAGGGAAGTCGATACCCGGTACCTGCAACCTGCATAAAATCCACGCATGTACAAACACAATATTCTAAGCTAAACAGGCAATGGCAGGAAGTGGTGCATCGTGTAGATCCCGACTAGCAGGTGACTACGACTCCCTTCCTTAACCATATCAGAAACACCATACATAAATAAAACAACACGCACACCATACACATGTAGTATGGGGTAAGTATCCATAAGAAACACATGGAATAATGAACCATTTAACTAATTATCATCGATAACTGAAACCATTGAATAATCATCATACATGCATGAAATATAGAGTACCAAGTAATCTCATCATATAATAAACTGAGTGTGAACATCCTCTGATAATCTCTAAATTAATGATACTACTCATCAAACATAAATTGGCCTAAAAGAGTTTGGCAAACATATCATAAATGTAGCTCGAAAAATGTAAACTAGGGGCAGGCACTACAATGTTTTGTTATTAATGATTTCCTCAATAGTCACTAAGTATTTTTTACTCTCTTTCTCTCCTTGTGGAGGACTAGTGCTCAGCTCATTATCATATGTGGTTTCTTGTGTGCCATCCTGAGCTATCTCATCTTGTTCTATTTCATTCTTCTCTACCTGTATTTGTAGACACCTAAAAACCTTTAGAAAATAAAGTATTTTTATGTTTTGAAAAATTCCTGATGACATCATCATTTATTAATTAATTAATTTATTTATTTATTTATTTATTTTTATGTCATTAAATCCCTTTATCTTAATTAAAAATATTTAATTAAGGAATCCCTCCCAAAAATGTTTAAATCTTATTTAAACATTATTTCCTTATCTATTAATTAAAATTGACCAAAAAACCCAAAATAAATTAAAAAATTATTTTTTGCCCAAACTTGACGAATTTCCTTAAGACCACTAACCTCTTCCAAAATCTTCTAATGCTTCTTTAATTTTGATTAAAGGCTAATCCCATCATTTCCTACCCCTAATCCCAACTCAAAATATTTAATTAAGATTAAATATTAATCCTCATGTTTATTAAAAAAATTTTAATAAATATCTCCTCAACCCAAACCCTTGAAATAAATAAAACTTTATTTATTTCCTAAAATCTAATTCATCCTCATCCTAAGAAGTTCTAGACTCTTCTAGAAAGTCTTCATTCTCATCCTCATCCTAGGAAATTCTAGACTATTCTAGAAAGTCTTTATCCTCATCCAAAGTCTAGACTCTTCTAGAAGATGTCTTTAAACCTAATCCTAATCCCCTCCTAACCTTTTCACATTCCCTAAACATGGGTTAAGACTTACTAACCCAAGCCAAAGTTAACAAATATCTCCTCCTTCACCCACCCTCATTAAATGTCATCCACTTGCCTATCCCTAAGCTAATCCTAAACCATCCTAATCCATCCTCTAATCATTTGTACAATCCTAAGCAAGCTTAAAACCCTCCTAATCAAGCCCAAGTCGAAATTTCTCTCATCTCCCTCAAAATATCTCAACCATAAAACTTTATGAAGCCCACTAGGCCATAAATGACTCTTCCAAGCCCTTTTATTGCTCTTACAAGCCATTATGAGGGTCTTTATGAATATTTTATCCCTTGAGCCTCCTTTGTTGACTCATCCTTCCCCTTTCCTCCATCCTCTCACACTGTGACATGTGTCACTCCCTGATTGGATATAAGGAAGCACAATCCATGTGCTCTCTTCTCATGCAATTTGAGCCCTCCATGAGCTTTTTCCCATCCTTGCATCTTAGCCCTCAATCCCTCAAGACTCTTGCCTATAAATTGGATCCTTCCCCTTTGCAAAATAACACAATCCATGAAGTAAAGTCATAATGCCATTTTAAGAAGCCATTTTACATCAAAACCATACAGTCACACCCAAATTCCAACTCCATTTGAAGCCCTTTTTGAAGCATAAGTTTGAGCATACATCCTATCTATTTAGACAAAGCTACTCAACAAGAGAGCTTCTCATTGAGAGAGCCCATTAATGGCTCATTATTCTCAATTGAGAGCTCATCTTAGTCTATCTTGAAGTTTATGAATTTTTTTTAGTTTGTAGAAGCTTTATTTAAATTTGGTTTCTATTAGCATACTAACATTGCTCATATACAGTATTCATTTCTTGTCTTCCATTATTTCCACTATTTATGATCAACCCATAGATTATTTTCCAAAGTAATTTTCTCTCCAGGTTACCACCTCTTCAACTCTATTACTCAAAATATGAAAGGCTTTTTATTTAGGAGAAAATATCCCTTTGTATTTCTCTATAGCCTTTGTGATCATTTTCTTATCAAATTTAGGCATAACTGAAGCTAAAGTAGCCTCCAGGCTAAAAAATTTCCAATCTCTAAAGGAGTAGTCTTAAAAGTAGCCATAATATTATAGATAGCTTCTTCAACATTATGCTTATCTCAATTGTCTAAGTTGTCAAAATCAATATGTGGAAATCCAAATAAATCTACATTTTTGTTTACATTCTCACATAGATTATCAATATTAGATGAAGGTTTTTGGCTTACCACTTTGAATTGACTAACACCATTTGATTTGATCTTCTCATCATTTGAATTTTCTTGAAGTTTTAGACTCCTCTTTAGTCTCTTAGTAGGCATGCTCAGCTCTGTTGTATCATTCTTCATTTTCCCTTTGGCAGATTGTGCTTCCTTGGCTTGTATAGTGGCAACCCTTGTGCTTGACCTTATCAAAGGTGCAACTAGCTTCTATTTTTCTTTCTTTGTTTGCTTCTTAGGTTTATCCCCTTTCTTCTATTGTGCTCTCCTCTTCTTTCCTTTTTTTTGGGTTCTTTCTCAGCTTCTTCTTCATTCTATGAAACTTGATCTTCACCTTATCCTTCTATTATCTGTAGAGGTCCTTGACCTTCTTCTACTTCTTCTTCTCCTTCTTTTTTAACATTACCAAAATTCTCTTTTAGTTTATTCACCATTTTTTTTTCTTTCTACTGATGATTCATCATAATTTCCAAATGATGTAGCATCCTTGTCAATTTCTTCTACCAATAGTGTAGTGATGATTATTGATGCTTCATCAACATTTACCATGTAAGGTAATGGTCTCAACCATCTAACCCTTGGAATAGATGCCTAAACATATGTATAGTCGACATCTACTAGTAAATAAATACCATTATAATGTTCTTCCACTAGAGACACGGGAATTCTTGTTCTCTAGTTCATAGACTTCTTAAAGTATTCAAAATAGCTAGTCATTACTATTAGAGTATTTTTTTAATTTATACTTATTAATTAAATCATATTGATTTAATTAATTAAGTTTCTTTTACTCTAGTTACTTAAGCTTCATTTAGGTACATTATTAATTAATTAATAATTAATAATGTGCAACCTAGCTTTTTCGTTTAGGGTTTCTATCTCACCTTTATAAGGTTGAGCCTTGTACTTTTCTCATTATCTCTTATGCATTTTTCACATTTGAGAGCAACTTTTCTTCTGTCTCCATTATTCTTCTCTTGTGATGGGTTATTGGCTAACAAGTTCTTCTTGGGTTGTGTAGAATTGATTAATATTCTTTCATGGTATCAAAGCTCAAATCTGTGGCTGTTTGTTCTTGATTTGAAGAATTTTCTAGAGCTTCAAGGGTTTGATCGTTTAGAAGTTTTTTTTTGGTTGGATCTAGGGATACACTTTTGTTGGAGGCCTCTTGAGTCAAAATAGACCTCACCAATGGATTCAGAGGATCGATCTAGAGAATTTTGATATAAAATTTGACCTATTTTGGCTATCGGAACAACCTGTAAAAAATTTTAGCCATTAGCACGCTTTTCAAGGTAAATCTTTTGAAAAAATGTGCATTCAAAAAAATTGCAAAAAAAAAAAATTAATTTCAATTTTTTGAAAAGTTGAAAAAAGTATTTTATTACAACTTTTATTTAAAAAGTTGTTCATGCGTTTGAGAAAGTTTTTTAAACTTTAAAAACAAAAAAAAAAGTTTGGATGTTGGTATGCCTGGGTCGGAGGGTACCCCTACGTAGGTAGTATGCATCAGCGCAGTACCTCTATGCATGCATCAATGCACTACACCTGCAGTACCCCTGCGTATACAGTACACAGGGTACGCATGCCATTTATAATTTTGGCATTTTAAAAAATTTGTTTTCCTTCTTCTGCCATTTTTGGCAAGTTTATTTGAAATCTACCATTTTTGGCAAGCTTTTTGGTGAGATCTGCCATTTTTGGCAATTTTTTTGGAGATCTACCAAATTTGGCAAAAATTTTGGCACAATTTTGGCCACACATTTTGAGGTGCCACATCAACACATAGTCATCTAGTAATGTTAGCACCCAGTCAATTGCCACATTAGCGACCAGTCAGCTAGTGACATCAACACCCAGTCAACCACCATATTAGTGCACTTTCAGTGATGACATCATCAAAATGTCATATGATAGCTATATGGCCGTTAAATTTTTTCCCAAGTCTGTAATTTTTTAGAGAGCTCCTTTTTTGGACCTACAATTGGTTTTTTGGCCATAACTTGGGCATATGGAGGTCTTTTTCTGATCCAAAAGAAGTGTTGGAAAGCTAGTTCGGAGATGGAGAAATTGGTGCTAGTTTCATTTGATTTTGAGTTCATTTGGGCTTCCAATTTTAGCATTGAACTAGAGGCTTTTGTTTCCCTCTTCTCTACATCTGAAATCTAGGTTCCTTTCATAGTTTTTATACTTCCTATAGTTGTTTTCTTTGGTATTTAAGGGCTATCTTATCTGTTGTGGGGGGTGAATTTTCTTTTCTTTACTTTAATTTAGAATAAGACCCTTCTACTTCTTTCTTCTTCTCTCAATGGCAGACTCTTATGTCGCCTACCTTACACCACACAACTATCATACTTGGAAAGGACAGATGACTAGATTGCTTATAGCAAAGGGGTTATGGTCATGTCTCGATGCAACTAAGCCAGTTCTACAGAGGTCTTATGAGCTTCTTATGTAGTGCAATAAAATGGACCAGGCAATGGGCATCATTGCAATGAATATTTTAGATGGGTTACTACTTCACCTGGATGGTTTGAATACACCTAGGGCTATATGGGACAAGTTTTCAACCTTATTCGGCATAATGAATCAATTCAAGATTCTATAGATAGATGCAAAGCTTACTTCCTTGATTCCTGAATCATTTACCAGCATTGAGGATTTCTTGATGAAATTCAAGTCTCTTCGATCTATGGTACAAGTTGCTAGAAAGACAAAATCTGATAATGAGTGTATCTTCTTGGTATTGTCCAAGCTTCGTGGACCTTATCAGATTTTCACTTCTACCTTCTACTCCACTATGGATGCTCTAGGTGCATGACATGTTATGCCCTCTTTTGAGACCTTTTGTGATTGGTAGACTTGTGAGCAATCAAAGCTTACTCAGATGGATTATCTTACAGGTTCACAGTCACATGCATTGCTTGCCAAGCCACCTTAGAGCACACAGAAGTCTAAGCAAATATCAAATTCCTCATCTCAGCACTCTACCAGCTCACCATCTTCTTCTAAGAAGGAGAAATAGAAGATAGAAAGACTTACATGTTCCTATTATCAGAAGGGAACACATGATGAGTCACTTTGCTATCAGAAGAAGTTTGATGGTTATGAGAAATAGATAGCAGATTTGCAAGTTCTTCTTCAGAAGAGAAATCTTTCCTCTCCATCCTCTTCTGGCTCACAGGGGTCTTCTTATAAGTCTTCTTCTATCAATCCTATAGTTGGATAGGATCTTAGAAAGGGTCATGCATGTTGGAGTTGATGAAATCCAACTCTGAAGATGTCCAAAATTACCTACATGCGAAAACTTGTCAAATAGAAGCCAAGAAAGTAAGAGCATGGAACAAGGAAAAAACCCTAATTAGACATGAGAGGGAAAATATGAAAACACAAGAAAATATGTATTTACAATATGCAAGAAGTGATGTTGATAAAATACAATGAGGGAGCTCGAATATAAAGAGCTCCAAGATTCTCCTAGAAGAAAGCTAGAAGACACTAGGAGATAAGTGTGACAACTAAGCATACATCCACATAAGGTGGAAAGTCCTCAAACAAGGTGAGAGCATAAGTATGACTTAAGAGAGAAAAAAATCCCATATTGTCAAAAAATTATAACAAACTCCTATACTACAACTAATAAATGAATGCATTTACCTAAGTAAGCTTAAGTAAATAGAATAAATAATTAATTATTAATTATTTACTCTAACACCCCCCCTTAAGTCCAACATAGGAAAATGTCTTAACCTCACAAAACTAAAAAATGTAGAATGGGTCCTAGCAACAAGGCCATGTTAGGTACCCATGAACAATGCAATCTTTGTAACTAGAGCAAAGGAGAAAACCCAATGGGAAAAACCCCTCTCCAAAAAGAGATAAGAACCTAGTGAAGAACTGAAGAAGCCTCCAACTAGGGGAATGTCCCCATAAAATAGGAACATGGAATGATCATGAAGAGAATCACTAAAGCATGAAGAAGCTGCAAAATCTGCCCTCTATAATAAAATTGCAACTATTGATCTAAAGTACCACCAAGGTAGCCAGCCACTGCAATCACCTTGTATATAGGATCAACCACTAAATACATAACTCAAACTATCAAACTATTGAACCAAGGATGCATTAGAAAAACAACATAACCCCCCCCCCCCACCCCCCCCCCCACTCTTAATGTAGATGGGGTGAGATGATAGGCAACTGAGAAGATGGGCCAAAGTCTCCTACAAACAACTAAGAATGACGAGAGAGGGAAAGAGGTACAAAAACTCACAAAGACATGGTCAAATTGACATTACATGGGGCTAATGTCATGGAAGTGACACTCACTTGACAAAGGGAGAATGCCTAAAATAGCAAACAACTATCCCCCCCATGGTGATTTATAAACATAGTGTATGTACAACTGACTCAAAAACAATGTTCATGACCCCTGAAATGCAAGAGTGGCACTTTATCTCAGTGTGATACATAAAAGTGCTTCAAAATAATAGCTACAATGATCAAAACTAAAAATAAGCTAATACAAAATATAGTACAGCCTAAAACAAAGGAAACCATGCCAAGAAAATGATCCTTGGGCCTAAAACACTCAAGATATCCAGCATATAGAAAAAATGCCAAAAATATGATAGAAAGAGCATGGGCCAAAATCTAAAGAAAAGGACCACATTTCTGAAAATATGACAAAACCAACTTTCCAAAAATATAAAGTTTTCAAAAAACTTACATGGGACGCAAAAGAAATGCTTGCCGGAGTCAAAAACACAACTTCAGACTTCAACTAAAAAATGGTCAAAAAAAAGTGTCAAAACCTAAAAATACCTACACCAATGTCTTTGTCTCAAAACTAGCTTTCTGGCACTTCTTTTGGATCAAAAAAATACCTTCGTATGCTCAAGTTATGGCCAAAAAATTGAAGGTAGGTCAAAAACTAACCTAGGAGATGTGCAAGCAAGGTGCTGATGCAATGCTGACATCAGCAATTCACTATCTTAAATTTGATGGACTATTAGCTGTCAGTGCAAAAAAAGGCCACATGGCAGTGCCATGTGGACACCACATGGCAAGTATGAATGATGTGGCAAGGGCCACATGGCAGACCTACCATGTGTTAGCCTGTGAATCTACTGACTATACTACAAAAATCCATGTGGTCACTGACTTGGCACGAACTACTGATGGGGTAGGAGCCTCCAACCAAGTGTTGATGCAGACTTCCATGTGGGTGTTGATGTCATGGGCAAAGAGCCTAAGTAGAAGCAGTGACTAGGCAGAGATTTGTAGGCAAAGTGGCAAAAATAGACTGTGTCTATCACCTGCATGTGAAAACTTGTCAAAGAGAAGCCAAGGAAGGAAGAGTGTGGAGCAAGGGAAAAACCCTAATCGAACATGAGAGAGAAAATATGCAAACACAAGAAAATATGTATTTACAATATGCAAGAAGTGATGTTGATAAAATACAATGAGGGAGCTTGAATATAAAGAGCTCCAGGAATCTCCTAGAACAAACTAGAAGACACTAGGAGATAAGTGTGACAACTAAGCATACATCCACATAAGGTGGAAAGTCCTCGAACAAGGTGAGAGGATAAGTATGACTTAGGAGAGAAAAAAACTCATTTATTGTCAACAACTTATAACAAACTCCTAGACTACAACTAATAAATAAATGCATTTACCTAAGTAAGCTTAAGTAAATAGAATAAATAATTAATTATTAATTATTTACTCTAACAATGCATTATGGGCTTCTTTCACATCCCCTTCACAGGTCCCTTGGATATTGGATTCAGGTGCTTCTCACCATATGGCATCTTCTTGAGAGATCTTCTCTTCTTTTGAGGCTTCTCCTATTCGCCATATTATCATTGGGAATAACACTGTTATGACAGTCTACGGGAAAGGCATTGTATGCATTCAGGAGGGCACATTCAATGATGTGTTGTATGTTTCATCTCTATCTGCAAACCTTCTCTCGGTTTATCAGATTTCTCATAGTGGGTTCGGAAAGATAGTTGAGTTCACTCCAGATTCAATTTTCATCTAGGATATTATGATAGGAGGTATTGTTGCTACAGGGACAATTAATCTTTCCACCCATCTCTTTTTTGGAGAGGAGTTTTTTTTTCAACTAGGTTTTCTCCTTTGCTCCAGTTTATAAAGATCTCCTTGTATTGGGTCCCTGATTAGGCCTTATTGTCGAGACCCACTTGTTTTTTCTTTCATAAATTTTCTTTGCTAGGTAAGCGTACTCCTTGCTTTCAGCTTAAGGGAGGGTATTAGATTATTTTTTATGTACATTTGTTAATTAAATCATATTGATTTAATTAATTAAGTTTCTTTTACTCTAGTTACTTAAGCTTCATTTAGGTACATTATTAATTAATTAGTAATTAATAATGTGCAACCTAGCTTTTTTGTTTAGGGTTTCTATCTCACCTTTATAAGGTTGAGCCTTGTACTTTTCTCATTATCTCTTATGCATTTTTCACATTTGAGAGCAACTTTTCTTCTATCTCCATTATTCTTCTCTTGTGACAGGTTATTGGCTAACAAGTTCTTCTTGGGTTGTGTAGAATTGATATTAATCAATTCTTTCAATTACTAAATCAACATTTTCACCTAACTGCTCAATATACTCCCATATCTACTATGTAACTAGCTAATTGGTCTTCCAAACTACCATGCCAAATGTAGGAAAAGTATTTTGGACATTGAAGAATATGTAGATAATGAGTGAAGCAAACTTACATGGTGAATTTTATTCCTTCCTATTAGCTTCTAGGTTTTCTAACAATTATTGAAGTTGTAGCTCAGCTAGGTTGTAGTTGTGATCATGTTTAACAATCTTGTAACCTAGGTCCACAATGTCGTATGGTACACTATTGAGTCAACTAGACTGGTAAAATCTATGTGCTATCACATGCACTATAAATATAATTATAGGATCTATGATTGTATCAATTAACATTCCCCTCTTGTTCCATACTGCTCAAGTGTTTTTCTCAATTATTTCCTTGGTATCACTCCTTATGGTCTTGGATCTATCTAGGGTAGGATACCCTGTTACCTTATGAATAATTATTTTATAAATTTTGACCAAACCATCCTCTAACCATAGTTGATTATCATGAATTCTTCTCAACACTATCTTTACCCATTCTATCTTGAACATCTAAGGGAAATCTAAGGCATGCATCAACCCTTTGCACTCTACAATCTTGTTCTCCTCCTTCAAGAATTCATTTTCACATAACCTCTAGTAGGTCTCCCTAATCTCTAAGTCTTCAAATTCACCTATCTTTCACATATAACAAAACCTAACATCTTTAATCATCGAAATCTTTGATGGGATCATTGATAAAGTGCCTAATAGGTTTCCCTTATATGTGATTTTAGGTATAAATTTAAAATTTAAAGGTTTCCACACATCTTTACTGATTAACTAAATATTCAAAACCTTTTTACCTTCCTTTCTCTCTATTGTCAAAGAGCTCATTGCCATTTTCACTATCCAAGGTTCATAAACTTGAAACAATGTAACTCAGCACTAGTGAAATACCTTTTGATTCAATGGATGGTGTCAAGTTGTAGTAGAATATTGTTTGTATTCACTAAAATCCTTTTCAAAATTCATCTTCTTACTCTTTAATTGAATATACAACCCTGAAAACCTTGTAAAAAATGCTTAGTGCTTACACAGTTGTAAGCTCGGTCACTAAAGGACTTTCAAAATGTTTAGTTAACATAGCAATCTCAACAACAACTATGATACCTTCATAACTCATGAGTAACTACAATTCTCCAATACTTGGCAACAACAAAAAATATAACATGTGAATAGATTAGCTCTTTCTTCTAACCACTTCATTACATCTTAAATCAACTTGATAAATCTTTTCATTCTGTAAATGCTTGGAACTAATGCAAAATATATCATATTAGATATCAGTTCCACACATACCTTTGATTGCCTAGTTGGCGGTGATGTGATCACCTGGTCCATTGTGTAACATGACCTCATCTTAGCTTGATGTGTTGCAATCTTCCTTCTTTCTCAATGTCTTATTCATCTACATCTTTGTCTTTTAAGCTGCTACCTTTTCCTTGCCTTTGTTGAATTCATTGATCAGTGTAGGTGATCGAGTTGTGCAGTTTCTTCTTACATGACTAACCTTAAAATAGCTGAAGCATACAATTCCTCCATTTAGCCACTTTTTTTAATTGTCTTTAAAGTGAATTCTTATGCAATTTATAGAAACATGACCATATTCTCCAAAATAGTGACAACTATACCTTGTGTTCTAATCCCAATTGTAAGAATTTCCATGATTATGTATCATTTTTTGCTTGTTTGATGTTCACTTAGATTTAGATCTACATTCATATGCTTTGTGTTCATATTTTTGATAATTGTAACAATATCCCTCAAATTTCTAAGTGTTGATGGTTTTGGTCCACCATTCATGTGCCCAATTTCCTTGCTTCTTGTATTTATAGTAGTGTCCTCTATTTTCCTACTTAGGGGTTTGATTGCCAATGTTACTCCTGCAGATATTTATTGTGTGACCTAATTTTCCACAATGGTGCCAAGTGGGTTAGTTGGTCTTTCCCTTATTGTTCCTTTATTCACCACTTTTAGATGATTCTTCTTCCTCAGTAGTCAAATATCCCAATTCAACAGTATCATCATTTGTTCTTGGTGTATTCATCAGTTTCTCAAATTACTTTATGGCTTTAGTAGGTTTATTGAGCCTTTCAATAAATTCATTTTGTAGTAGTTCATTCTATGATTTCATAGTCACAATCTCAATGTCTTTCCTATTCAGTTCTTGATTTGTAGTCATCAGTTGATTCATTGTGTCCAATTGCATGTTTGCCAATTTTTGTACATCTGATGTCTTCTCCTCAAGTTTTTTTGCTAGTATTATTTTCTCTTCTTCAATCATGACTTTTTTTCCTCATATTTCTTTTTCAATTTAGTTATTTCACACAACATAACTAATTGATTTTCTTGTTCCCTTTTTAGATTCTTGACTTCTTTATTTAGGGCATTATTCTTTTCCATCAGATCTACAATGGATGCATCTGTTGGATACAATTGTCTAATTGTTTGTTGTCTTTAATGTTGCACAAATGTCATATCAGTTGTTAGCTAGTGCTTGCCAAGCTCACTTGGTCAACAGGATAGTTTTCCTTGTCTATTGAGAATTTCTAAAGTTTACCCTATGAAGGCAGTGTCTACTAAGCTCACTCAAGTGTCAAAGGAATTCAGACAAGAAATAGTGTTAAGCAAGTTCACATGTTTAGCAAAGAAAAGTTGAATAGAGTCAATATTCATTGAGTTCACTTGATTTCCAAAGGATTTTTTGCAAGTTTGTAGTGTTAACCAAGCTTATGTTGGTTAACATAGGAAATCATCTCAAAACCAATGTTTACTGAGTAGGGTCAATCAATGAAGGATTTTGTTGTTTTGGCATAAGAAGCCTAATTATTTTAAGTATTGTTTCTAGTTGACTATGGTGATGATTATTGGTTAATATAATTTTAATTTGAGCTAACTTGACAATCTGGATGGTATAAATGAAAGGTCAAGTTGAAATTTTTAGTGTGTGTGCAAGTGTGTTGATTGAATTAAGAAGGAAAGAGTGAGAGCAAACTTGAAGGATAAGCAGGTATCCTTGTGGAGTAGAAAAGTGTTATTCGATCAAGAAGGATCAAGTATGAAGTAGAATAGAGATCTATAATCAATAATTTAGTTGCATCATAATCAGGTCATTTCATTGTTACTCTTTAACCATTGTAGTAGTGATCTAAAATCTCTTAATAGAGTTGGTTTAGTAGTCAGTTGTAAATCTTCTAACAAGGTTATAGTTCCATTGAATTTTTTTAAGACCTCTTGCAAGGCCACTCCTAACAGGGTGATTAAATCCTCTAACAAGGTCACACCTAATAGTGTATTTTGTAACCTTTAACTGGGTTGGCTCCTAATAGGGCTCACTTTAAAAGAGTGAAAAATAGTAACTAGTTACATTAGTGATTTTTTTCATATTGGATTTCCACGTTAAATCTTAGTGTCTCATGTGTTCATGTTATTTCTCTTATGCTTGCAAATTAATCATTGTTAATGTTTAAGATTAGCTAAAAGTAAATCACACTCTACATTTACTGAGTTATAGCATTTTCTATGTGTTTACCGAGTAACAATAGCAATCAATTTTCTCAATCTAAATTTTATCGTTGACATCTGAGGGATCTGGGATTTATTTTAGTGGTAACTAATTCAACGGACCCCCCCCCCCCCCCCCCCCCCCCCCCACCACTCTTAGTTACTCTTTCTATATTTCCAACAATTGGTATCAAGGTATTTGGTGCTTGTAAGAAAGGTTTCAAGGACCTAAGCTAACTATCAGGATGTCTTATAAGAGAGAGATTCCAAGCTAAATAGAGACAACTTTTCAGCATGGTAGAGACTCATGAGACTTCATCTAGCCACCATTAGTGATTCAAGCTTGAAATACCTTGATGAAGAATACACAACCCTTACTGGTACATTATCTGTTGGAGATATTATTGAGAAAAAGGACCATAACATCATTATGATTGATATTGTATCTTCTCTTAGCTATGATGAATTTGATGAGATCAAAGACTACAAAATTGATTTTGATATATGGAACAAGCTAAAGGACATCTATGGTGGTGATGAAAATGTGAGGAGAGCCAAAGTAGAGAGCCTTAGATGATAGTTTGATTAGATGAGAATGAGAGAAGATGAAAATGTTGCCAAATATGTGGAAAGAATCAAAGCTAGTGTTAATGCAATCAAAGCTTCTCAAGGAGAAATCAATGATGAAACAATTGTAAGTAAAGTTTTTAGAACATTGCTTCCCATCTATGCAATTAGAGTATTTGATATTCAAAAAAAGAGGTTTGAGCCAAATCACAAGATAAGTTTTGATACATTAGTAGGAAGATTGACAGCTTTTGAGCTAGACAACTATGACAATTATGTTCTAGCTTCCAAAAATATTGAATCTACATTTGAGGCCAAACTTCCACTCAAAGAGAAAGGTAAGAAAATAAACGACATTTAGTTAGAAAGTGAAGAGGAATCAGAGGAAAGTTCTAATAGTGATCTTGAAGTTGTTGAAGCTTTACTTACAAAGAAATATTCTAGAAGTAGAGGTAAATACAAAGGTAAAGTTTTCCTAATCTATTTTTCATGTGAAAAAATTGGTTATATTGCTACCAGGTGTCCAAACAAAGAAAGCAAGGATGAGAAGAAGAGTCACAAGTACAATGGCAAGAAGGATTTCAAAAATTACAAATCATACAAGGAAAAAGGTAACAAGACTTGTTTTATGGCTAAAGATTCTAATAATAGTGAACATGAAATAGTATACATTGTTGTGAAAGATGAATCTAATAAAGAAGAAGATAAGATGGCACTTATCTCTCATGTCAATAAAAATGACACATGGATCATAGATAGTGGATGTTCACATCATATGACTGGAGACAAAACAAAGTTTGAATACTTTGAACACTATGATGGAGGTAGTCTAAGGTTTGGAAACAATGAAATTTGTTGCATAAAAGGGAAAGGCTGAATCTCATTAACCAAAGAACTTGTATGTGATAATGCCTATTGGGTTGAAGAACTAAAACATAATCTGCTAAGTGTGGCACAACTAATCAACATTAGATTCAAGGTAGAATTCATGCTCTGATCTTGGTGATTGCTCATGTTTTATTGCTCAAATGAAAGAAATTTGGTTATAGCATAGAAGATTATTTCATGTAAACTTTGATAATGTGGTAAAGATAAGAAAATTTAGAAAAGTAAGCGGTATCCCTAGTTTGAAGAAACTAGATGTTGGTTTATACAAAAATTGTCAAATTGGCAAAATGGGAAAGACTACTTTTAAAAGCAAAAACTATTAGTCTGAAGATGTCTTGGAAATTGTGCATACTAACCTATGTGGACCCATTGGAATAGAAATCTATAGTGGAGAAAAGTTCTTTATTCTTTTTGTTTATGACTATTCTAGAATGATGATTGTTATGCATCTTAGAGAAAAATTAGAAGCATTTGAGAAATTCAAATGGTATCTAGCAAGAATAGAGAAGGAAACAGGGAAAAGATTGAAATTCTTAAGATCAGACAGAGGTGGTGAATTCATCTCCAATGAATTTAATAAATTTTTAGTCCCTGGTACTCTCAAGCAGAATGGAATAGGGAAAAGAAGAAACATATCCATCATGGATTGTGCATGACTGTAATGATTGAAAAGAATGTTGCTATGAAATACTAGAAGGAAGCCATCAGCACTATATTTCATACTTTGAACCAAGTATAGTTGAAGAAGGACTCATATAAAACTTCCTATGAATTATGGTATGGCTACAAACTCAATCTAAGTTAACTAAAAGTATTTAGAAGTAAATGTTATATCTTGAAAGAGTCTAGAAAAGGCAAATTTGATGTGAAAGGTGATGAAGGTATATTCTTGAGATATTCTTGTAGAAGTAAGGCATATAGATGTTTGAATTTGTCTACTCATAAAATCATAGAAAGTGCACATGTGAGAATTGATGAATTTTTAAAAAAGATTGAAGAAGAAAGCAAAAAAGAACTAGAAGACTACAGGAGATTTGTTTATTTCAAACTCAATACATTACCAAACACATCTATCAATAAGGAGACTTCACCATCCAAGTCTTTCTTAGTTATCGAGTTGCAAGAAGTTAAAACTGAGTCACAAGGACCCAATTCACATTCTAAAGCTACCAAGCCAATGCCTACTAAGTCTAAGTGATCCAAGCCAAAAGTTGAAATTCAAAATGAAGATAGTGCAATTCATTCAAAAGGAAAAGAACCTGTATTGGCCAAGTATGTCAAAAGGCATCATGCACCTAATCAGATTATTGGAGATAAATCAAAAGGTTCTATAACAAGAACTAAGCTAAAAGGTACATGTTTACTTGTTGATTTTGAACCTAGAAGTGTTAAAGATGCATTGGAAAATGAAAGTTGGATTGAGGCTATGAATGAAGAAATAGAACAAATAGAGAAGAATAAAACTTGGACCCTTGTTCCTAGGCCTAAAGATAAAAATGTGATTAGAACAAAATTGGTATTTAGAAATAAGCTGAATAAAAATGGACAAGTATCAAGAAACAAAGCAAGACTGGTATGTAAAGGCTACTCTCAAGAAGAAGGAATTGATTATGGTAAGACTTTTGCTCCTGCTGCAATATTAGAAGGTGTTAGGACTCTACTTGCATATGCTACTCATAAAGGATTCAAAGAATATTAGATGTATGTTAAATCTACATTTCTCAATGGTATTATTGATGAGGAAGTCTACATTGAACAACCAGAAGGTTTTGTTGATATAGACAAAAAGGACATGGTTTGCAAATTACACAAAACTCTGTATGGTCTTAACCAAGCTCCTAGAGCATGGTATGAAAGGTTGCACAACTACCTTATATAGATTGGTTTTTAGAGAACTAATGATAACAGTAGTTTGTATATCAAGGAAGGACCAGATAACAAGATTGTATTGGCAAAGATATTTGTGGATGACACTCTATTTACATGGAATGATGATCCATGCAAAGAATTTTTAAAACAAATGAATAAAGAATTTGAAATGTCCATGTTTGGTGAGATAAAGTTCTTTGTTGGATTACAGATACAACAAAACAAGCATGATATTTGCATTACTCAATCTAAGTATATCAAAGAGATATTCAAGAAGTTTGGAATGGAAGATTCTAAACTAGTTGGAACCCCCATATGTACTAGACTGAAGCTTACCAGAGATGATGATTCAAAAGAGATAGATCAGACCTTATATAGATCAATGATTAAAAAATTATAGTATGTAGTTCATACAAGGCTTTATATTGCTTTAGAAGTTGGGATAGTGGCAAGATTCTTAGCTAAACCCAAAGAAAATCCTATGATGGAAATCAAAAGAATTTTGAGATATCTAAAAGAATTGAAGATATAGTTTATGTTACAAACTTGGAGGAAACCTAGACCTAAAGGTATTCATTGATACTAATTGGGTAGGAAATCTTGATGACAGAAAAAGAACAAGTGGTGGAGTATTCTTTCTTAGTAAAAGGTTAGTATCTTGGACAAGCAAGAAGAAAAATTGCACATCCCAATCTACAGCAAAACTAGAATATGTTGCAGCAGCAGTGAATTGTTCTAACATTGTTTGGTTTAAATAGTTTTTGGAAGGCATGAAGTTTGAGATCAAAGAAGTTATGTAATTCCTTCATAGAGGAAGATTACTGCATGAAAGAAAAGAAGCTTCTTGTGAAAATCTAAGAGGGGGAAAATTTCTATCAAATAAATTTAGTTCTCAAATTTCATTGTGCTATGAAATGTTGTGTTGCCATCAATGTCAAAGAGGGAGATTGTTGGATATAATTGTCTAATTGTTTGTTGTCTTTGATTTTACACAAATGTCATATCAGTTGTCAGTCAGTGCTTACCAAGATCACTTGTTCAACAAGATAGATTTCCTTGTCTACCGAGTGTTTTTGAAGTTTACTCTACAAAAACAGTGTCTACTAAGCTCACTTGGGCATTGAAAGAATTCAAACAGGAAATAGTGTTAACCAAGTTCACATGGTTAGCAAAGAAAAGTTGGACAGAGTTAGTGTTCACTGAGTTCACTCAGTTGCCAAAGGATTTTTTGCAAGTTTGTAGTGTTAACCAAGATTTTGTTAGTTAACACAAGAAATCATCTCAAAATTAGTTTTTACCAAGCATGGTCAACCAATGAAGGATTTTGTTGTTTTGGCATAAGAAGCCTAATTATTTTAAGTATTGTTTCTAGCTGACTATGGTGATGATTATTGGTTATTATAATTTTAATTTGGGCTGACTTGACAATCTAGATGGTATAAATGAAAGGTCAAGTTTAGACTTTTAGTGTGTGTGCAAGTGTGTTGATTGAATTGAGAAGGAAAGAGTGAGAGAAAACTTGAAGGATAAGTAGGTATCCTTGTGGAGTAGAAAAGTGTAATTTGGTCAGGAAGGATCAAGTATCAAGCAAAATAGAGATCTGTAATCAGCATTTAGTTGCATCACAATCAAGTCATTTCATTATTACTCTTTAACCATTGTAGCAGCAATCTAAAATCTCTTAACAGAGTTGGTTTAATAGCCATTTGTAAATCCTCTAACAAGGTGATAGTTCCATTGAATTTTTTGAAGACCTCTTGCAAGGCCACTCCTAATATGGTGATTAAATCCTCTGATAAGGTCACACCTAAAAGTGTGTTTTGTAACCTTTAACTAGGTTGGCTCCTAATAAGGCTCACTTTAGAAGAGTGAAAAACAATAACTAGTTACATTGGTAGTTTTTCTCATATTGGATTTCCATGTTAAATCCTGGTGTCTCATGTGTTCATGTTATTTCTGTTATGCTTACAAATTAATCATTGTTAATGTTTAAAATTAGTTAAAAGTAAATCACACTCTGTATTTACCAAGTTACAACATTTTCTGTGTGTTTATCGAGTAATAATAGCAATTAGTTTTCTCAGTCTAAATTTTATTGTTGACATCCAAGGGATCTAGGATTTATTTTAGTGGTAATTGATTCAACCCCCCTCAATTACTCTTTCTATATTTTCAATAGCATCAAATTTGTTAGAGGTCTTGTTCTAAAAAAATCTAGTAGTGTCTTCTTCTTGATATTAACTAGGTAAGTATTTATGTTTCTCACTATGCATTACTTATTCTAACATGGCAAGTAGGAGATGTTTTCCACAACAAGTCAAATTTTGATATTGCTATCAGGATTTAACTACGTAATTTTTTGAGTCAAACTCATTTACCCATGTTTCATGAGTAGTGGTTCAAATGAATCCATATCTCATGAGAATGAATGGAACACTTAGTACTAATTGTATCTAGGTGATTCTCATAGAGGTGAATCACCAAGACTTCCAGGGAGGCCACCTATCCCTATACTACTCAGCTCAAGAATGCTTAAAGAGTTTTCTCCATTATTAAACCCCTTATTCTTGTAACCCTATTTGTAAACCTCTAGAAAGTGTTGTACCTTATGAAGCATTAATTATAAATTTCCTTAAGCTCATCAATTGATAAGTAGAAAATATTTTCCACAACAAGTCAAATTGTGGTAGTGCTATCAAGGTTTAACTATGTAGTTTTTGAGCCAAACTCATTGACCCATGGATGCTTCATGAGTATTATTTTACACAAACCCATATCTTAGAGAATAAATGGAACACTTAAGAACTCATTGGATCTAGGTGATGCTCAGAAAGGTAAAGCATTGAGACTTCCTAGGAGGTCACTCGTACCAGTATTACTCTAACTCAAGAATGCTTAACTATGAAGTTTTCTCCATGGTTAAAACCACTCTTCTTGCAGCCCCATTTGGAAAAAAATTATTGAGTGGAATGCCTTATGAAACATTAAATAAAAATCCTCTTTATCTCATCAATTGGTAAATATGAGATATTTTCCACAACAAGTCAAAAGGTGATACTACTACCAAGATTTAAGTGTGTAGTTTTTTTAGTCAAACTCATTGAGTCATGTTTCATGAGTAGTGGTTCACAATAACCCATATCTCATGAGAATAAATGGAACACTTAGAAATAATTGGATTTACATGATGCTCACAAAGGTGAAGCACTAAAACTTCTTAGGAGGTCACCCATCCCAATACTAGTCTATCATGAGTACACTTAACTACATAGTTTTCTCCATGGTTAAATGCACTCTACTTGCAACTCCATGTCTAAAAAATTCACCAAGTATTTTTCCTTATGATCCATTAATTATAAATCTCATTTATCTCATCAATTGATAAGTAGGAGATATTTTTCATAGTTAAATTGTGATATTGCTATTGGGATTTAACTATGCAGTTTTTTTGAGTCAAACTCATCGACCCATATTCCATGAGTAGTGGTTCACATGAACCCATCCTTTGTGAGAATAAATATAACACTTATCACTCAGTGTATCAAGGTTGTGTTCATAAAGGTAAATCTCTAGGACTTCCTAGAAGGTTACCCATCTTAGTGCTACTCCAACTCGAGCATGCTTAACTACAAAGTTTACTCCATGGTTAAACAATCTTTTATTGCAACCCCATTTGAAATAACTTCACCAATTGTTGTGCCTTATGGACCATTCATTATAAATATCCTAAATCTCATATATTGATAAGTGGGATCTATTTTTCCTCAACAAGCTAAATTGTGATATTGCTATCAGGATTTAACTATGTAGTTTTTTGAGTTAAACTCATTGAGCCATATTTCATGGGTAGTGGTTCACACAAACCCATATCTCATGAGCATAAATGGAAAACTTATAACTCATTGGATCTAGATGATGCTCATAGAGGTAAAGCATTAAGACTTCTCGGAAAGCCACCCATCCCAATACTACTCTAGGTTGAGTGCACTTAACTACAAAGTTTTCTCCATGATTAAACCAACCCTTCTTGAAACCCCATTTGAAAGACCTTCATCAAGTTTTGTGCCTTATGAAACATTAATTATAAATCTTGTTAAGCTCATAGTAGGAGATATCTTTTACAACAAGTTAAATTGTGATATTGCTACTAAGGTTTAACTATGTAGTTTTTTAAGTCAAACTTATTGACCCATGTTTTATGAGTAGTGGTTAACATGAACCCATATCTAATGAGAATAAGTGAAAAACTTATCACTAAATAGACATAGGTGATTATCATAGAGGTGAAGCACTGAGACTTCTTGAGAGGTCACCCATCCCAGTGCTACTCTAGCTCAAGCATGCTTAACTATGAAGTTTTCTCCATGATTAAACTCACTCCTCTTGAAACCCCATTTGTAAAACCTTCATCAAGTGTTGTGCCTTATGTACCATTCATTATAAATCACCTTTTACTTGTCAATTTTTAAGTAGGAGATATCTTCCAGAACAACTTAATTTGTGATATTGCTATTAGGATTTAACTATGTAGTTAATTGAGTCAAAGTCATTGACCCATGTTTCATGATTAGTGTCTCACATGAAATGATATCAAATGAGAATAAATAGAATATGTAGCACTCATTCAATATAGGTGATGTTCACAATAGTGAAGCATTGAGACTTATTGGGAGGCCGCCCATCCAAGTACTACTCAAACTCAAGAGTCAAGTGCACTTAACTTTAGAGTTTTCTCCATGGTGAAACCCACTTTTCTTGAAACCCCATTTGCAAAACCTTCAAAAAGTGTTGTTACTTGTAAAAAATTAATTAAAAATATCCTTAAACTCATCAATTGATAAGTAGGAGATATTTTCCACAACAAGTCAAACTATGACATTACTATCAGGATTTAACTATGTAGTTTTTTTAGTCAAACTCATTTATCCATGTTTCATGTGTAGTGGTTCACACAATCCATCTCTCATGACAATAATTGGAACATTTATCACTCATTGGGTCTAGATTGTGCTCATAGAGGTGAAACATCGAGACTTCTTGGGACATCACCCATCTGAGCATCACCTAGATCTAATGAGTACTAAGTGTTGCATTTATTCTCATGAGAGATGGGTTTATGTGAGCTATTACTCATGAAAAATGGGTCAATGAGTTTGACTAAAAAATAAATACAATTAAATCTATAAGAAAATATCACAATTCTAACATGGTATCAAAGCTAATCTAATATTATAGTATATTTTAGTTTCCTTTTTTGGCAGATTTAAGGGGGGCTAACAAGTTTTCTCTAGGTTTTGTAAAACATAGTATTATATTCTCTTACATTTCCACATGAACTAAATTTAAAAATGTATGTGGGGAGTTTTTTAATTGTATAATTTTTCATGCAAATATTTTATAGAATTTGTACATTTACAATATTCTCATTAATTTGGTGGCTTTTTCATTTATTCAATATCATTCAAAAAGATCAAGAAAGTTGATGCATAGTGGACGATTTGCATGTTGGTTTTCTTGTCTTTGTTGAGGTGGAAGCTTGTGGTGAAGATGAAAATAGTTGTATATCTTTCTTTTGGTGTCAAAGTGTGGGACACACTTTTCTATGTACTAGGGGAGTTTGATGTTGGAGCATCTTGCATGGGAAAATTAAATTATTAGAAAAAGAAAAAAAAAAAAAAAATTGTGGAGGAGAGAGAAAGTAACGAAAATAGAAAAATTGAAAAATATGAAAAAAGGAGAAAAAAAGGAATTTCTATTTTCGAGGTGCATGGGTGGCATAAATAGGAAAATAGTTCTCATTCCATTTATCAAAGTGTGTAGGTGGCATCTTAAGAAGTTTGTGGAAAGTTCCTTAAATCATGCATTTAATATTTGTTGTGATCCATAAACCAAATGTAATTTTCTAATTGGACCACATGGTGGTGCTTAGTTATATTTAGGTGAAAATTCTAGAAGGTTGTGGATATTGTAGAAGGTTGTGAAAATTCTAGAATGTTGTGGATAAATAATTCATTGGGTGTTAAGTGCCTATTTAAGGAAGGCTTATGTTCATTTGTAATCAAGCTCTTCAAGTGTAAGCTCTTGTAGTGAAGCTCTTTGAATGCAATCTCTTCTAAGGAAGTTTGGGAAGTAGAAGCTCTTTGAGTATAACCTCTTGAAGGATAGGCTCTTCATGTAGAAGCTCTTAGTGAGAAATCTCTCTTATATTATAAGAGTTTGGACTTATTTCATTTGGAGAATATTGCAATGAATTTCAAGTATTAATAGATGCTTTATGAAGCATTTTTTTTATCTCTTGTCTCCATCTTGTTGTGATTTTGGTTGTGCATTTGTAAGGGTGGTGTGGCCCTACATCAGTGGTATTAGAGCATAACTTCATCAGTGGTATCAGAGCTGGCCCTTCATCAAAAGTTAAGTTTGGATTTCATTCTTCCAAAATCAAAGCACACAATATGAAAGAAAGACTAGAGGCATTTTCACTTTTGTATTTAATTTGAGTCTTCTACAACTCAAATAAAAAAATTAATTTTGGTTGTGTTGTCAACCCCCAAAAAATATTTACATATCTATTGTATTATCTAGATTTTAAAAAAATTGGCAAAATTGGCTATCAAAAAAATGTCACATGATTACTTTTTAATTGGTCAAAAGTTAAAACAAATCTATATTTTTTTCTTTGGTTGTTAGATCAAAACAAAGTTTTTTGGGTTCTCTTACTATAAGAAAAATATTTCTATTTTTGTATTATCTTTTATATTTTTAAAAAATCAATCTAGAATTAAAATATTTTATATGAGAAAGTTGTTCCAATAGAATAAATTCAATTTTTTTAAAATCATAATTTTTCCATAAGTGTCATCATTCAATGAATAGGCTATCATTAGAAAGCTAAAAATGAGGACTTTTCATCTATGTTGGGCTTGATAAAGTTTTTTTTCAATATTTGTACATATTGCACGTTGAAGTTGTTGGCCCCAATTGATAATGTTTTTAATATATGTGCAAAAGTCATATCATTTGTTGTCATTGATGTTAAGCCTTATTAGGTTAGATATTATGCTAATTAAATAGAGTTCCATATAATTTGATTGATAAAGTCGATTTGATAGATGAAGAGGATTTGAAGAAAGTATGACGATGTAACTATTGATAAGTGTATGGTATTCAATGGGCACTTGAATGAGTTATACTCTGACATTATAATGTTGATTTGATTGTTCTACATGATTCAATTAAGTGTTGGAATCGTGTATAAGCAAGAACATAATATTAACCAAGATACTATAGTTGTCAACAAGCACCTAGAGAAGAAATGAAGAAAGTGTTGGAATTTGATTGAAAAGATCACTATTAAAGAAGAGAGATTGTTTACAAAGAGGGAGATTGTTTTTTATTAGATAAACAGGTTTTACAGGGACCCTGAAACCCAAGAGTTAAAACATTAACAAGGTTGATAATAAGCGTGAAAAGCCCAGCCAAAAAAGTTCCAATTCAAAGGCTGAAAATAAGCACAAGGCCCAGCCGACAGACAAAAGCCAAAGAAAAGGCCAGGAACAGAAACAGCATGAAACGACCAGGGAAAAAGTCCTTACAAAAAGCTAAAAAAAGGCACAGAAAGAAACAAAAGAACAGGTAGAGGATTAGTCCTTGTTCTTTCTCTCCAAGTCTTGCATGACCTGAGCTACCTCATAGGCCATCTTGTTCTCCTCTGCCTCTTCCTAGAGCACCCTTTGATCTTCTTGGTACTGACCATTTTTGATGTTGTCCTTTGTGGTGTCAACCCCCATTCTGGCTTCTTCCTTGTCTTTTCCATCCTCATCATCCTTCATAACTCTGTCTTTGATCCATCCCGTTAAGGATATGATGTTGTTGGTAATGGAGCTTAGCATCAAAATCATCTAATTCAAGAGATTATGATTGTAGATTTCAAGGGTATTTATCCTTCTCTCTACCAAACTAAGCCTCTCACTGTTGTCATCTCTTTTATCAAAGTCTGATCCATTCTTTTTATTCTCCATATGACCCACCTACTCTTTGACCTCCTCCAACTCATGGAAAAGCTACTTGATTGATTTGAAGTTATCAATCATGCTATTGCTAGTATTGTTCAAGAGATTCAGCTCAATTTCCCTAGCTTTGTCCAAAATAGCCACAATAGTTGGGTCTATGAGTTCTTCAAGCCTCGTCTCTTCTTGGTTATCCACAAGGACCTACGGGATCATGGCCTCTCTAAAAATGCCCATTTTTGAGGTCTTCACTTTAAAGTTTTTCCAAGCTTTCCTCCTGTTATTTACCTGCACCTCCCCACCCTCGGCCTCAGAATCCAAATTTTGTTCCTCAAGTTGTGCATGAATATGGATAGGTGAAAGAGGCAGTGAAGACATGTCCTGATCTTGCTACATAATCTCCTCCTCCATACCCTCCCTCTTGTGTTTCTTCCCTCCTCGATCCTCCTTAATTTCCTCCTACATCTCCATTTCCTCCTCTTTCATCTCCACATCCTCCTCCTCATCGCTTTCATCCTTCACATCTTTCATACGCTGGGGGTGATGGAGGAAGGCAAGTTCTTGACCTTATGGGTGGCTTTTTTATTAGTAGATGAAATCATGTCGTCCTCAGAGCTAAAGCTCTGAATGTCATCCAAGTTTGAAGAGTAGCTAGAGCTACCAAAGGTCACATTCTCAGTCTGAGGGGGATCCTTGCTTATAGTCTGAGCCTTAAAATGCTCATAAATAAGCAGCACGAGCCCCTCATGCAATGTGGGGTTATTAGAGGGCTTCTTTTTTAAACTAACCACTGCCTTGCTCAAAGAAGTTAACAAGTCAAAAGGAAAAGAAATTTTACGACTCCACCAAAAATGATTTAAAAGAACAAAGTGGTGGGTACGAGCCCTATCAAACCTAGGGTCCAAAGTAATATACTCTATAACAGCTCTCAAAACATACCTCCATAGTTTCTTCATGGTGTCAGGAACATAGTACATGTCAATCTTCTTTAGGGCTTTTAGCTCCTTCTCATCCTTAACAAAATCCCGCACAACATTAGCCAAGAGCTTCTTGTCCCTGAAAAACTTAAAACCCTCAATCAGGATTTTAGCAATGGTCGAAATCACCTCCTTAATGATCATCAAAGAAACCCCATTCACCTTCACTCTACCATCCTTCCATGAACCAATCATACTATTGGTCACCTCCTGATCAAAGCCATGCAATTTCACTATGTATCTGGTAATCCCGCCCAGATCTAGCTGCTCTCAAACTTTGTCCTTGCTCTTCCATTTCTCAATTTTGCCAACTGGCTACTTTCTACACCTTTTGCTAACCATATTTGCACTCTGCGCACCCTCAATTCTCATATGCACCTCGCACTGCAACAGATTGGATCCTTTGTGACTAAGCAGAATACAGAAAGAATTAACCCTTCTATTGCTCCTATAGTAAATGTAATAACTAACCCACAAAGCATGTCGACTAGTCTGTAATAAATTGTAGCAATTACAATTTCCCATGCTAACTTTTTGGGAAGTACCCTTTCCCCTTAATCCATTCATACTCATAATTGCAAGTTGATCTTCTTTGTACTTCCTTGGATCTTGTCTAGATCAATCAAGCTTTTAACATCCATCGGCAAAGTATTTCTAGGATGCCATGTCATAATTTGGCTTGCATTGACCCCAATATTTGCAAACTTGTCAGCGATCGAGTTAGCTTTTCAAAAAATATGAGTGGCGTGGACTCTACTAAATTTGGCAAGAGTCTCATGGGTCTCATCAATAAGATTCACAATCGACCATGATGGCTGAGAGTTGCCATTAATACATTTTATTATGTTGTTCCAGTCCCCTTCAAGCCAAAGATTAGTGACACCAATTTCAAAAGCCAGTTTGATAGCATTACATGTAGCATTCACTTCCACAAAGTGGTTGGTTTGATAACCCAGTAGGAGGGAAAAAGCCACAACCCCATCTCCATTTTCATTCCTTATTATGCCTCCACTTCTCAAAGAGCCAAGATTTCCCTTGGACGCTCCGTCGAAGTTGGCTTTATGCCATCCTTCCGAGGGGAGAAGCCATTTGGATTCCTATCTTTTGCCTTCTCTTTTTCTCTGCCACCTAATTCAATATCTCCCCCTTTCCTTATTGAACAGTTTTCCTTTATGTTTGCAAAAAAATTCTTTCCTATCACTTTAGCCGACTCCTCTTTATCTCTAAAGATTTTTTTATTTCTCTCCTTCCAGATGCTCCAACAGAAATGAGGCAGGATCCACGAACTTAATTCCTGAAGTTGAGACCCATTGAGCATACACTTTCATTGATAGAAGAGATCTAGGAGGTTAAAAGGCACACACTAGCTAAATCCCAAGTCCTGGGTGAGGGAAACCCAAACCTCCCTGGAGAAAGAGTAATGAATGAACAAATGATTGCTAGTCTTTGTCTAATCTTTACATAACTCACATCTACTAGGCATAATATGACCTCTTTATATGAGGTTATCCTGGGTAAGGATTTTGTCCTGTAGAGCCAGCTAATAGAACATATTAATTTTTGGAATGAGGCTAGGAATCCAAGCCCTCGACCAAGGAGGATTTTTGATAAAGAATGTTTCCAATCATTATTTTGTCACTGATGTCAAACCTGCTATTTGCTAGAATGATAATTGCTTATAAGATCCAAGTACTATCACTTGGTTGATTGATGAAGAGGATTTAATCAATAAGATGTAACAAAAGCACCTAAGGGAAAGGTTGAGTTATGGTTTTGTAATGAAGTACAAGGATTAGTTAAGACAATGGTAAAATGATGTATTGATAGTATACTTGAAGATATAGATGTTGGCTACACTTAGAAACTCTAGAAGAATAAGTTGTAACAAAGTTGTCTACAAAGCTTGACTAAGTTCATTAGTGAGTGTTGAGCAAGCTAGTTCATGCTGAGAAGATTTTCAGTAAGTGTCTAGCAAATGCAAAAATCTAGTAAATAGAAGGAGCTGAGCAAGCTCATGTGCCAAGCACATAATAGGTGTCAAGCATTAGTAAAATTTAGTTGATGCCAAGTGAACCCATAGTAGGTGTCAAGCATCAGTAAAACACAGTAGGTGTCGAGTAACATAGTGTGTGTCTAGCATCAAAATTTCAATAGTGTTGAGCTACTGCATTATTTGAAAAGTTAAAGATTTGCCAGATCTGACCTGACAAGTTTGTTACCTTAAATTTTGTGAACCAGATGGAGGATAAGGATGATGAGCTGGTGGCACAGAATTTTAGGTAAACTATTTTTTATCAAATATAGGAGGACTCTTCATGATGCTTCTAGAAGGAACAAGATAAGGGGTAGATTCATTGAATCCTACCTAATCCATGCAACCTAAAAGAAAGAGCAGGAAGATTCAAGTGGAAAAAGCATTCCAAACTTCTATTTAAGGAGTTACAGGTCAAGAAGCAAGAGTTGCTAAGTTGTCAAGTTATTGAAGTGGTTGGTAGGATGTCAAGGTGAAGGCATTGAGAGAGAAGAAAGAACAGAGCATAGAGACATTGCTTTGATAAAGTGTCCATATAGGAGATTGCATTGGCACATCAAGCATGGCGACTCAAAGGAGACACAGCTTGAAAAGAGGACAAGTTGTTAGAGCTGTATAGACTAAAAGCCAAGAAAGTTTGAGAGCTAAACTGAGATCTAAAATTTGCAAGTTAAATTGTGAGTTGTATCAGATTGAAAGCCTTATTGTTACTCTGTAACAATTGTATCAGGTAGGGTAAACATCCTATGGGCTTGTTGAG
The DNA here is from genome assembly GCA_028749045.1 of Cupressus sempervirens. NCBI lineage: Eukaryota > Viridiplantae > Streptophyta > Pinopsida > Cupressales > Cupressaceae > Cupressus > Cupressus sempervirens. The sequence continues at coordinate 775,181,556 of CM053783.1, read as the reverse complement.
CTGTTGTTTTACATGGTGCTAAATGGCAGGAATTCTTGCAAACTCCTCTCTTGAAAAGCTAATTTTTTGAATCAACTCCAAGGTTTTGAGTGATCTTACGACCTACTAAAAATCCACTCAGTTGAAGATAAATGTGAATGTTCACAAAGAGGCCTTTGCTAGTTTGTTTTGATTTCAGATGAAATGAAGAATCTGCACAATGTTTAAAAAATAACACTAAAAAAGAACTATGTTTTTGTATTTTTTTTATGTTTTTATGAATGCAATTCTAACAATACAACTAGTATGAAATCCTATTCTAACAAGGGGGTTCATAAAGAAAATAACAAGAACTTTAATGCAAATAACATTAAATTCAAAGAAAATAATGTGAAATCAAAATCCTAATAGACATAAGCTACAGAAAAAAACACATTTGTAAGTTAAGCTTTCAAAATGATCGATAGGTAACCAATGTAAGTAGGAGCAACACTTCCTCAATTTCATTGATGCAATTGTCAGTGAGAAACTTTAATGATTGTATGATATTTTACTCTTCATTAAATCACAAGGCCACAAAATGTGCACTCATGTGAGATAGAGAGTTATGTAGGCACAATTTGACGATTTCTTCTCAAGCTTGTTACATCAATCAAATTCATAAAATTGTAGCAAACACCAGAAGTAAAAATTGCACAACCAAAAATAAAGCAATAAACCTTTGGCTCAATCACAATTCCATGAACAAAATTCACAAAAATATGACACATTCAGGCAAGAATTAGTACACTCCAAATGCAAGCACCAAAAGCATAATTTTATTACATAATAACGGTGGCCCTGATTACATATTATAATGGAGTATTTATAAGAAATCATCTCCTCAATTTGTGCAGAGACTGAGAGATATCTTCATGTAATAAAATTCTTTTAATTTAATAAAACTAACTAATTATATAAAAACTAACTACCTAACTAGTGCCAAACAAGACTCCATCCATATTTTATTTATTAATTGGATGCATGAGCCTTTTACATATTTAAAACAAAGAAATATGAGAGAAGAGAGAAAGCAAAAGCTCCAAGTAGAAGTGGAAGTGTCTGGGAGTGCCAAAAAATGGAAGTTGATCCTCCACAAGGTGTTTGTAGGAGTTAAACCATCGTCAAAATGCATTTATGATGCATGGAAAGCTCTATTTTTGGAACTGGTAGTTGATTGTCGATGGAACATTTTTGAAAATGCACACTTGTGGAGCTCTATACCTATGGACCTGCAGAGCTACGCACCTCAAAATGGTCCAAAATCTCAAAATTATACTAAGTGTCAAAATTGAAATTATGGTATCTGGGTTTTGTTCTTCTTCATCCCAAAGCCATGTTTGGATGTTTTCCCTTGAATTTCTCTATAATCTTAGTAATTTTAGCTACATCTAGTAAATCCAAAGCCTTGTATTTTTCCTTGACCTTTTTTCTATAATTTTCTACCTCAATTTGAGTGTTAACAAAATCCCCAAGTTTGGTATCCAATTCTAACTATGCTTCTTCAGTCTTGAAGGCTTGTCAGATGTCCTTCTCATCAGTAGCTTCCACAAAAATCTTCTTAAAATTCTCTACCACTATCTCTACAGGTAACAAATTTTCTTATTCCTCATCTTCAAAAATATCCAAGAATGCATCGCTATAGTGTCTCTCTACTTCCAGAATTCACTCTTGAGCTTGGTCCTTGAGCCAATGAATCTCCTCATGTAATGTTTCCATTACTTTATTGCTATCTTCTATTTTCTCTATCCAATCATCAATCATATCTAACTCTTCTCCTATATATACATCAATCAAAATCTAATACCTTTGCCACTTTATGGCTTGCAGAGTTTGTAAATCCTTACTATAGGTCCTTACTTCATCCATAATACTGAAGTCCTACTTCAAAATTGCTAAGATTTTATGCAGTAACTTCAAATTTCCCATGATAATCAAAATACCTTTCTCCTTAAAACTTTCCCACCACTACTAACAAGATTTAAAAAATGGATCCATATGCATAGCTTTCCCTTCTCTAAGAATAGTATTGAATGTGTCCTCGAGATGCTCAAGATCAAGAGGACCAACCACTTGGGAAAAATATCCCTTTAGGATCTCAATCTACCTTCAAAGCGTTTGGAGTTTGACCTCATCTTGCCCCATGCTTTTTAAGACTTCTTTGATTCCCATGGTAACCATTAATCGAGCCATATCCTATCTAGGTCTCCCAAGCATGGTCTCTTTGAGTTGATAATGTTTGGCACCAAGGCTTTCCACATCTGTGTCTTCAGGAGGAATGACCACTTATGCAAACAATTCCTGGTTCCATGTACTGGGTTTATTCAAAATCTTTGCAATCTCAAAAATGTCTTCCTCTAAAGCATAGAATTGGGGTTTGGTACTCCTCATTGTTTCCTTTTGGAGCCACCTTGGGATGCATTCATTTGAAGAACTTCTACTCGAAGATGAAGGGGTGTGTTCTACTACCCCCTTCCCCTTATCGCTCCTCCTAGGAGTTGTTTCCCTCTATGAGGGCTCTTCTTCCATAGCCTCCATTTGAGTAGACCCTATATCTTGCTCCTCAATGTCTTGGGAAGGTGGTTGAGAATATTCTATCATTTGTCCCTCCTTTGAGACTTCATCAGTTGTTGTTTGTTCAGGTTCTTCCCCTTGTGATGGTTCCTTTTGAATTTGTTTCTCTTCTCAACTTTGGGCTGGAGGAGTAACTGAACCCTTATCTACCACCATGACTTGTGGTGGAGATGGGGGAGTAAGATTAGGACCCTATGAATCTAGCAGCATATGCATCCAATCTTCTTGTTGAGGTTCACCTATAGGGGTATCCCTGATCTTATCCCCAACTAGTTTTGTACCAATAGGCATAAAATCAAAATCTAACATTTTGAAAATGGCATCACCTTCTTCGCTTTTCTCATCTGCCCATTACTGTACTTCATCTTCCAAAGAAGAGACTCCAAGGGTCCTACTAGGGTGGATGGAAATATGCCTATGGTACTTCTTCTCCTTTCTTGCTCGATGGCTCTAGCTAGCTAGGTTCTTTTTTGCAAGGGTAGCTACTCTTCTTCATTTGTCTCCTCTTATTTCTCCTCCTCCCCTTTTGAAATGATCTCAAGAATAGATGGAAAATGCACCATTCTCCTAGTCACCCTTTTCCTTTTCTTCTTTCAGATCTTGATCCTCTTTGGCTTTGTGGAGGCAGAAGGGGATGTTGGCTCTTTTTGTGAAGGAGGACTGGAAACTTGTTCTCCTTCTTCCTCTTCTAATTGGCTAGGCACAAAGGGAGGCAATTGAGGGTCATCCTGGACTTGAGTAGCTTCAGTATCCTTGGACCCTTATACATCTTCCTATTGTTGGGGAGGTACTTGCACTTCACCCTACTCTATTTGAATGCTTTGCGGGGGGGTCCTCTTCCTTTTTTCCTTTCCCTTCCTCTCTCAAGGATGATAGTATCTGACTAGGTAGTCAAGTTGGTATATTATCTTTGGCTAGATGGGAGATTGGGCCACAAAGGTAGAAATTGTAACTTTTCTCCCTCTTCCTCTCTCAGGGTGGGCTTGAGTGTGAAAGATAATAGTGTCAGGTATTGGATCAAGTTAAAAGGGCTTTTTGATCCAATCCTTAGTCATTCTAACTACGTGCCTTGCTCAATGATTAATATCATTGCCCTCCTCCCTATCAACCTTGGCATTCATAATGGGCCTCTCTCCTATTTTGTTCAAGTTGAACAAGGGGTGTCGCAGCTCCCTTGAATCTTGTTGCCTTAGTTCCTCTGAAATGTATAGTTTGAGAGCCTTCTCTGCTAGATACAAAGTCATCCTACAATGGTCTCTTATGCAGACCTTCATTTGTGGCATTCATCCAATGATCTTCTATGGCATCTTCATGATGGAACTCCTTGTCAGTCAAACTCTCCACTCTCCTGATATTATCAAAATAGAGCCTAAGGGAGTTGTACTCTTTGAGAGGATAATTCTCCCATTCCCACTCAAAAGATAGAATATCTTGCTTCCATTTGACCTAATATGGTCCAATAACTAGTGACCATGTCCAACGAGGTCTCCTCTATCTCTTCACCCTCTCATATGCGAATTCAATCTACTGGGAAATCACATGACCATGAAAGGTTCATATATGAAATTAACTGATTATTCTTATCTACAAATAATGAAGCTTAGATACTATTGGCTCAAGAATTTATCTTGTAATTCCATACAAAGATCCAATTGAAATATGCATATACATCTACTATACAATAGGGCTAAGATGATAATAACATTCTACACAAAAAATCTTCCTATCATTACCATTTCTTCTATGATATTAGATTCAATTGGGAAATCTTTTTGGGGAGAACATCAAGTTTGGAATTTTTCTTTTAAACAAACATTTCATGGAAACATGGTCGCTTGCCTAGAATTATGCCCATTTGACTTGGCATCCAAACCTAAGTATAGGTGCCTAGCAAATGTCAACTCATTGCAATTTTAAATGAAATCTGACTTACTCATTTCCATGCCTAGAAAAGGGTGAGTAAGATGGGTCAGCTCGATTTGACCTTTTCTTGGATGGTTAGGGGTAAGTTTATTAAGATGTTTTAGGATAAAGTTTAGTATAGTTCAGATTTAGACTAAGTAGGATTAATCTCATGTGTTGGGATGGATAAATAAAAAGTAGGAAATTAGGGTAGGATTAGTAGAATGTATTAGGATAATACTATAGATATCATGTTATATAGTGAATTCATATTATATATTATTATTACACATGAATAATATTTTTATGTGTTTATTTTATCCTTTAAGTTTAAGTTGATGATTTTAAGGTAAATAGAGTGTATTGAAAATTTAATATAGTTTCTCAATAATGAATACTTAATATAGGCTATTTAATATATGTTTGTTGACTCATATTAGTGAGTTGGTGTGAGTAAGATGGTTAATTAGGTTTTAGAGAAATTACATAGCTAGTCATAGCCTATGTTAGAAATGAATAGTGACCTTGTGTTTAGAGATTGGTAGTAAGTGTTGATTTAGTTAGTAGTTAGCGATATTACCTGGTCATAATGAAGAGAAATCATTTGTAATTCATATTACTTAAATAAATTAGTAAGAAAATTTGGTCTTGCTAATGTCAATAAGAATAGGAGTTTTAATATTTTAATATGATATTAAATGGGTAGAGTTTAGTTAAAAGATAAGATGATATGGGTTAAGTAAATTAAGTATGGATTAGAGATTGGGTAGGTAGTAATTAAAAGCATAATTGACATTAGCATAATAAATGTAATCGATTATTAAAATATAAGTTTTGAATTCAATTATTTCTCGCGTAAATTTTTTGTATCAAACTCAATTTTAGGTATGGGTGATGTTAAACAACTTTGAAAGACATTTTAGTGGTTATTTGGGATAGCTAGCTAGTTAGTTAGGGATTAGTATTATTATGATTTTAAATTTTTTTAAAACCATATAGTTGTCTAATGATAGGTTATTTGTATTAAATAATATATACGAATAATTTGTGCATCTTAATATATATGCATAAAAACCTTATATAATTAATTCTTCCCATAATTTTATCATGTTCATTTCATGTAGGGTGTATTGAAGCCATTATTGACATTAATAATGAGTGATCATTGAATGAATAAAATTTACTATATGTTATGTGATGGTTGTTACATCATGAAAAAAATATATATATCATAAGTAACTATAAATATAGAGCATGACATCCAATGGAATTGTTAGAAATATTCCATTGATAAGTAGTATGATATTTAGCCCCACCTGATTCATATACTAGGTACAAACATATTATATCTATATCAAGAAGATCAAGTTGTTATATTTGCAATATGATATACTATGCTAAGAAATTTATAGGTATGTACTATCTTGTCCTCTAATGGAAACGAGTATTGGAGAGTGACTTCATACAAAAACCTCCCACTATTTGGGTTGCACCTTTCATCCAACCATGCTAACTAACTAGGAAATATCTATGAAATCTTAACTCATTTTATAAACATCTGATCCTGAATTATATTTCTCAGTAACACCTAGAGCTTAGTTGGTTTAGTGGATGTAAGCATGACAACAAATTTGACTAGGTGCATTGTACTTCTATAATGCAACCACTCTATATTCAATATAATGTCTACCCAATAATAATTTGTCGTAACAATGTTTTGTTTTGCTAAGTATTCTAAAAATTTAAAAAAATTAAAAATTGTGGTTGTGTTTTTGTCTTGTAAAAGAATTTAGGCATGACATCTCTAGTAACACCAGTTTGTCACTTGGATATCTGGCGAGCTTCTTTGGGTTGATAGTGGTGCCAACTACCCATAGATATGTGAACATCTTGAATTGGATGAAGTAGGCCCCAAGAGCTGTTATCTATGCTTTAGCCTCATCGAATGACCTATTTGTATAATCTCCCTCTATGAATCAAATGACCGCAAAAATGAATGTGTCACTCACAATTTTGTATTCTTTTCTTTGCGTTGAGAGCTTCTTCCTTACTAGCTAAGGGTAAACAATGTAGGGCCAAGCATTAGGGTCCTACATACTACATCTCTTGTACAAAATGGGGTAGTTTTTTGCCCTTGCTACAAGTAGATATATCATGTAAGAAGTCATATAAAACTTCTTCTTCTCCTTAACTACTCCCAATTTCTCACACAAGTTCTCACTTAGTGTGGTGGCCCAATCAGGTGGCATCCTCATTGTCTTGATGGTCTTAATGAAATTGACCATGAAGGCACTAAGGTGGCTAGCAGCTACTAAACCCATGGCTCTGCTCAAAAGAATGATGGAATAAGAAATATCTTCCCTCCTGTATCCCCTAGACATGTCCACCTTTCCTATGACCTAGCCCAAAGGAGTCTTCTCAATGAGGTAGGAGGATTGAATTATTTCCATCCCCTCTTTTTGGTGTTCCTTGTACCATCTCTCCACTGCTTCATAAGAAAGTCTAATGAATTCATCTACCCTTGGGAGATGGAAGACCCTTTCAATGTTATCAGGTCATAGGTCCAGGACCACTTCTCTAGTCACACTCTTAACCACTCTCTCCTTAGGGACAAAGTGTTGTGCTAGTGTCATAATCAATTCAACTAATAGTACTGATACTAAATGTGAAGTTGCACTCACCAACCCAAAACAAATCAATGAGGACACTAGTGTAGATCTTTCAGTGGGTTTGTTACAAATTCTAAGGAATTCTCCCAAGTCTATGTGTCCCAAGTCGATATCTCTAATTTCTGCATAATAATCTTGAAACCTTGACTTTGACAGCATGCCTTGGAATTTGAATACAATTGGCTTGGGTGCCATTTTCTCTCTAGATGTGGATGCATTTAACTTGCATGATAGAAGAAAAGGTGTTTGTTTGTTCGAAATAATGAAAACTTAAAAATTAAAAATGTAGAAGCATTAAATTTCTTCTCCAATTAATTTTTAAAGAAAAATAATAATAAAAAGTTATGTCTTTCTATTTATTTAATATTATTATTATTACTATTTTCTTTTTATATTTTATATTTTTATTTATTTATTTATTTATTTATTTTTGTTAGGGTTTATAGTTAGGAGACAGAAGTGTGTATATACACGTGAAATGGGGCACAGGGGCTTGAAGTACGTGCACAAGTGGTGAGCGCAGTGTGCACAGCACGTTAGTGTTTTGACGCACGAGCACGTAGCGTAGTACAATGTGTGCACACACATAGGGTGCTTGAAGTGGTGTGCGTAGAGGATTATGTGAAGCAGGGTGTTGCGAATGTGGGGTGCGCATAGTGGGCATGGAGCACTGCGGGTGCGAGGCATGAGGTAGGCGTCTGAAACTATTTGGTGCCACGACAAGTGGAGGCGCAAAGGCCTTATAGCAGGGCATATTGCATGTAAATAGTTATATCTATGAATAAAGCATTGCAATTTGGTATCAGATCTTTCTTTGTTGTTGTGTTTTCATTGTGTGGTTATTTGAAAGGATCTAGATTACCTCCAATAGTGGTACCCTTAGATTCTTATTGTATCAATATGTTTCCTTAAGTCTAAACTATGCTAGCATAGGTTGCATCATGTATGACTTATCCCAAAAGAATAATTTTGAGGTGAAATGATTGGGATCCTAGGAAATTTTGAAATTTTGGGGAAATACAAAGGGTAAGTAGGAAAAAATAAGTGTGAAGGCTAAAAATTGGGTGAAAAGAGAAATTCAATTGGGTAAATGGATGGATAAATGGTGTATCATCTTAAAATTTAATCAATTTCATTTAATACCTTGTAGCCATCCTTATTGTGGTTTTGTACATCAGGACCTCCTTTTGCATTTAACAACTTAAATCAAGGTCCTTTCTTCTTCCATCCTTGCTGAAAACTCTCTTTGGCATCAATTTCTATTTTTGGATTCCCATTTATTCGCCCAACCACATAAATCATGCTTTATATTCATTTCCAACCATTTATGCTACATATGTAACCATTCTTCCTTGATTCTATAATATTTCTTGGATTTGGACCCCACTTCTTAGCCCTTTCATCCCCAAGTCAAGGATGATCTCATCCCTTCCCTAGGGTAGGTGAGAGGGTTGTCTCTTGGGTTGCAAGGGTTGACTATGTCCCTGACTCGAGTATTTTTTTGAAAGGAATTTTGAGCCCAATGTCAAATATTGCTTTTCTCGCCTTTTTGAGTCAACCCTTCTTAAGGTTTTCTCTAGAATCTTCATAAAAGAAGGCCTTCTCTCCTCATTTAGAAATCAAATATCATCCAATATAAATACAAGCTATCCGTGCTCAAGATATGAAAGTGCATTCAAAGATTTCTCAAGCAAGAAGGCAAGGCATTATTCATCCAAGCATTCAAGATTTTCATCAACCATCATGCTTTCCTCCTCCTAGTTCTAGCTTCATTGTGGAGTTTTCCTACCAAAGAGGAGATCTACTTCTACAAAAGCAAGAATTATTGAGGCATATTTCAAGCATCTACATATATGAGGTTTTTTCTTACATGATTTCTCTTGGTTTTTATATTGAGTCAAATCGATTGCATTAACATACTTAATCACAAACTAAACAAAATTGCATCAAAAATGCTATGGTATTCTAAATTGTTATATTTATTCTACTAAATGTTATCATTCCTTTATCAATATTTATTCCAATTCAAGATTGATTCCTCAATTATGACTTGATCGAGGCAAACCCCTCCCCACCAACCAATTTTCCACACTATTGTGTAGAAGTGTATGTTTCAAATAACATTTCAAGAATAATCATAAGGGATATAATTGAAGAAATTTATAGATCCATATTTTATTTGAAATCTGACATTCTAATGTAAGGTATGAGGTCCTCCTTGACCCTATAGTTTTAGTGACAGATCAATTGCAAATCTGGTAGTCCACAGTGCAAATAGGGGGATTTTGGCTTCAATTTCGGGTCTAGGTAAGGTACAAGGTCATACCTAGGTCAAGGTTGAGGTTTTTCTTGACCTCTAAGGTCATGCTTGACATGGTCTAAGTCAGGTCCCTATCCTTTCTTATATTTTACAATTTTTGTGGGCTCAAAATAGAAATTATGTCAATATAAGCTTTTGATCAGTAGAAAATAAGTCACTTGGCCATTTTTTATCATTGACCTAAAAGGCACACACATTCCTATCTCTAATACTTTCATTTCAATTTCTATATTAGATTTGTCTTCTTGTTAGAATCACACATCTTCATAACTTGAGGATCAAAGCCAAGGAATTTCCACCAAGCTTAAAAGCTTGAGGTCTCAAGATTTAACCATTTCTCTTTAGTGGCTTTAGCTAGATCTATTTGTGGATTTTACCTCTTTCTCTTGATCTCCTAAATGTAAGGGTGAAGTGCACACCATGCTCCCTTTTATACTTTGGTGAACCTGAAACTTTCATGCTTTATATACCTTTTGATTGAGTAGTTAATTTTTTTTATTGATGTGGTGGTTAGATTTTGCATTCATTTCAATTATATCAAGAATCACAAAAATAAATTATTTAGTAGTTAGTTCCTTTATTCATAGCATTAGCTTTCATTTTGCATCATAAAAAGAAAAAATTTGAAAAAATAGATGCATTTCATTTTTGCAATTAGATCTACTTTATATTCTCTTTGAAAATATATACTTGGAGTCAATTTTGTCTTTATAAACTTAAATCTCTCTAAAATATCTTGGTATGCAATCATTTGTATGGTCACTTGTGTTCTTGCTTCTCTTTTTATCATGTTTATGATGTGTATGAGAGTTTCTTTCATTTCATGATGTTTATGTCCTTACATGGCTATTTTGCATATGATATCATCATACTGACTAATATAAGGTTTTATGAAAATATATATATTTTAAGACTATCATTAGTATTTTACATGATATTTTACATCTTCATAAAATTACCCAGCATTATTAGCCCCTACTAAGGTCATCATTTTTATTCTATATAATGTGTTTGAAGGGAAGTATAATAGGCCCTTCCCCTTGTTTCTCTTAACTAGGAGATAAGATTCATCTTTTTTATCTATTCTTGTAGGGATCTATTCCCCTCCCTTTATTTTTTTTGTGTTTCTTCATACTTTAATATCTTTTCTAGTGTGCATAGTTCTATGTTCATTAGGAAGTGTATATTTGGTATCTAAAAGAAACCATTGAGGGATCTTAATATGATATCTCATTTCTCTATACTTGTGTGCATTCATTCTCCTTGTGGATTTGTATTATTATTTATGATGATATTCTTTTGCATTCTTTTTTTTTGTTACATTTCCATGTGCATCTTTATCTTTGCCTTGCAAAGGCATATTGTAAGGGATCTATCCTTTAGGACTTATCTTGTTCTCTCTCTCTTTAGGATCCTTTACTCTTTATATAGTGATACGCATTTCCTTTTCGACTAAGATCTTTCTCTTTGTTGATAGTATCTCTTTTTCACAAACTTCTCCTTATCTTAATAGGCATATTCAATATAATTATCGTGACCTTTAGATGGTATAATGTGACATCCTTCCTTCTTTCCCTTCATTTTCTATAGTTTGTATTTGGCATGTGATACGTTGTATCACACAAGATATAAATGTCATTGCTTAACATATTCTTTGTATGCCTTGGATTGGTATGTTTGTCATTTAAAGAATCATCTATTGTGTCTTCTTCCTTATTACTTCATATATGATATATTTTCTAGCATATTTATCTTATGTTGTTTGAAACTGAATATCCTATTATGTCTCTGATACAAGAGCACCTTGCATAAAAAACATGTTGAGAAGAGAGAAAGTGAAGAAAATGCAAAAGGAAAAATAGATAAATAAAAATGAGAAAAAAAATCATTTCTATTATCAAGGCACATAGGTGGCTTGAAAAGAAAAAAAATAAAAAAGGGCCATTTTATTTTTTGAGATGGATAGGTGTTATTGTAGAAGTTTGTGAAGTGCATTTAATATTTGTAGTTAGTTAGTTGCTTATCTAGTGGTTGAGCCTAATCTATTTTCTTATTAGCCCACAAAGACAATGTAATTTTGTAATTGGCTCACATGGTGGTGCTTAATTGTAGTTGGGTGGACATTTAATATTTGTATCAAGGTATTTTCATCTACCTTTTTGTTGGCATTATATTGTATTTGTCATTAGTGACAACACTTACTCGATTATGAATAATTATCGAGTTCATCACTTAGTCTATAGTGTATACAAGCATTCAGTGGTTACCTTATAGGTTCATCACTTAAGTAGTTCATACCGAGCATTCCTAAAGCTATCGAGTGAGTGTGCAGTCAAGCAGTTCATACTGAGCATTCATGAAGCTACCGAGTGGGTGTGCAACCTAGCAATATCTACCAAGCATACAGTGTTCACCAAGCTTCACAGTGCCTACTGAGTCATCAATTTGTATGATGGAAGTCAATTTTTACCGAGTGATGGAAGCATAGTGTTTACTGAGCGAAATCAAGGTAAACACAGGATTCAATTTTTACCGAGTGATACTATATCTACCGACTCTCCAATGGTTACCGAGTTCCAAGCTACGTTGTGTGATTAGTATGGACCAAGCCTTCACTTCTACTGAGTGCATGACGATGCTGAGTAATGCAGTGGATGCTGAGTATCAGAAGCTTACCTATTTAGCTTGAAGAACCCAAATTTTCTACTATTTGGCCGACTCAGTAATATTTTGTTCACTTGTGTTTTGGCCGATCTTGCAATTATAATTATTGGAATGGTATATATGTAATGTATTATATCATTTACAATATATGTATGATGTATCAAGACAAACATGTAGTGCTTTGAGAAGAAGGAAAGTGAATCTGTAGAAGAGCAGAGTATTCAGCAAGGTCTACAAGGAGCAGTAAACATTCATCAATCACAAGAGGTGATTTGTACTTCAAGAATCTAATTAACAATCAAGTTGTTAGTAGATCCACTATTTCATCCTAAGAAGTGAATATGTTTTGTAAATCCTTTAATAGGGTAAACTTAACAGTCTTTGCATAAATCTCCTAACAGAGTGCATACTTCAGTGTATGTTTGTAAATCCTCTAACAAGGTGGACGTAGCAATCCTTTGTGCTCCTAATAGGGCAGATCACTAGAAGTGGTCAATGTAAGCCTTAATAGGCCAACTTCATATTGCAGTAATGAAGTTTTGTGAGTATCATCCCCACCCCAATTTTACTTTCTATTTGGAAGGTTTCTGGGTTACCAAATCACTGTGTACATGTACTATGAATGTTTGATCTCTCATTTATGCAATAGATTAGATGAATGAGTGGTGAAAAGTATATATGGTTAAAGTATTAAATTGTTTAAAGTTTTGAAGTTACTGATTCACCCCTCCCCTCTCAGTAACCTATCATATCTTGAATATTTACAACAATTGGTATCAGAGCTTTTGTGGTTCTCAAGATAAATTTTGACAGCTTGAGAAAAGATCAAGGACAATGGAGATATTCAGACTTGATAAAGCTATTGAAAATGAAAAGCTAGATCTGGAAATGGCCATGGCTCAACTCAAAGAAGCAAAGGAGAATCTTTCTCAATCCCTGAAGAGAAGGAAGGAACTTGCAAGACAAATGAATGACCATCAGTATGTTGAAGAAAAAATTGAAGACCTTTTACCATCAAGAAATTCAGATGAAGCTAATGAGGAAATCAAGGAAATCCTAGCAAAAATGGCCCTCTGCAGGAAGAAGTAAGAAAGCTTAAAAGAGAACAATAAATCCAATCAATCAGGCTATGTGAAGTTTTGGAACAGAGAAACAAGGCAACTGAAGACTTAGAGACAAGAAATAATCAATCCAATCAGCATGAAGATCTTGTGGATCAACTATCTAATGCAAATGAAGAAATTATGAATTTGAGATCTAAAAATGGAAGCCTGGGGACTAATTTAATCACTAAAAGAAAAATCAATGAAAGATTACAAAGTGACTTAAAATCTGAAAGACAAATCAATGAAAGTCTAGAAAATGACCTAAATACTTTAAAAAAAAATCAATGAGAGAATGATGAAATCTCAAGCAGACATGACTCAATTAAATAAAAAAAGTGAGCAGAATCTTCATAGACAAAAAGGTAAAGCTAGACTTGGTTATAAGGAAGAAGGTGAAATCTCCAAACAAGGTGCCCAAAGGAATCAAAGACCTACTCGCAATCACTGTGGTAAGTTAGGTCACACATCAAACAAGTGTTGGAGCAATGAAAAAGGTAAATTCAATGGAAAATGTTACAATTGCAGTCAGCATGGTCATAAAGCTAATGAGTGCAAGGAGAAACCAAAATTTGAAAGAAATTGTCACAAATGCAAGAAGCATGGTCACAAGGCATTCCAATGCAAATCCAAATCATTCAATCCAGCCGAACAACTTGTTAAAGCAATATTTGGATGGGACTACAATACCTAGTGCAGATGTCATTATTGTGGAGAATATGGACATATTAGTATAAACTGTGCAAGACATCACCTAAAGAAGGACACTATTGTAAGGTGCTATGCATGTACAAAACTTGGTCATATAGCTAAAAACTGCATGAACATAGGAAGAGTTGAAGATGAAAAGAAAGCTAAAGCTGAAAACATTTGGAAGCAAATGAGGCAACACTGGATTCCTAAATCTACTGAGCAGAACAGTTCAAATGATGGCAAGTCACTCAAGAAGTGGGTGACTCCACCATTTCCAATTAGATTCATAAAGGAGGATATGGAACTACATCTTCAAGTGATATCTCAAGTAGTTCCAAAATGAAAGAAAGAAAAAGATCCAATCAGTATTTTAGATACAAAAGGTCACGAGATATCAGGTCATACTGAGCAAGGTTAGTCACAAACTCAACCAAGCTAGGTGGGGAGCAATAAAAGTTTTATTCGATCATCGAGTTGTAAGCTTCTACCAAGCAAGTGAATGACAGCTTGTCAAGCACTATGTCATCTCAGCTACCTTCGTACCAAGCATTTATGAAAAAATTTTTGTCAAAAGGGCAGAATTTGATTTCATTCTTCATCGCGATTACAGAGCTAAGAAATTTCCAACAATTCCAAAGCAAATTTCAATCGATTTCAAGCGATTTTCAAGTGGAGAATTTGTTCAAAATTTTCTTACACCTATCGAGCAGTGATGGCATTCGAGAGTAGCAGCAACACCAAGGCAAAAAGAGGTTCAGAAATGCTAGTCAAAGGTGTGGAGTGGAAGGTGCTAGATTTCAACCTAGTCCCAGCAATTGCAGAATCACTTGACCCCAATGGAGCTCAATCACAAACTCCACAAAGGTACTTCTCATAAAAAAATTTGTACACATTTCAAATGTTCTGTTTAAGACATTGGAAACCTAGAGATGGACAATGCCCTAGGAGAAATGAGTGTTGATGGCTCTTTGAAACCTGAGCATAGGCATCTAGAGACTAAAGGTTTAACCCATATCTCACATATGCCAAGAAGTTTCCAAATTAATTGGATCGGGTACATACTCAGTCATATTCATAATGGGAAACTATGGTTAGAGCAGCCAATGTTAACCATCAAGAAGATGATTCATAAGATTACCGGTCTCCCCATGCTAAGTAAAGCGAAAACTACCAAAACCCTAGGTTAGGAGGAGTTACAAAAGAAAACCCTAGCTGAATGGGACAGTAGAGGTTTTAAGGTCAGCACTGTATCTAATGTTGAATTAAGGTTTGGCATTCACATCATTGCCCACAAAATTTATAGCTCTAGTCATTTGAATAGTGTGCCCTGTGATGCTGTTGATTTGGCATTCAAAATTGTGAAGAAAAATCTTGAATTTGACCTGTCAAAATTGTTGTTGAAACAATTGAACAAGAACATGGAAAGCACAAGGACTTCAAAAAATAACCCCTACAAATTTGGTTCCCTGTTAATTTGTTTATTTTTCTATATTCAAAAAAAAATTCCATCAAAGGGCTCAGTTGTATGGAGAAAAGATATTCCAATTTTATATCAGATTAATGAGTTTATTGCTGACATGGGTGAAAACTTTGAAAAAGTTATGGATAATTATTTTGAAGATTTCAAGGAAAGAATGAACTACAGGTTCTAAATTCCACCTAAACTGGTTGAAGACTACAAAGATGATGCATGCTTCATGGTTGACTGTGATAAGGTATACATTTAGGCAGTCAGACCCTGAGTTGCATAGGTGAAACCTCTTCCTTATGAGGTTAATATTGATGAAGCTAGAGACATTATTGAAGCACTGGTAAATGAACCTGGAGATCCTAAGTTTCTTGCCTTTGGCACTTATGATGAAGCCAAGATTAGAATTGAGCTTGAAATCAAGCTACCCCAGGCTATAAGCAAAGGTAAGAGAAAGATAGCAAAGTTGAAAACTGCAACCGGCCCTCTTATGCTTATCGAAGGAAAAGGTGAGGATGAAGAAGAAGAAGAAGAAGAAGGTGAAAAACTTGAATCTGAAAAAGAAGAGGAACCGCCCAAGAAGAAAGGGAAGGTGATTATCACCAAACTTAAGAAGAAGCCTAATGCAGTATTCTCTAGAAGAACTAGACAAGGCAAGTAGGAAACTGTACTTGTCAGGCCTCCACTCACATTTGAGGAAAGGCTAAAACAATTGGAAGAGGGAGCTGGCATCACAAATTTTAAAGCATTGAAATTTGAAACAAGGGCTGATGCAAAGAAAATGCAAATTGAGGAATTGGTACTCAATAAAATGAGAAAATTGAAATACTCCCCAGACCAGCTTGCCCCTCAAATCTCCAAAGAGTTGTTGCAGAGATTGCAACCAAGATGGGAGTCAGCCACCCAAACAGTCAAGGACATATATGAGCAATCCCTGAAGAATCTTCTATCGAGTCTTACTGAAGCATAAATAAAGGCAACAATGAAGAACAATGAAGGTAAAATGATGATTAGATTTCACAAATGTTTGATTTTAATTAAGGACATTGAACATGTTGTAAGAGATGCAACAAACATGTGGAAGAACATCTATCATCTACAAAAGCCCAGTGGTGATCTTGTTGAAATCAAGGATAATGATAGCAGTGACAACGATGATTTTGATAACACTCCATCCATCACAGTTACTCCAGGAGAGCTGCATGCACTAACGAAAAAAAGAGAGGAAGAAGACAAGGAGGAAGAAGCACTTGAGGAAGAAAAAGATGAAGAAGATCCAGTAAAAATTGTAGCAAAATTTATTGCATCCCTTCCTCACTCTCCACCAAAGACTGTTACATCTACTTTGGAGATAGCTTCTACAAGTGAGATTGTGAGCACAACAGTCACGTCAATTGCTCAATCCTCACCAGCCACCTCCCAGCTCTAGTTATCTGAAATAGATGTGCCAAGCACTTCATCTACTAAGCTGTCTATCACCTCTTCAGCCACCAAGTCAACCTCCTTAGCTCCTTCATCAACAATGAGTGTACCAGTAAGTTCTACAATTTTGTTTTCATCAACAATATCTATATCCTCAACAACTCCAATTAGTTCAGATACTACTATGGGTACTCTACCAAGTGTGATACCATTTTTGGGAAGTGTTTCAATTTTTTATCTGGTTAGCACTTCTATTGGCATTCAATCCTCAAATCCTATCCCATTTTTCACTACTAGCCCTTCTATCTCCACTATTGTGTCTATTCCTAAGGTTAAACCAGTAATCACAAAAGTTAAACAAAAGCATCCATTAAAACTTCTGATCATTGGAAAGGAAATTGGAGAAGACATTGACGTAGACACAGAAATAGTGATTCAAAAGATTGACTATGATGATGCTACCATTGAAGAGATGAGGTTAACCAGTCAACTCATAGAGATGAAAGTTATGCAAAAATAGTTAAGATAAAAAAGGGATAAGGATTACAAAATAATTGAGAATGCCAAGGATATAATTATAGATGCTATTGGTGTTGAAGTAGATTCTACTCAACACATTTTGATTCAATTAGAAGAGGCAGTACAAAAATTTAATATAGATTCTTTCGGACAAGAGAAACTAATTGAAAAAGTTGAAAGGAAATTTGATAATAAGATGCTAGAGCATATTGTTCAAAAGATAGCAATCAAGAAAGTTGAACTATCAACATCTTTGAGTAATTTTGAAAATTCTTTTAATAATGCAACATCACTTTTTGCTAAACTTTGTGATGCTTTTGATTTTACTAAAGAAATAAAGGATAAGCTAAATAAGATTGACATTGATATGCAATCAAGTGCAGATGTACAGGTAGAACTATTGAGAGAGGAAGCAAGGATCCGGTCTGCACTCATAGACATCTAGAACATGATCCTTTCTATCATGGACACAATGCAGAAACATATTGCTCATTGCAAAATATTGGTCCAAGATCAGAACTTTTTAGTGGCTGATCACATGATCCAATTATCAGCAGAAGTTCAAATTGCTCTCTCCACCTATCAAATTTTGCAGCAGAGTTGGGATAATACTTTTGCCACCATCCTTAAGGTACATCAAGAATTTCTATCTCACTTTGGTGTAGTCATATAAATTGTATATATGTAGTCCTTTGGCATTATTGTCAAAAAGGGGGAGAGATCAAAATAATAAATGAGGAGAGTTATCACTATAAGTGAAAGGGGGAGTTAGCACTCATTAGAGTTAGCATGTGTACATAAGTATCTTTGTATATACATTATAAGTCATCAAGTAGGTACAGAGAAATGTATATGCAATAGTTCTACAAAGATCAATTTTGAAAAACCAAAATTCATTGAGTCAGGTTATGTACATATGTTTTGGCTTATAAGTGTTTTGTCACTAATGCCAAAGGGGGAGATTGTTGGCATTATATTGTATTTTTCATTAGTGACAACACTTACTCGATTATGAATGATTACCGAGTTCATCACTCAGTCTACAGTGTATACCGAGCATTTAGTAGTTACCTTCTAGGTTCATCACTTAAGTAGTTTATACCGAGCATTCCTGAAGCTACCGAGTGAGTGTGCAATCAAGTAGTTCATACCGAGCATTCATGAAGCTACCAAGTGAGTGTGTAGCCCAGTAGTATCTACCGAGCATACAGTGTTCACCAAGCTTCACAGTGTCTACCGAGTCATTAGTTTGTATGATGGAAGTCAGTTTTTACCAAGTGATGGAAGTATAGTGTTTACCGAGTGAAATCAAGGTAAACAAAAGATTTAATTTTTATTGAGTAATACTATATATATCGAGTCTCCAATGGTTACCGAGTTCCAAGCTACATTGTGTGATTAGTATGGACCGAGCCTTCACTTCTACCAAGTGCATGACGATGTTGAGTAATGCAGTGGATGCTGAGTATCAGAAGGTTACCTAGTCAGCATGAAGAACCCGAGTTTCTACTGTTTGGCCGACTCAATAATATTTTGTTCACTTGTGTTTTGGCCGACCTTACAATTATAATTATTGGAATGGTATATATGTAATGTATTATATCATTTACAATGTATGTATGATGTATCAAGACAGACATGTAATGCTTTGAGAAGAAGGAAAGTGAATCAGTAGAAGAGCAGAGTATTCAGCAAGGTCTACAAGAGCAGTAAAGATTCATCAATCACAAGAGGTGATCTGTACTTCAAGGATCTAATTAGCAATCAAGTTGTAAGTAGATCCACTATTTCATCCTAACAGGTGAATCAGTTTTGTAAATCCTTTAACAGGGTAGACTTAACAATCTTTGTATAAATCTCTTAACAGAGTGCATACTTCAATGTATGTTTGTAAATCCTCTAACAAGGTGGACCTAGTAGTCCTTTGTGCTCCTAACAGGGTAGATCACCAAAAGTGGTCAATGTAAGCCTTAACAGGCCAACTTCATATTACAGTAATGAAGTTTTCTGGGTATCATCCGCAACCCAGTTTTACTTTCTATTTGGAAGGTTTCTGGGTTACCAAATCACTGTGTACATGTACTATGAATGTTTGATCTCTCATATATGCAGTAGATTAGATGAATGAATGGTGAAAAGTATATATGGTTGAAGTATTAAATTGTTTAAAGTTTTGAAGTTACTAATTCACCCCTCCCCTCTATGTAACCTATCATATCTTGAATATTTACAACACCTTTTATGCCACATTGGTTGTATTTGTAATATCATGGTTGGTAAGTACCTATATACATAAGGCATATGAGAATTTGTAAACAAGATCTTGGTGTGCAAGCTCTTATGTGCAAGTTATATAAATAAATAAATTTTTTGAGAAGAGAAAGTTAGGAAAATGCAAGAGAAAAAAGAAAAAAATGAAAATGATAAAAAATATCATTTCATTTATCAAGACGCATAAGTGGCATTAAAAGAAAAAGCTATTTTTAAAAATGATTATTTCATTTATCAAGATTCATAGGTGGCATTTTAGAAGTTTGTGGAATGAATTTAATAGTTGTAACTAAGTAGTTACATCTTATCTAGTAGTTCACTCTAATCTATTTTTTTATTGGCCCACAAAGACAATGTAAGTTTTTAATTGGCTTACATGGTGGTGCTTAGTCCTAATTGGGTAAACATTTACTATTTTTATCAAGGTAGTTGCATCTACCTTTTATTTCACATTGGTTTTGTTTGTAATACCTTTTATTCTATATAAGCAAGAAACATGAGCATTTGTAAGCAAGCTCCTGGTTTGGAAGCTCTAAGCGTGAAGGCCCTTAGTTTGTAGGTTTCCTTATTGTAAGTTCGCCCACATTGTAAGAAGTTGAAGTTATCTCATCTTGAAGAATTTGTAGCTCTCTTCTTTTAGAAGTGATGTTGTAAGGATTTTTAAGTATTATAAATGCATGATTTGTGAAGCATTTTGTCGTCTCCTTATCTCTATGTTGTTAAATCTTTGGTCATGAGTTGGTAAGGGTGGTGTGTCCCATCATCAATCTTTCCCTTACACTTGGAAGGAAAGGTTGTTTGTACTCTCTCTCTCTCTCTCTCTCTCTCTCTCTCTCTCTCTCTCTCTCCCTCTCTCTCTCTCTCTCTCTCTCTCTCCCTTGATCATCTCTCCTCAATACAGTGACATTTTTTTTGTAATGTGACATTCTTTTATTATATGGAATTGTTGTCTTGATCAAGATTCTCTCTTATATGCAAAAGGTGTATGTCCTTCATCATCACCTCTTCTTTATTTGTTAAACTACAATCATTATAAATGTTGTCCCTTACTATGTGCTTCAAAGTTTATCATACTTCATCAATAATTTCTATTTCACCTAGAGAGAAGGGGGCTAAATGGGTTCCTTCTTGTTCTCCTCCCCCTCTTTTGTCTTGAAGACATTATCTTTGTTTAGAAACTCCTCTAGAAGGTAGATTTCTTGTCAATAAGATCTCTTCCTTTCAAGGGTCTCTTTTCATAAGTGAAATATCCTTTTGTGATTATCTATTTTCTTAGCTTGTAAGAGTCAACATTCTTCACTAAGTTTGTGGCATACATTATTGTTCAAGATTATCTCCTCATTTATAGAAGTATTGATCCTTGATTATCTTCCTTATGATGTCTATGGATACATAGTCATCATAACAAGGGGGACATACATACACTCTCCTTTGTTTTATATTTATGCATTTTACTTTTATTTTTGTTGCAAGTTATCCCTGACAGGTGTAAGTGGCCCTTGTCCCACCCTCAAATTTACATTTGCATACATAGATCTCTACAAATACCTAACCTAGACCCATCCACAGAGATCAAAAATATTTCTTTATGGATAATGGAGGGGAATCCCTTCATGAGGACCACATATACACATGCATGCAAAGTTTTGTAGGATTGAATACCGAGCATACAACCCCGCTATACCATATGATCTTATCTTTTTTTTTTATGGGATTGATTATCAAGAACACAAACCTATTAGACCATTCAATCCTATGTCCCTTTCTAGGATTGACTATGGGGCACATAAACCTGCTAGACTATTCAATCTTATTCCTTTGGTGATTCACAACAAGATTTAAATCTTACTAGATAAGGTAATCACTTCTATCCTCTTTCTCTTTTGCTTTCATGGTAGTATATTTATATAATGGAGTTTATGTCATCTTTGGTAGTACTCTTATTTTCCCTATGTGATCACTTATGCTCTTGCATTATCTTACTAGAGATGATATCAGTGGGTGAGGCATTTCTCAATTGAGGTCTTTCTCACCTGTTGAATTGGAGTTTGTTTTAGCACTAACCCCTTTTTGTATCTCTATGTCTGGTTTTTAGCTTTCTTTTTGTTTTAGCATGCATGTTGAGTTAGGATCCTTAGTTTGGGGGCTTATGTCCTTAGGCTTATTGATGTCCCATCTCTTTGCAATTTGTCACCTAATTCTTCATCATCTCTCTTATTCTCTCTCTCCCTTTACCATGAATATGCCTTGTTTCATACTCCCGCTAAAGTGGCAATTAAATGTACCTTCTTGAAATAGAAGCACTTTCATTTAAGAACTTTTAGCTCTCCTTAGTGTAGTTTTCTATATTAAAACCTTTTTTTGCATTTAATAACTTAAATCAAGGTCCTTTCTTCTTACAACCTTGTCCAAAACTCTATGTTGGCACCAATTTCTATGTTTGGCTTCCCATTTATTCCCCCAATCACATAAATCATGCTTTAAATGTATTTCTAACTATTTCCCCCATATTTGTCAACATTTTCCCTTGATTTTGCAACATTTCTTGTATATGGAACCCATTTGCGATCCCTTTGACCTCCTCAAAAGGGATGACCTTGACCCTTACCCAAATGATTTCCTCGAAGGGATTTAGGCTTGATGTCAAATATTTCTTTTCCTTCCTTCCCAAGTCAATCCTTCTCAAATTTTCTTTGAAATTGCTACAAAAGATGACCTTCTCTCCACATTTAGGCATTGACTAGCAACCAATATACATGCATGCTATTAATGCTCAAGCTCTCAAGGTGCATTCAAGGATTTGTCAAGAAAGTAACCAAGGCATTCTCCATCCAAGCATTCAATATTTTTAACAACCATCATGCATTCTTCCTCTTAGATCTAGCTTTATTGTGGACTTAGGTCATTAAAGAGGTCATGTAATTTGCCACAAGCATTTATCATTAAGGCATATTTCAAGCATCTACAAACATGAGATTTTTTTCTTACATGATTTCCTTGCTTAGTTTTTATGTTAAGTCAAAGCTATTCCATTATCATACTTGATTACACACTAAACATAATTACATCAACATTTCTATGATATTGTACATTGTTATATTTGCTTCTACTACATGTTAGCATTCCTTTATCAATATTTATTCTAATTTAAGGTTGATTCCTCGACCAACACTTGACTGAGACAAGCCCCTCCCCACCAACAGATTTTCCCCTCTATTGTGTGCAGGTGAAGGTTTAGATCAAAGTTTCAAGAACATATCTAAGGGCCATTATTGAGGCACTTCCTAGATCCATATTTTATCCCGAGATTCAACATTCAAAGGTAAGGGACAAGGTCGCCCCTAAATTTGTAGGTTTGGTGACAAAGCAGTTGCAAACCTAGGGATTTTGGCTTCAATAGTGGGTCTAGGTAAGGGACAAGGTTATCTCTAACCCTAGGTCAAGGTTGAGGTTGTCCCTAACCTCCCAGGTCATCTTGGGCCTAGTCTAAGTCATTTCAAATTTTCATGAGTTTTCTCTCTCCAAATAAAGAGGGCGATGTTGCTAGTGAAGGGGGGCATGTGCCTCTAGCATCTCATACCATTAATCTCAAGACCAACCACATCAAGGGAGTCAAACACCACATTTCCTTTTCTAAAGGTGTGTTATATATAGAATTCATCTACCTTTCTAAGCAAGGGCCAAATGTCATGTATTATACTGCTCACTTGCCAACTAGCACATATATTGTGCTTAGTAGCTTCGATAATCAATTTGGGATCCCCTTCAGTGCAAAGGCTTTTAGTCCTTGTAGCTTGGGAAAATTTTAGACCACAAAATAGTGCCAAGGCTTCAACTAAGTTGCTAGAGTTAGATCTAAATTTTTTTGCATTAGCCAAAAGTGGCTCTCCCCTATGATTTCTTAGTACCCCACCTCAAGTAGCCAAAACACTATTAGTAGCTCAGTCAAAATTTAGTTTAAGCCAGGGAGCTTGGGGGGTCATCCATTTAGTATAGGGTATATAAAATTTCTTACAATGATTAACTTTGAAGGAGTTAGGGAGGTTCCATTTTTTTGCCAACATACAATCCACAAAGGAAGGGGGATCGGTCAAAATTTTCCATTTATAGATAGAAGCATTTTCCAAGAGTTGTCTCTTAGTGATGCCCACTATTGTCTCAATATTATTAGTAGTAACCCTGAAATTTAACTTATTATGTTCTTTCCAGATGTTCCAACAAACGTGGGACGGAATGAGATTCCAGATCTGGTGAATCAGAGGATGGGTGGAGGGGAAATCCTCCAAGAAGGTCTAGGGGATATTAAATTTTGCAATGATCATGTGTCAAATAGTGGAGAAAAATAAGCAATGGATCAAGAGGTGGATGATAGTTTCCTTTGCATTATTGTAGAGAAAGCACCAATTAGTGAGTTAGAATTCCATATATCTAATGTTGTCAATAGTCAATATTTTACCATGCAGAGTCATCCACTAGAAGATATTAATATTTGGCATAAGCTAAGAGTCCCAAACTTCCCCCCCAGCAAGTAGAGTCCTTGGAAGAGCTAATAAGAAGGTTATAAGATTACTTAACAAAGAACTCACTAGAATGGTTTGTATCTAAGATTAAATTTCTTCTCTTTAAAACATGGGTATTCTGATGTCCTTTAACATTTTAGGAATGTCCTCTGCCAAGTGGAGGAGGTGGGGAGTGTCCCCTAGGCACTCAACAATCCTAACCCATACTTAGTAAGAAATATGTAGCCATTAACCATAGAGCCAAAAACTCCTTGGTTTGCCTCAAAATTTGGTTGAATTGGTTTCTAATCAAAGGCTTAACCCTGACCCATCTATCCTCGCAAAAATTGATCTTGATGCCATTACCAACATATCATCTGAGCCCTTGTTTCAGGATGATGTAGCTTTTAACAATATTGTTTAAAATTATGGAGTCGAAGGAAGATCCTTCCTCATTAGGGTGGGCATAGGAGTCATTTCTAAGATTTAGCTCTCATGATTTTGTACCAATCAATTGACTCATAGGCCAAATTCCAACCACCTTAGCAAGGAGGGCTTTGTTTACATTTGTTATCTTTTGGATCCCAAGTTTTCCTTGGACTTACAAATCCTATCCCAATTGACTAGACTAAGTCTAGGTTTTTCCTCCATTTCCATCTAGAGGAATTTCTTTTGCATCTTCTCTAGATTGTCAGCCATATTTTCAGAGATGCTGCATAAGGATAGGAAGTACATTGATATCCCTTGAATGGGGTTAGTCATGAGTTGTAGTTTACCAACATTGCTTAGATTTTTACCTTTGAATCTCGCCATCTTCCTCTAAATTCATTCAAGGATGGAGTTCTGAAATTGGAGGGTAACCCCCTTTACTATGAGCAAGAGACGAAGGTAATTATTAGAAAGAGCTACCTCTTAGCAACCAATAACTAGAGTGATTTTTCTCTGAAGGCCAAAATCAATATGGAAGAAGTATGTTTCACTTTTGTATTTTTTGATCTATTGGCTAGAGACTAAGGAACAACATCCATGAGTTGTTTCGGATATTTGGCCTCAATGACCAAGGAAACCCCAAACAGAAGGGTCTCATCCACAAATTATTGCAAAACCTCCAAAGGATGGATCATGGCAACATGTATACCTTAAATTATGTGTTCATTGATTAAGAAGAACAAATTCATGGTCATGACTTCATTGCCAATATGAAAAGATAAGTCAAGAGGGGGTTTCCCTAACCTTGGGTCCTTCCCAAGCTTGAAGAATCCCCAAGGGGTGTCATTGATGAGAACAGTGTAATGGACACTTCCAACAACCTCACAAATGATGTTAATAACATGATTATGGAATCCCAATTTAGAAACAACAAAAAAATGGAAGTTCCAACAAACCTTGTCACAAGCTTTTGAATCCTCGAGCTTGAGGGCCATTGCCATTATTTGCATTTCTCCATGGAGTGAATGACCTCACGAGTAGAGATCGCAACATCCAGAATTTGTCAAGAAGGGACAGAACCTTTCTAGGCAGAGCTTATAATTTTTTCTAGAAGACGTTTGATCCTATTCACCATAACCTTAGATAAGATCTTATACACAATATTACATAGGCTAATAGGTCAAAAGTTTCTCATCAACTTGGGGTCAAAAACCTTGGGAATCATAACAATGTATATGTTGATAAGTAGGAGATAATTTCCACAGCAAGTCAAATTGAGATAATCTCCTACTTATCAATTGATGAGCTTAAGGGGCTTTCTAATGAATGGTTCATAAGGCACAACACTTTGTGGAGGTTTTGCAAATGGGGTTGCAAGCTTTGGGTTTAACCATGGAGGAAACTCCGTAGTTAAGCACACTCAAGCTGGAGTAGTACTGGGATGGGTGACCTCCCGAGAAGTCTCGGTGCTTCACCCCTGTGAGCATCACCTAGATCTAATGAGTGCTAAGTGTTCCATTTATTCTCATGAGAGATGGATTCATGTTGAATCACTACTCATGAAATATGGGTCAATGAGTTTGACTCAAAAATCACATAGTTAAATCCTGATAGCTATATCACAATGTATATGTATTTAGTTTCCACAAAAGTTTGCCCACGTAGAGGAAGTCCTTGACAACTTTGATTAGGTCATACTTTATAACCTTCCAAAACTCCTAAAAGAAGGTCACGAGAAAGCCATCATGGCTTGGGGCTTTATAAGCTCCAATAGAGAAGTTGGCATTTTTTACTTCACTTCAATGACTTATGAAAGTTACAACTCATTGTTCGCCTCATCAATAATCAAGGGTATTTGATCACAAACAATAGGATCCTCTCTAGAGTTATTTGTGAAGCTATGAAGGAAAATTTGTGAAGCTCATTTTCCCACATCTATAGCTTTTATGGATTCCTCATCATTATCATTTATGATAGATTTAATGTTATTCCTTCTCTTATGCTTGGAGGCACATTGATTGAACAAGGCAATGCTTCAGTCCCCCTCCATCATGAATTGGATTTTGGATCTTTACTTTTAGTATATTTCCTCTTTGTTGTTGTTTTCCTTCCATTTCTTTCTTTAGTTTTCCCCCTCCTTGTAGGTGGGGGTTGATCATACCTTGATGGGGTGAGAGTTTGGTGAAAGCCTCACTAAAATGAGCAAAGGTGACATATAGTTTTTAAGGGAGACTTTGGTGGTGTCCAAGGCATTTGGTGATGGGTTAAGTTAGCCTGATGGGTCCATATTTTGGTGAGATATATCCTTCGTCTCATCCAAAACAAATTTAACACTAACAAGGTGTGGGGATGTTGTTGGTAGGACTCTCAACCCATAACCATAGAGCATTGAATTTGGGAGAACTTAGTCTACATCTCCTTCTATTTGAATATATCATAAAAGGAGTTTGTTCTCCACTCATTGGCTTCCCATTTGATGTTTTTGAGTTTATTGGCTACACAGAACTTAACAGAGCCCTGGATAGGGATATTCCACCATTTATGTATACAATCTTTGAACTTGGGATATGCATGCCACATGATTTCATATTTAAAAGGGATGGATCCCAAGGAGGGTTGATTACTCCAATTGAGAAGAATGGGGGCATGATCAGAGATGGTATGGGGGAGAGTAGACAAAGTAGCATAAAAGCGAAGATCCCAACCGATAGAAATCAGGAAGCAATCTAGCTAAACTTGGATAAGATTTTGACTTTTTTAATTGTTGGACCAAGTAAAGGGATTCCCTTGGAGATTCAAATCAAGAAGGTAATTCATCCTTATGAATTCAAATAAGTCTATCATATTGGCATTGTAGTCCAAAAGAACTCTGATTTTTTCAAAGGTTAAAGTGGGGAGTTGAAGTCCCCAAACACCATAAAAAGGTCATCACCGTTGTCGTTGAAGAACTTAGAGAGTCCCTCCCAAACCACAATCTTACAACTTTGGGTGTTAGGGGCATACAAATTAACCAAATACCAAGAGAGATTATTCAAAGTGAATTAACTTATCAGAAAATTATGAGAATGCAATCTCATGCACATTCAACGTACAAGGATTCAAGAGAGTGGCAACCCCATCAAATGCCCCATCAACCTTGTTGTAGGCAAAAGCAACATTGAGCCAAATTTTATTGGCAAGATTAGAAAATGTTGTTCGGGTCATTTTCACTTCTTGGATGAAGAGTAAATCAACCTTGAAGTTGTCTATGTTTTGTTTCAAAACATGTTTTTTAGGGTTGTTTAAGCCTCCCATATTCTAGGTGGGGTACTTCATTTCTTACTTTTTTGGGTTGCCTCTAAAGTCCATAATGTCAATTTGCAACTTCTCTAGCCATATGCTCTTTTTTAGGATTCTCCCAAAAGTTCTTCCTAGTTTCATGTCAGTGCCTACGTCCACCTTATTTTTCCCTATGGTCTTCCTTTTTGGCTTCTACCCATCTTCTTGATCATTGTCCACTAAAGAGAACAACACAAATATGCTAATAGGGGAGGTGACATAGATTTGATGTACTCCAGTGTCAGAATAGTACCAACCACTTTAGGTGGTGAAGCTAGACCCATACCATCTTGGGGGGGATGAGAAGGGTGAATCACCCCAATCACCTTTCTCCATTGAGAGTTTGTGTGGAAAAATTGACAAACAAAGGTAGAACAACAACTCCTAAATCCTCAAGGGTCAAGGATGAGGCCATCATTGTCCACTAGGGAGAGGCCAGGGCCACTATAGTCCCTAGGAGAACAATGCGTGTATCTTGGTACAATCCCCCATCTTCTAGTTCCAACCTCAACAATTGGGTAGGGGGAAGCAGTTGGGTTTTTTAGAACCTCTTGAATCCTCGCCATGAATGGGTATTTAACATTCTCGGTCCAATCCTATAGCCTCAACAATAGTGTGCGGATGTGGTATCTTCATCATGGCCTCAGTCTTCCCTCTCAGGGAGAAGACTTTATCCTTCGTTATTGGGTCCTTTTAAGCAATAACTTTACAGTCAGTAATAACATGCCCATGCTTTGCACATTTCTAGTAATAGAGGGAGGCATTTTCATAGACAATGGTCTGCGTCCAGGATTTGAGAAAGATGAAATTTGGGAGGGTTTATTAACAACAAGATTAACCTAGAACCTAGCACACATCATTTGGGTCCTTTTCATCATAACAACATCAATTGTAGAATCTCGTAATCCCAAACTTCCAAAGGAAGGCTTGGTAAATAGGTGCAAACAGGGGCAAGGTTGTACAAATCGACATTGGGGTCAGAATGAGGTTTCCATTTAGACAAGGCTGGGATTTGATTCTCGTAGTGCTAGCTACCAAAGAAGGCATGGACCAAGTCCTCTTCTACAGTGAATTTGAAGGAGAAGAGACCACCCAACATAGCAACTATCATCACACTACCCTTGACTTTGCAAAGGTTAGACATTGATTTCCTAACCATATGCACAAAAGGATGGAAGGCTGAGAATCTCCCCATCAAGAAAAGGTGAAGAAAGGAAGCAATATTATCCATGATGGCATCTGGAAGGCAAATTTTTGGACCATCTCCACCTTGAGAAATATTAGCTAGGGAGAGAACATCAACACATTTAGCATGACCCACCAAAACAACTTTCTAGCCATCATCGAAAGGGGTGCATGGGAGTTTGAAGTATCCACAACAAAAATAACTTGAGAATGCAATTGAACAGAGACAATGGGGTCCAAGAGGAGGTTGTTGCCAAACCCTAGCTATAGGGGGGCAAAGAAATGTCCCCACCTACAACTTAGGATCCCAAGACCAATGCTAGGTTAGGACAAACATCTATAAGGGAGAGAGGGGAGGTCTTAGTAGGATGGACCCTCCCCAAAAAGAGCCACCATTAGTACCAAGGGCTCAAACGACGCAAGAGCGAGAAAGTTTCAAGGTTCAAACAATGTAAAAGTATTTAAAACTTGTTTTTTCTTAAGAAATTCTTTTTTTATTTTTCTTATTTTTTTCAATAATATGAATTACTTAAAAGACTATAATATTATTATTATGAAGTTTTTATTCTTGAAAACTTTTAATCTATCAAAAGTATGAAATTACATAGAAAATTAATAAATT
The DNA here is from genome assembly GCA_028749045.1 of Cupressus sempervirens. Lineage (NCBI taxonomy): Eukaryota > Viridiplantae > Streptophyta > Pinopsida > Cupressales > Cupressaceae > Cupressus > Cupressus sempervirens. The sequence continues at coordinate 775,151,880 of CM053783.1, read as the reverse complement.
CCAAAAATACTCAAATATAATTGGTTTAATTTTTTAAAAATATGCATTCAAAACTTATAAAATTCAATAACAATAGGAAAACTTATTTATATTTTTTCTACTTTAAAAACAAGAAACTTTATATTATTTGAAACTTATCAAAGTCTAATAATGAGCAAAATTATGTTTGTTTTGCTTAAAATCAAATAATGAAGAAAATTAAATGTATTTTTTATTATATCCAAATTATCAAATCTAATAATAATAATAATAATAAATCACATTTTTATTTGGACAAATTTTAACTGTCAATACATATCAAATTAAAGACTTGTTTTTATTACAAAACATCCATCTGTGAATGTAATACATGTCTTGTCATAATAAAATAAATAAACTAGTATAGATATCTTGAATAAATCTAGCCAAAGAAATGTCGAGAGATATCTATTAAAAAATTATTAACATTTAATTTACTACACTAAAAAATATTTATTTTCCTTGTATCTCCATTAAATTTTTTGTACTCATTTCAATTTTTATTTTAATTTATAAAAATATTTATTCTTTATCTCTAAAGCTTATAATTTTGGCAAATACTTTATGTGATGTTTCTTAAATTATTTTTAAAAGTATATTCTATTTATAATAAAATATTAGAATTTTGACATGTAGATGGTTGTCAAATTTAACATAAAAAGGTAAATGTTAACATAAACACACTCATCATCCCACTCCACCCCATTCTGCCATTGTAGAATGCCTCTCATCATTAATAATTTTGGCTTGAATTGAGCCATTAAATGACTTCATCGCTATAACAATATTGTCCATAGTTTGGTTGTTCTCCACCCAGGGTGTATTCTTTGCCAAAGATGTATTCATGAGACGCTAAGCCTTTGTGCATCTTGAAAATAAAATTAGCATTCAAAAGAATTAGTAACACTGATCTCATTAGGTGAAGCCAATATAGATGCTTTGTCAATTGGCTTTAATGTACATTATTTTCTAGGCTTGAAGTTGGCTCCATTTTATACAAGAAGGGATATGTGTTGATGAATTTGTCATTGCAAAAGACTATAAATATTATTATATATTAAAAATATGTGTATGTCTAGTATTTTTGAATTTTATATGTTTTCAAACTAAAACCCAATATTAACCCAACTCCAATATTGTTTTTGTCAAATCTATGAACCCAATTAGCAAACCCAGACTAGGCCCAATATGAGGATTGGTAACATAACTCTGATTTGTAATTGTTGTGTACAGTCTACCACAAAACTTTGTAACTTTAAACTAAATAGATTGATAAAGTTCTTTATGTAAAATGTACAAAACAATCCCTCATAATAATGTATGGAATAGCTATAAATAATACTTACATTAAAAGCAATTATTCATGATATAGTACAATTATCACATACTATTCGGTTATACATTAAGTAGTGTTATTATTTTTACGATTATGTATCTTTGAATTAAAACAATTTATGTTTATAAATGGTGGGTGTGTCTATATATATATATATATATATATATATATATATATATATATATACATATACATGTACATATATATATTTATACATGTACATATATATATATATACATGTGTATATATATATATATATATATATATATATATATATATATATATATACATGTATATACATGTACATATATAGATATATACATGTATATATATGTACATATATAGATATATACATACATGTATATATATGTACATGTATACATACATGTATATACATATATATATATATATATACATATGTATACATATGTATACATATGTATACATATACACATGTATATATATATATATATATACATATGTATACATATGTATACATATACACATGTATATATATATATATATATATATATATATATATATATATATATATATATATATATACACATGTATACATATCTATACATATATATATAACATGATCATATGAATATACTTCCGTTATAATTATAAATTATACAACATGAATTGTCCTTTCAACCAAAAAAATTGTAGTTGTGTTTTACTGTTAAATTTTGAGCATGACATAAAATATTAAAATTCTGCATGTAGATGATTGTCAAATTTAGCCTGAAAAATTAAATGTTAACATAAACATACTCACACCATCCCACTCCACCCCATTCTACCATCGTAGAATGCCTCTTGGCATTAATAATTTTGGCTTGAATTGAACCACAGGATGACTTCATCGCTACAACACTATTGTCCATAGTTTGGTTGTTCTCCGCCCAGGGTGTATTCTTTGCCAAAGATGTATTCATGACACGCTAAGCCTTTGTGCATCTTAAAAATAAAATTAGCATATTTTCATCAAAAAAATTGTTCGCCAAAGGTTAGCATTCAGAAGAATTAGTAGCACTGATCTCATTAGGTGAAGCCAATATAGATGCTTTGTCAATTGGCTTTAATGTACATTATTTTCTAGGCTCGGAGTTGGCTCTGTTTTATACAGGAAGGGATATGTGTTGATGAATTTGTCATTGTAGAAGTTATATATTAAAAATATGTGTATGTCTAGTATTTTTTAATTTTATATGTTTTCAAACTGAAACCCAATATTAACCCAACTCCAATATAGTTTTTGTCAAATCTATGAACCCAACTAGCAAACCCAAACCAGGCCCAATACGAGGACTTGTAACATAAAGTTCTGATTTGTAATCGTTGTATATAGTCCGCCACAAAACTTCTGAACTTTAAACTAAATAGATTGATAAAGTTCTTTACGAAAAATGTACAAAAGAATTCCTCATAATTGTCATGTGCGAGGTACAAATAGTGTGAGAATGAAGCATGTATACTCAGTTAGAAAGCGTAGAACATAGAAGAAATGAAAATTACTACTGCAACAAACCTGGAGATACTCAACTTGGGAGAGATCTCCTTAAACCACTATCTCATGAGCTAGTGCAATAGTTTACCATCTTTTAGAGGCCTTAAATGGACTAATCTTCCACAAATACCACTGACCAAAGACTGCTCACCAATTTCTCGGACTTACAAGAAGTCATTTCAACAAAATTTCTAAGAAAACAAAAGGGATGTTGTTTGCCATGGTCTTTGTTGGAGGTACACACGTTACAATATCTCAGGTAGGAACCCAAGAATACTCAATAACAGAAACTTGTGAATTTTGAGTGCTCCAGCTTTATTCAAGCCCCACAAGCTGTCTTTTTGTCTTAACTAAGACAGTTTCAGTCATGAGAAAAACGTCTCTGATGAGTGTCACTGCATAGTGATGCATTTGACACCATCTGAAACCGTCTAGCTTCAACTGGGATCAAATTCATCACTGATGACTAGTTTCACCATGACACTAGCATCCCAAGCATTCAGATTATGCAGAGCACCTTTATCATTGTTGTGCACTGATAATTTTATATTAAACAGACGTGTTCACCCATTTTTCTTGTTGAAATAGGCACGAAGAGTTTCTACTACAAGTTAGACTCTTTAGTGACTAGTTTTTAACCAAGGTTGCATGGGTACTGTACCCACACCCCTGGTACTCGTACCCACGTACCCAAGTACCGGGTGCACGTATCCCACATACTGGTTACTCGGTGGAGAGCATCATAGCTAAGGACCTTGATTAAGATTCTGATATTTTTTTTGGTTTTTTATTTTTGTATTAGCTTGTTATTTATCAAACTTAATTCAATACCAAATCAGTTTGAAAATTTGATACTCATTAACAATAAACTTTATCACTGTTCAAGTCATAAGTTTATAATTTGCAATATGTCATTGTCATATGATTTAGGATCTTCTTGTTCATGTTTAAAGTCTGCCTTCTTTGTTATGGATCTAAGCATTTATCATGTATTATTATTTCAAACATATAGCAAATCTGAAACTGAAAACAATACATTACATTTGCAAACTTTATCACTGTTCTTGTTTTGAAGAACCATTCTCATGACTCATAATTTCAGATTTTATATAAATAAAAAAGTATAATTTTTAAATAAGTTTGAAATACCCAAGTACCTCCATCCCCTATTATAAAAAATACTTTAAACATTAAACATTCAGCAATAGCATATATATATATAATTTGACTTAAGGCTCATATTTTCAAATTTCTTGTTTTGAATGCTCAATGTCATGACTCATGACATATATTTTGATTTTTATATTTTCTATAAAATATTAATTATATGAAAAAATTAGGCATACACACATACCCCCGTCCCCTATTTTGAAAAATATGCATACCCGTACCCGTACCCACGTACCCATGCAACCTTGTTTTTAACCAATTTCAATTAATTCATCAAATCCATTTCCTATCTGAGTGGATGATTAGCATGCAGTAAAGTTGCTAATTTTTGCATGTCATTTTGGTTAGTTTGATTGCTGCAGCTATGGTTAGCTAACCATTGTTAAGGTAATTCAAACTGTCAGATTCTCTCCACAATGCATACTGAACGTAGCTGCAGCCGTAATGGAACAACCACGTGCCTTCCAGGGAAGATGTCCAGTGTACATACTAGATGCTAAATATTTGCTTATAAAGATGTAGATCCCAATATCTTTGTATTTTCTTCTATTATGATCCATGAGGAACAAAATAGTATAAGCTAGACATACAGCAGTTTTGAAGTTCTCTTACGTCTGTTGGAATATCTTTAAATCATAAACAGTTGTTGAATTTAAAGATGTAACACTGGATATTCAACCACCAGCATTGTAAGCACTGAAAGAATGAACTAAAGCTTTATTACACAGCATCAGAGAGCTAAGAGAACATACATTTAAGAAAATGAACATCCAAGATCTCTAGCCAAGAACATAATTGGAGCTTGTGCCTTAACTGTGTATACATAAAATAAGTTGCTAAGAAAGTATAAAATCATACAAATATTTGAAAACAAAAACTGCACACTGAGACTAGATGAGAGAGCTACAAATTGCCGAGTCTAGATAATAACTACATAACAGGTTGGAGGAGGGATATCAGTTAGCAACGATAGGATAAAATGCCCCGAATGTAAACATCACACACGACCGACTAACTTGTAGGCTAAAAGTGTTAAATAGTCAAAGTTGACTTACTTTTTGAATCTTAATTTTTTCGCCAGTGTGTGATGTCTAAGGGTGGCCGATAAAATGCATGATGAAAACACTGGGAATAGGTATACAACCCCATCATAAACAACTAGGAAAACTTGTTCAAGTTCCCCTGTTCAAGTTCCCATGCTCAGGTCTGTGACTGCATTCATAGTCTATATGCACAAAAGCCCGTTCTATGTCAGGAAGTGATTCCAATTTTTCTTGAAGTGCCTCTCCAATGTCATGAGACTCCTGCACAGACATATCACTGGGTAGCACAATATCAACTTCAACAAAGTAATTGCAACCAAATGTGTAAGCTCTGACTGTATCAATGTGTCGTATGGCACTATGATGATTCCAACAGAGATATGTCAATTTCTGCAAGTAATCAGGTGAAGCTGTTTTACCCAGCAAAGAATTCACATTTTCCAGGACTGTTTTCGACCATGTCTTGATTGTGTAGAGTGATAGCTGTACAGAAGGTCCACTATCAGCTTTGATATTTCAAACAATAAAGATTAACATAAAAATTTGAATGTACATGATATATGCTAAAAGAAAGCAGCATAATCTATATTTTGGTTCTTGAAAAATAGACAAACAAAATAGTGTATTCATATATGTGCGGAAGGACATTTAGATATGGTAGACCTGAAAGGACCAATTACTGAGCTGCTAAGTATTCTAAAGACATGCTTTCCAATGATCATTGCTATCATCTCTGAGGAAAGGCAAGCCCCATTACTTTTGTAACAAATTAACCTCTCCAGAATTTAATAAATTGAAAATGTGTAAACAGTCGCACACATTCATAATTTCTAAAAATAGCAAACTATAAAAAAAGGAAACATTTTCTATATTTTAATATGGGTTATATAAGCTATAAGTCTAAGCATAAATTTAGACATTTGTTGGCATTAATGACCATGTAGATACTGTTAGCATGAATGTTGATGATACTACATTGGGGGAGTATCCTAAGCATTGGAGAGTATTGGTATGTTGCATTCATGACTGTGTTTGTCATTGATGTCAACATAGCAATATTTCTGTAGAAGACTGGAAGAATAGCAGTCAGAGATCATATGTTGCATAGTAACTGATTAAGAGTTAAGTGATGCACAGTTATGGACATGTTCTTGAGTATGTCCTGATGACGTGGTTAAGAGGACGAAGTGTGAATCAAAGATGTATGGAAGTTATACCTGATTTACTGAGAGCAGTGTAGAAACGAAGTATTGGGAAGGTAGTTCCTAATGTTTGTTTGCCAGATTACATCTGAGATGCAGTAAGAAGATGCACAGTCATGCAGTAATAGAGGATAGTCGTGTGGTGATGTCAGCAAGTGCGCAAGACCTAGAGTCGCATGTGTAAAGATTTGTATAAACTGTGAGCCGACAGTGCTATTGTAATTATAATTAATTATATATCTTATTTTAATTAATTGGGAAAGCCTTGAGGCCAACTCAAGGAATTATTATGAAGGTATGATATAAAGGAATGATGTTTTCCTTGATTGTAGATATATATCAATTGCACATTGTACCTTAAGTGCGAAAAGGAGTAGAGTATTGATTGAATGTGTGTAAGCAATCCAAGGGATTATTGGATGCGCAGTCTGTGATTTGGTTACAAGATCTGAAGGAGCAAAAGTTCAGTTGACAGGACAGAGACAGAGGAGTACAATTCAGTTCTATTATTCTACAAGGAATAATACAGAGATCATTTGGACAATGGGTTCATTGGTCTTGCCTTCGAAGTTGTTTGAGCAATGGGTCCAACTGTCTTCCACAACTCCTAACAGGGTTGGAATCTCCTAACAAGGATTCAAAGTCTCCTAATAGGGACTCATATGTATTGAATGTTATAATAGACTCCTAACAGGGTCTATCCTCTAACAAGAAATATTTATATTAGTACATCATCTTGTGGCTACCATCCCCACCGGGGTTTTCCCTCTCATCAAAGTTTTCCCTAGTTAACATATCTGGTGTTATTGTGTATGAGTATCTTGTTGTGGTTTCAGTTTACATTACTCATATGGTTAAGATTGTTTAAAGTTGGTATTGATGATAATAGTTGTATAACTAATTCACCCCTCCGCCCCCCCTCTCAGTTATATCAGTAGACTATATATTCTAACAATTGGTATCAAAGCATCAGGTCCTTGAAGGAAATATTTAACAACTTTGGGAGATCAATGGTGAATCTTTTCAGAAAGGATAGTCCTAGACTTGATAGGGCCAACTATGACAGTTGGAAGGAAAAGATAAAGACTAATCTGATGTGCATGGGTCCAAGGTATTTTGACAAAAGCTGAGAAGACAATTGTGAAAGAAGAGAAGCTCGATGAATGCAGTGAAGTTGATAGAGACTTGTTCATGTGCAACATGAGAGCTAGAGAAGCACTATTGTCAGCTCTTCTTGATAGTGAGTACAATCAGGTAAAGAATTTTCAAACATCTTATGAATTTTGGAAAGCATTAGAAAATACTTATGAAGGTGATACACATACCAAGAGAATGAGATTACAAAATTGGATATGTGCATTTCAAGATGCTAACATGATGGAAGATGAATTTGCAAGAAGTTATATTGGTAGAATATCAGAAATTGTTGCAGGTATTCAGTCACTTGGTGCAACTAAGGAAGATGACGAAATTATGTGGAAGATCTTGAAAAGTTCGACACCACCTTTCAAACAAGTTGCGCAGATGATTCAACTTGTGATGCCCTACACTAAGGATTTCACAAAGGAAACGTTTCTTAGGAGATTGGAGTCTGCACAAGTTGAACTAAGACAGTCTGGAGATCTAGCCAGAGTTGAGACAGCCTTTAGTGCACCGAATGTTCGACCTAACCTATCAAGGAGTGCATGCACATGAGGAGATTTTGCTAGTAACAATAGATCTGAATAGAATAGAAAGATTGAAGGAGTAGCCCTTCTTGTGAGGAGAGAAAAAGATGGTAAAAAAATCTTTAAATGTTGGACTTGTAATGAATTTGGTCATTATGCATCTAAATGTCCTAAAAGAGAGAAAAAGTATAAAGGAAAGTTCAAGTCTAGAAGAGATAGAGATTGTTTGTATGCTAATGAAGAAGAAGAATCTAATGAGAAAGATCAAAGTGTCAGTGATGATGAATTAGGATTTGTGGCTATCAAGGAAGATGATCTTGATAGAGAGATCAAAGAAGAAAGAGCTCTAGTTACACAAGTTGAGAAAAAGTCTGATTGGATAATTGACAATGGTTGTTCACATCACATGATTGGTGATATGAATAAGTTTGTAAAGTTCAGAAATCATGAAGGAGGTATTGTTAGAGTTGGTAACAATGCAGCCTATCATATTACAAGGATTGGATCCATTACTCTTGATGGTAAAACTAACACTAATGATGTTTATTTTGTTGATGGTTTGAAGCATAATTTTTTGAGTGTTGGATAGTTGGTAGACAAGGGATATCTGTTGCAATTTACAGAGAAGACTTGCATCATCAAAGACAAATATGGTAAAATGATTAGAATTGGAACCAGATCTAGAGGTAATGTACTTTAGTTGAATTCCACTGAAGTGACATGTTTGGTAGCAAAAGTTGATAACAATTGGTTGTGGCATAGAAGATTTTGTTATATAAACTTTGATAACATTGTGAAGGTTAGTAATACATTTGCAGTAAAAGATCTGCCTAAAATTGTTAAGCTTACTAATGTTGTATGCACGGAATGCATGTTGGCAAAACAGAGGAAAGTGTCTTTTCCTAGCAAGAAGTTCTCTACTACAGAAAAAATTGGAGATTGTTCACACAAATCTGAGTGGTCCTGCAAGAACCAGAGGATTCTATGGTGAAAGGTATTTTATGATTTTTGTTGATGATTTCACTAGAATGATGTTGGTAGCATTTCTTAAAGAAAAGTCTGAAGCTTTGAGAAGTTTAAGACATTTAAGAATAGAGTTTAGAATGAATCTAGTGTTAAAATTAAGTGTTTGAGATCAGATAGAGGAGAATTTACTTCTAGAGAGTTTAACATATTATGTGGATAGAATGGAATCAAAAGATAGCTATCTGCATCTAGAACACTTGAGCAAAATGGAATTGCTGAGAGAAGAAATAAGCATTTGGCAAAAGCAGCCAAAGCTATGCTATTTGAGAATGATGTTCCTAAGACATTCTGGAGAGAAGCAGTGAATACAGCAGTGTATACTCTGAATAGAGTACTGATCAGAAAAGGCATGGACAAGACACCTTATGAGTTATAGTTTGGACATTCACCATCAGTCAAATATTTAAGGATATTTGGGAGCAAATGTTATATTAAGAGGAATGATGATATTGATAAATTTGATCCAAGAAGTGACAAAGGTACGTTCTTTGGATACTCATTGAAAAGTAAGGCTTATAGATGCTTTAACTATAGAACTAAGACAACAATTGAGTGCGCAAATGTAAGGATTGATGAGAAGTTTAGAACCAAAGAAAAGATGGTAGATTATAATTTAGATAATGAAGAAGAAAACTCTGGAATTGTTAGACAAAATGCTGAAGTTTTCTTTAAGACTAATTATGACTTGCAAAATGATGTGCGAATTGATGAGCAAAGAGGAGAACAAAGTTCAGATCCAAGAGAAGAGATAAGAGTTGAGATAACTACTCCTACCCTCAGTAAGAATCTGACAAGGAATCACCCTCCTAAGTAGATTGTTGGAAGCAAAGACAAAGGTGTAATGAGAAAGGAATAGAGTAAATGAGAAGATATGTTTGATATCTCAAGTTGAACCCAAGTGCCTAGATGAAGCAGTCAATGATAATCATTGGATACAAGCCATGAAGGAAGAATTGGATCAGATAGCAAAGAATGATACATGGGAACTGGTCCCTCGACCTAAAGACAAAAATGTGATAGGAACAAAATGGGTTTTCAGGAATAAGAGGAATGAGCAAGGAGAAGTTATGAGAAGCAAGGCCAGACTTGTTTGTAAAGGTTATTCACAACAAGAAGACATTGATTATGAAGAAACATATGCACCTATGGCAAGAATGGAAACAATAAGGATGTTCCTGGCTTATGCAGTGAACAAGAAATTCAAGGTTTATCAAATGGATGTCAAGTCTGCATTTCTGAATACAGAACTACAAGAAGTCTATATTGAGCAACCTGAACATTTTCCTTTATCAGAAGACAAAGACATGGCTTGCAAATTGAAGAAAGCTTTTTATGGTTTGAAGCAAGCACCAAGAACCTGGTATGCATGGTTGGACAGTTACTTGACAAAATTTGGATTTGCTAAAGGTATGGTTGGCAGTAACTTGTATCTAAAAGAGATTGAAGATGGTTTATTAATCATTGTAATATTTGTTGATGATATTATTTTTGGAGGCAATGATGAAGCTAATGATAAATTTGCTGAAGATATGAAGAATGAATTTGAAATGAGCATGATAGGAGAAATAAAGTTTTTCCTAGGATTGCAGATTGCGCAGAATAATGATGGTATATTCATCTCTTAAACTAAGTACCTAAAAGACCTATTGAAAAGGTTGGGTTTGGAAAGTTGTAAACTTGTTGGTACACCCATGATAACTGGTCACAAGTTATCTAGCAAAGATGTGACACCTACAGTAGAACAGAAGAAGTATAGATCAATGATTGGAGGTTTGCAATATCTGACTCACACAAGACCAGATATAGAAAATGCATTAGGGATTATAGCAAGATTTCAAGCTGATCCTAAAGAATATCACTTTGCAGCAGTAAAGAGAATATTCAGTTATTTGAAAGGAACATCTAAATATGGAATTTGGTATGACAGATCTAATGATTTCACACTTTGTGCATATATTGATGCTGATTTGGTAGGTAGTATGGATGATAGAAAGAGCACTAGTAGTGGAGCATTTTTTCTTGGAGGAAGATTGGTTTCTTGGTTAAGCAAGAAGCAAGATTGTATTTCACAAAGTACAGCTGAGGCAGAGTATGTTGCAGTAGCAAATAACTGTAATCAAGTTATGTGGATGAAGCAAATGTTGAAGGATATCAGAATTGAGATTGATGAATCTGTTATCATTTACTGTAATAACAAAAGTACAGTGAATATGTCTAAGAATCATGTATTGCATTCTAAGACTAAACATATATCAATTAAGTATCATGTGTTGAGAGAGAGAGAAGCGGAAAAAGAGATAAGATTGGAGTATGTAAGTACTAAGGATCAGATTGTAGATATATTTACGAAGCCTTTGCCTAAAGATACATTTGAGTACTTAAGAGGTATGCTTGGGGTTATGCCCCTGCCTACTTCTGAGTAGGTGATGCAGAGAGTGCATCAGTGCAATGGTATAGAGCACTACTATTTGACTAGGCTGAATGCTAATGCTTCCTGAATGGGGGAGTATCTGGTATGTACTGAGTCATAGAGGACTCTTGGTATTTGGTATTTGGTATTGAACAGTGTCTTTGGACACTCAAGCTGGTTAATGAATTTGAGCAACTGATTTACAATTGGTATGTGTTGTGAGGCTTTCACACCATCACCCCAAAATTTTTGGGGACCCCCTTTTTCGGGCAAGCCTTGACAATTTTCGCGAGTGTTGGGAATTTTTCGATTGCCTTAGCAACATTTGGAGTGGTCCAAAGGTTTTTGAATTGACAATTTTTGCACCTTGGATGCCCTCGGGCCAAGATTTGATTTGATTTGATTGTTTTCACCGAGTGCAAAACTTGATTTTCTAGATCATGTGATTTTTTCCTTAGACAAAATAGAATTCAACAACATTTTTTCAATAGTTAAAATGATATCTGGCAAGATAAAATTACAAATTTTGGACTTAGACAAATTTTGAAATTTTGATATATTTGTATAAGCTTGAGCATTTTCAAAATGAATTTGTTTGATTTAGTTGTTATGGAAATCTTGAAATTTTTTAGTGAAAAGAAATATGTTGATAGTGAAATTGGATTTAGAATTTAAATTTCGACTGCTAGGAAAAGGATTTATTTTGTTAAAAATTTGAAATTGTAGTGTAAAATTGAAATTGGATTAAATTACATAATCTAATTAATTTGGTCGAAATTTTTCCTAAGGGATTTTAGAAATGTTGAAGGAAATTGGTAATTTGGAAGTGAAAATTGATTTTGGCTTGCTAAATTTGATTTTAATGATATTTTAATTGCAAAATCGTTATTAAATGAAAATTTTGACATCTCCTAGATTTATCTTGTTTCTATTTTGTAATTCTGGATCAAACTGGCAATTAAATGAGCCAATTTTGCTATAGAATTTAGTTATTTAATGTTTCATTTAAATCTGGGCCATCTTTGGGGGTTTAATTTAATTTTATGTTTACAAGTCGGCCCTAGAGATCAACTGGAGGATATAAGAAGGGTTTTCCCCCCTCTTATTTGCTCATCCATTTCATCTCCTCTTCCTTGGTTGTGCAAATTTCTCCTCCAGTTGGGCGAATTCTTCCATAGCAATGATTTTTGGGGTCAGATTTTCCATTCTTTGGCAGTGATTTTCTTCCTCCAAATTGGGCAATTTTTGTCCTAGGGTGATTTGGAGGAGCAGATCCGATTTTTGCGAGATTGAGTGAATTTTTTTTGAGGTCTGAGATTTCCTTCTTTGGCAATGAATTCTTCCTCCAGCTATGGCAATTTTTTTTGGGGTGGAGACAAGGTGATTTGGGGTCTGATTTTTTTGCATTTGTTGGACGATTTTGGCAATGAGATCGAAATTTGGTGAAAGGGGCAGATTTTTGCAAGCAATTCATTTTCTAGGGCATCACACTTTGGAGGATTGAAATTTCTGAAATCTAATCTGAACTTGAAGAGGCCCGATTGTTGGTAGAAGACAAATTTAAGGTAAGATTCTCATTTATTTTTAGAGGTGAAGATTGGTTTTAAAGGCAAATTTTATTCCTTGTCCTTGCTTGGTTCGTTTCCCTTATTTTTTTCTTGCACTTTTCATCCACTTCATCATTTCCATTGATAGGCTGATGTTGGTAGATATAAGTGTAGATTTTATGATAGGACACTTGGAGAGGTAGAAATAAGCTAGACCACCCTAGGATTGGATTTGGGAGATATAAGTGTAGTCCATCCTAAGGTAATGAAGAGGCAAAGATAAGTGGTAGTCCCATCCCTAAGAAAGAAGGTTGGAGATTGATAAGTGTAGTTCATATCATTTAGAACGAAGGGGCATAAATAAGTGTTTAAGATGGTAGATGTTAGTGCAAGCAAGAACCCAAAGGGAACGAATACCAAAAAAGACAAGGAAGATATGATGCCTAAGACCACCTTCTTCTCGAAAGTGAGGCGAATAAGTGATACCAATATCAACACGGTGAACATGGTAATATTGAAGGACAATCCCCCATGGCAAAGAAGATCTACAAGAGCGGATTTTGTACACACGGCGGCTTTTCCTCCTACCTTGCCTTGTCCTAAATTGGTAATGGAATGTGCATCCTGGTTTGATATTGTTACCAAGTCCATCATTTTTGATGAAGGGAAGAGAGTGTTGGCTAACATCAACAAACAAGTGGTCGAAGAAGTATTCAATATTCCCTAGTATAAAGGCATGATAGTGGTAATTATGGACCAAGCAGCCAAGTTCTTTCAGGATAATTAGGAGGCCTACTTCATTCATCTAAAGCAAAATTGGTTACACGAAGGCAAGAAGGGAGTTACCAAGTCGTCAAAACTCACCAAGTCAGAGTTCAAGTCGGAGAAAGGCAACCTTATTGTGCTTCTCAGCCACATCATAGACATGGCTCAAGGTATGCAATTCGAAAACTAGATGTACTATTTTATTGATGAAATTGAAAATGGAAAGAGAAAATTTGATTGGGCTAGAATTATAAGTGAGAATTTAGTGTTGCAACTAAGGACAATACAAATTCAAAAGCAATTCTACATGGGATCCTATCTTTTCTATCTGATTGCGAGACTATATGAAAATCCTGGACTTAAGGCCTTAGGAGTGATTGGCAATGGGCCAAAGAAATATTTGGTGCATGAGTGCTATCCACAGCTTCATTTGCACAACACCAAAGATTATAAGATGTTTTATGATGCCTTTGCCATGATGACGGTAATGATATTACAAGCGACACCTAGGAGGCTCTCATCAGAAGCGGAAGCAAAATTTAAGAAGTATGCGAGTTGGTTCATCTAATTTCCGCAATTCACATATATCAGAGTGGCAGGAAGTATAGTTTGTCCCAAGAGACTTCCAAGGTACCCACCGGACAAGATAGTTTTGATGGAGTTGGCTAGGCAACTTGAGCATTATGACAAAATGATGAAACTTAAAGGTGAGATAGGGAGTACCTTCTCATTTGGAATAGGCAATGATATTTGCCCCAGTCTTGTTGTCTTTGCAGCTATGGAGAAAGAGTTAGAGCGATACCATCTAGATTGGTATAGAGCAAAACAAGGATTTGATCCTAATGGTCTTATCAAGGCATCTCACAAAAATGCATTCAAACCTATTCCTACTCTAGAAGATTTTTGGGCCAATGCACAGGATGACTTTCATATGAGGAAGCTAGCTTTCTCAAGATTGTTAGTGGGCATGATGAGGGAAATCAGATGGAGACGCCTTGATATTCCTACTCAATTGGAAGATGATGAAAATGTGCTACGGGAAAATTATGATACAGTGGATGGAACAGAGCTGGGTCCAGTGAATTGGAATGATCATCAGGATCCTTCCTTAGAGGCAGTTACAAGGACAGTTGATCTACACACTAAGTCGTGGTACAATGAGAAGCTAAGGCAATTACAAAGTCGGAAGGTATGCCTTACTTATGAGATGATGAAACCAAAAGAATGTCTAGTGGAGTCAATTAGATAGAAAGGTGGAGGCAGTCGCCAACAACAAAGAACAGTGAAGACCAAGAATAGAAATTTGGAGGTGAGAAAAGTAAAGAACATCAAGAGCCTCTAGCAAAGAGACAGAATGCAACACCGTCAAGGGAGAGCATAATTGAAGCTAGGAGCCAACAGGTTAATAGAAGTGGACAAAGGGTCTCGATAGAGGTGAGCTCTGATTCGGAGTCAAGTGGTTACAGTGATAGTACCGAATACTCACCTCTCTTGGAGAACCAACATGGAGATGATATGACAGTCACTAGTGAAGAAGAGGATAAACCAATTGATATTGATGCAGGAGCATCCAGAGGTATAAGGGCAATCCTGTGTCACCCAAAAAAACAATGTACTTAGACTTAGTTTCTGTTTCATGTGTTTTCATTTCTGGATACCCATTTGGGTCAAATAAAGGTTCCAACTCTCACAGCTCCACTATCAATGTTCTAGGATAGAGTATTTGAACACCTTGGGATACGTGTAAATGCCAAAAAAATAGGAGTATGTAATTGAGCCATCATTTTGGTGAACTAGGAGGTGTAAATTGGCTAGATGAATGTAATTGCAATTTAGAGCATTCCAAAAAAAGAATCAGGTCAAAAGGCCCCACGGTTTGAAAGTTATTGCAGTTTTTCGATTTTTGGAGATCTCCTAAGAATGCTTCAAAGTCAGGTTAGGGGCATTAAATGACCTTGAAAAGGGCCGAAAAATGGGGGACGAGTGAAGCTGGTCCATAGGGCTATAGAGCGCTTCGAGAGCTTTCTGAAAATGTAAACAGTTCGTCAATCGGAGCTACAGTTCAAAAGTTATGCCTCCCGGAAGTTCGGAAACCGTTTTTGGATTCTTCTAGATTTGCACCAACTTCTAACGCGGCTTCTGGAGCCTTCTACTTGGTCGGTGGATGCCTACTAGCACTTTCTAGAATGTACTCCTAGTCCTTAACCCTTCGGGGTCTATTAAGGACATTTGTGGGCATTGTAAAAGGCAGTTCGGAGTGGAAATTGAGAGGAGGTACCAAAAGGAGAAATTATCTCCAATTTTGTGCTATTGTAAGCCCTTAGGGCATGTTTTGAAGTCTATTTTCTCTGTACTGAATGTACTAGCTTATTTTCACAGTTAATACAATTTCCCTTTTCTTGTTGTGTCCATTTTGTGCTTGGGTCGTGTCCCCATCAGATATTAAGGAAGTAACCCATGCGCCTGAGGTTGTTGGTGATGCTTTGCTAGTCGATCCAAATCCCAATTAGGGGAGATGCACAGCACCACTATGGTTAAGGCAAATGCTTATGCCAAGAGGTGAGGTGGTGACTTTCCGAACAGTTGAAGATATTCAAGGGTTAGTGAAAAAGGAAGATAGTGAGAAACAAAAACAAATTGCAAAAACAGTGGCAAAGGTAATCAGGAGCAATGATGAGGGTCACTGAAAAGTTCAGATTGCTATACCAAAGGTTAGCAAGGCAGTGGAAGAATTTGTAGCCCAGGAGTACGAGGTAGTAGAGCATAACTTGGGAAGAATCATCGATGACATGGAATGCGAGGAGATCCAGGAAGGCATGGTTTTAATTAGAAAAAGGTTGAGGAAGGCAAACGAGAGGAGAGGATTGTAAAGTTGGAGGCCGAAAACAAGCATTGGAGAGATTGTCAGTTTATCCAAAAGTTGCATCAGGCAGCCCTTTCGCAAGACAGTGGGAGCAACATAGAAGAGATATCGGCTCAGCTGCATGAAACCAAAGATTGGATCAATGATATAATTCAAGATGGGAAAAATTTATTGCCTTCCTTTATCTTGACATTCACGTCATTGGTGGCTATTAGAGACAAATTCAGAACATTTGAAGGGGAGCGGAAGGATTTCCTTCTAGTCAAGAACTTAGCCATTCCCAGGCTACGAGCATTTATTGGGCTACCGGAGAGATATTTGGAAAGAAACAAGTTGGTGGATGAGGGAGGAATGAGTAGGGTGGAGTCTTGGTATGTTGCCTTGACCATCAGATTGAGGATACTTGAAGAGATACAAAATGAGATTGCACAACACAACCCAGGCGTTGACACTTCCATATCAACCATGATGAGCGACGTTGGGGTGGCACTTGATTTTGAAGATATCAAAGAGAAGAACGACAATGAGGTAGAGTTTGGATCGAGATTGGATGAGTTGAGGTAGGTTGTCATCACGAAGATGCATTTGGGCATCCTTGTCTCCCTCAATGCCTTTATCGAATACGTGAGAGAGTATGAGAAGGATCATGAGAAGATATTGCAAGCAACAAGCAACATGATGAATTCAGCTGAGCTCAAGATGAAGCACACGCCTTGCCCTCCCATGAAGGAAATTAACAACAGGCTAGCCAAGTTCAGTGCCTTGGCTAAGAAGAAGAAAGAAAAGGGTAGAATTATATTAGAAGATCATTTGAGATCATTTGATGCAAGCCCAAGTAGAAATTTCTCCTTTTTTGGGGGTAGGATAGGTGTCTGATTCTGATTGTTATCATTTTGGTGTCTTCTCATTGGTTGCCACTTTTCCTTTTTTCATTGGTCCATTGATGAGGTGACATCTTCTCATTGGCCGATGGGGCGGCAACCCTAATTAGGCTTTTTGGGATCTAATGTGGATCGTTGATTTTGCCTCTTAATCTCTACAATTGATTGTAATTTTGGCCTCTATATAAGGCCATTTGCTCTCATTTGGAAAGAGTTGAGAAAAATTGTTGCTTAAGATAATACCAAAACTGCTTCTCTTATCATTGTTGTGACTTGCATGGTGATTAGAGACACTTGGTGTTATTGCATGGTTTCTACTTCCAATAGTTAGAGTTAAATTTCATTGAAGTTGTTAAAGTAGATTTTATTTCAAGAAAGTTGTTAAGCAAGAGTAAGAGTAGATGGATAGTTGTATGGTGATATTAGTGGATGTTTGATAGGGATCCATAAACTAGGCCACTAGCATCTCAGTGGCTTGTTAGGAAGCCTTGCATGGTAATCTAGTCTTTTTTCCCTTGAATCATTGCATCTATAGAGGTAGAGCCGATGGTAAGCTTTCAGTCCATTTGCTAATCTTTCCATTCATAGGAGTAGAGGTAAAGTAGCAAGTTGTTCAGTAGTTGGAGTTCATTTAAGAAGAAAGTTAGAAAATCAGAGCATTGGTGGACATACCCTCCATCATCACCAACATCATTTGGCATTAGTATACATTGCAAAGCTAGATTCATCACCATCACAGCAAAAGCCCAAGTTATCTTCGAATGAATAACATAAGCCTACCTATGTGATTAACCAGCAAATCATATTAATATAACTGAGTTAGTATCCACAGGTGTAAGGAATCTTGGAGTATTTTTCTCATGTTCTTCATGAGTAATACTTTTCAAGAGAGGGAGTGAGTGTTTGATATTCCATATCAAGTATCCAATTGATATATGTAATGTAGTGGTACAAAACTAACATCAACAGTATGTAACAATTGGTATGGTGATTGACACCTTTGACATTGATGTCAATGGGGGAGAGTTAGAAATGAAAAACATCTCCTAAGGCATAGAGGAGAGTGTGCATGAGAAGGACTCCTAAGCAATGGGGGAGACATATCTATTTAGGGAGATTTAGAAAGATTCATGTAAGATGCAGGAATATGCACCTATTGTATTGTGAATTGTTTAGTGTGAAGTAAACAATTGATGTCTAAAAAAGAAGATGAATAGAGCAGTGTTCTAGAGGATTTCAGATTCGATTGATGAAGGGGATTTGAAGAAGATGAGAACAGTATGCAACAGTAGAAATTTACTTGGTATTCTTGGAACTTAGATAGTTTTTCATCTATGTTGCCATCAATGCCAAAGAGGGAGGTTGTTAGCATGAATGGAGATGATACTACATTGGGGGAGTATCCTAAGCATTGGAGAGTATTGGTATGTTGCATTCATGACTGTGTTTGTCATTGATGTCAACATAGCCGTGTTTTTGTAGAAGACTGGAAGAATAGCAGTCAGATATCTTATGTTGCATAGTAACTGAGTAAGGGTTAAGTGATGCGCAGTTACAGACATGTTCCTAAGTATGTCCTGATGACGTGGTTAAGAGGATGAAGTCTAAATCGAAGATGTACAGAAGTTATACCTAATTTACTGAGAGTAGTGTAGAAACAAAGTATTGGAAAAGCAATTCCTGATGTTTGTTTGCTAGATTACATCTAAGATGCAGTAAGAAGATCCATAGTCACGCAGTAATAGAGGACAGTCATGTGGTGACATCAGCGAGTGTGCAAGCCTTGGAGTCACAAATGTAAAGATTTGTATAGGTTGTGAGCTGACAGTGCTATTGTAATTATAATTAATTATATATCTTATTTTAATTAATTGGAAAAGCCTTAAGGCTGACTCAAGGAATTATTATGAAGGTATGATATAAAGGAAAGATGTTTTCCTTTATTGTAGATATACATCAATTACGCATTGTACCTGAAGTGCGAAAAGGATCAGATTATTGATTGAATGCATGTAAGCAGTCCAAGGGATTATTAGATGTGCAGTTCGTTATCTGGTTAAGAATATCTGAAGGAGCAGAAGACCAGTTGACAGGACAAAGACAGAGGAAGGAAGTACAATTCAGTTCTATTATTTTGCAAGGAATAATACAAAGATCATTTGGACAGTGGTTTAATTGGTCTTGCCCTCGAAGCTGTTTGGGCAGTGGGTCGAGTTATCTTCCACAACTCCTAACAGGGTTGGCACAACTCCCAATAGGGTTGGAATCTCCTAGCAGGGATTCAAAGTCTCCTAACAAGGACTCATATAACCGAATGTTGTAACAAACTCCTAACAGGGTCTATCCTCTAACAAGGAATATTTATATTAGTACATCATCTTGTGGGTACCATCCCCATCGGGGTTTTCCCTCTGATCAAGGGTTTCCCTAGTTAACATATCTAGTGTTATTGTGTATGAGTATCTTGTTGTGGTTTCAGTTTACATTACTCATATAGTTAAGATTGTTTAAAGTTGGTATTGATGATAATAGTTGTATAATTGATTCACCCCCACCTCTCAATTATATCAGTGGACTATATATTCTAACAGATACTGCAATGCACTACTTCGCACAAATTTAGTTATGAAAAAAATAGTAAAATCCAACATAGATCATTTTAGACAGGGAAAATGCCTCGACTCTACAATTCTCTAGATAAGGTCTCTGTCATGAACTCGCCATACTTAGTGAAGGAAGATAGTAGTGCATGGAAAGAAGTTTATATCTAAAGAAACATCTTAAACAGGTAACAAGTATCAACATGCATTGTATACGTATTTTTAACACTTTCTATGTAACCCGAGGATGCATCCATAGCCAAAGTAGGGGCATTCCTGGTAGGAAATGTTTTGGGAATGTGGGGACAAGTAGGAAACGTCCCTATACCATCTCCAATTTTTTGAAAATCTGGAAACACCTTAGGGGCATTTAAGAAAGTTGCAAAAGTGACAAAGGAAGGTTGGTTGTCTTCGAGATAGCTAAGTGATGTCTAGATGTCCTCTAGCCATCCTGGGACAACTAGCCGTCCTTAACGTCCCAACACAGTTTTAATCCACTACAGAAAAACTTAAATTTGAAAAATAAAACATTATAACATTAAAAGCTTTAAAAAAAGAGAAGTAAACAAAAGACTAGAACTATGAGAAACCAAGTGAAAGAAGGGAAGATGCTAATAAGGTGATGAATTAGACTCTAATTCTGATGTAGTGTAATGCCCCCTTCCAAATTGCTTCAGTATGGTGGGACCATTAGCCTATTCTATGGGTTCACGTAGGCTAATGATTCAAGGTTAGGGAACTTATGATAATTCTTCCAGTAGTTGGTTGTGATAGGTGTTTATTTGAGCTTAGGTGGTTGAGATGTGCCTATTGCCATCTGGTTTAGGCTTTGATGTCCCCAACCTATCCATGAAACCTATCAAGCATAAAAATACATGTTTAGTCTAGGTGTGGCAAACCTAGGACACTTTAAAGTTAGTGTAAGAATTCCTACCAATTTTGACCTAAATTTTCAGTTTCTTCTATTTGACATTTCATCAAACAATTGGTATGCTAATTGTCTAAAATCTGGTTTATAAATTTCAAATTTGTGTTTGATATTTGTTTTCAATGCCAAATCACAAGTAAACATATATAAATGATAAACAATATCATGGAAAATAGATGATGAAGGAACACACCATAAATTTACGATTTCTCCTTGAATAATAAAGATACAATACATGATTTTCATATAACAAAGCTCTGCAACTGCTTACCGCTTACCGCTCAAGTTTGAATTTTGAATTTCAAATTCGTTCATGGCAGGCCCTAGGCCTCTGGATCCTCCATCCTGCCCAGGCCTACAGATGGTGCTAGCCTTGCACAGGGATTTGAAAGACACAACAGTGGGTGGTGGGTCCTTGGGCAATGTCGAGAAGTCTTTCTCCGACACTGTGATTTTGGGTAGTGGGGGATCTGTTGTTTGTCCACTAGATGGAGGTCAGAAGTTGACAGATGGGACACTGAGAGGATGGAAGAACACACTTGTGGGTTCTTCAGTGGCTAATGTGTCAATGAAGGATCCCAAGATTACTCATGGCAAAGATGGGCCAGTGATCTCCCTCCCCGATACTTTAGTGGACAGCGTTACTTCTGGTCTTAAACTTTGTGTTGTGGGCAGATTTGTTGCCATTAGACCTACAATCAAGATGGTTCAAAAATGGGTAAGTTAGAAATGGAATATTAGGGGTAGTGTGGGTGTTTCAGCAGTGCCAAGTGGCATCTTCTATTTTAAATTTACGTTGGAGGAAGATATCAATCTCATTCTCTCGAGAAGTTGGTACTATGGTAAGCATTGTCTTGCCTTGACAAAGTGGCACCCGAGCTTTGATGCTAGTACTAAGCTAAATAGGCTAGCTCCGGTCTGGGTAAGGTTACCAGGACTACCCCTTGAATTTTGGGATGACAAGATCCTAAGGTGGGTAGGGAATTCTTTTGGACATTTTGTTAGTATGGACAAAGTAACTATGTAGAAATCACGATTGGTTTATGCCAGATTCTGTGTGAATGTGGCTTTGAACTATGCTCTCCCGATTGTGGTCACGCTCAAAACCAAATGGGGAGAGAAAGTTCAACCCATTGAATATGAGAATGCGGGCCTATTCTGTCAGAAATGTGGTCAATTTGGACACCTCATAGTGGACTGTAAGGCTCAAGTGCAGAAGCATAAACAAAAGGAAGGCTCCCTGAGAATAGTCGTGGAAGAGGTGAGGGAACCTTCGGATACCCCAAGTTTGGTGGAGGAGACTGTCAATGTTAAAAAAAATGAATGATAGCATGGTGCAGACCTCCCCACGAAAAGGACCAAGGGGGGTTATTGTTCCTAGGTAAGGAGAAGCTTTAGTAGATAATGAGAAAATGGGTGAATATCCCTTTAGACTTGAGCTAGAGGAATTAGTGTGTTCACCAATGGTACAACTTAAGGAAGGAGAAATGATGGAGAAAGGCGAAATAGTGGTTAACCACCCTCTTCCTTGCACTCCATGAAAATAGGATAGAGAGGGACCCCAAGAAACTATGACAATAGAAGGCGTTGCCTAGGAAAGGGTATGTACCCCTATAAGGATGATTAAAGCCTCTCCGGCGGAGATTGCTACTGAAGTGATGGAAAGCATTGAAAAGGTTGAAAAAGAACTAAGCCCCACCTCACCACAGGAGTGGGATAATGGAGAATGGGAAGTTCAGAAAAGGAAGAGAAGGGGGGGGGAAAACCAGATGTAGGGGCATGTGGGACAGCTGGAAGACTGACTAGCAGAGCAACCAGGACCAAACAATCAGCAAGGGACATGGCTTGTGGTAAGCAACTTACACTGGAGACTGTAACTAGAGGTAAGAAATGAAATTCCTCTCTTGGAATCTACGGGGGCTAAACAATCCTCAGAAGTAGTATGCTCTATAACAGTGCATATTTCAGGAAAAGGTAGATTGTGTGTTAATACAAGAAACTAAAATGTCTAATGCTAATTTTGATAAAATTGCTAGTCATGTTTGGCTGGGTGTTGCTTACATGCATATGGATGCTGAAGGAGCCTCGGGGGGCATTGTTACTATGTGGAACCTGTGCTCTATGATGGGGATTGAAGTTTGGAAGGATACAAATTTCATAATTATTGATTTCCAAACTAGTATTCAACATTGGGGGCTTATAAATTTATATGCTTCTAATAGTAGGGTAGGGAGGAAGGAAACATATCACAAGCTGGTAAGGATCCTAGAAAATATGAAAGATAAACAATTAATGTGTATGGGAGATTTTAATACCCCCTTTATCATTCGGAGAAACTAGGGGGGAACAAGGACTGCCTTGAAAGTTTGCAAGACCTTAATGACTTTATGAGCAGAATGGATTTTATTGATGTGGATTTGGGAGGGAACCTGTTTACTTGGATTAATAATAGGAAAGGGAATGATCTTATCTAGGTGAGATTGCATAGGCTGATGGTGACAAGGAACTAGAATAGCCTGAGCAATTCCCTGCTGGAGAACCTTACTAGAACTGCGTCAAATCATTCCCCTTTAATCCTTCCGTGGGAGGATGGTTTAAATGGTGGACCGAAACCTTTTAGGTATGAAATAATGTGGCAATCTCACCCAGAATTTAAAGATAGAATTCAGGAATGGTGGAATATAACAATAGATGGCATTGCTATGTATAGACTGACTTAAAAGCTTGATAATATAAGGAGAAATGTCAAGGGCTGAGCTGAGAGTTCCTTTGGAGACTTATTCAAAATCAAAGGAGAAGTAGAGGAAAAACTGAAAAAGCTCCAAGGGAAATTGCCGAAGGTAATAACCTTGAAAGTGCAATTGCGGAAGAAGAGGAATATAGAAAAAAAATGGAAGGATATTATGGTAAGGGAGGAAATTTTTTGGAAACAAAGATCAAGAGTTTAATGGTTAGTTGAGGGGGACAAAAACACTACTTTCTTTCATAGGTCAGCGTCCAATCATAAAAGAAGAAACACAATCAGCAGATTGGAAGGGGAAGAAGGTAGGATACATAAGGACCAAGAGGAAATGGGAAGACATGCGGTGGAATATTTTAGCAAGGCTTACATCAAGGATAATAATGGAAGAAATCAGGTTATTAGAATAAGTTTGATTAATACGATCCCACAAGTGTTGGCTGAGGTGGAAAACAACCACATTCTTGGAAACATTTTGGAGGAGGAAGTGAAATGTGTTGTGTTCTCCATGAAAGCTCATAAGGCCCCAGGTCCAGACGTTTTCCCTCCTGCTTTCTTCCAACACTTCTGGGAGATTGTTAAATGTGAACTAGTTTGGGCTACTAGAGATTTCTTTAAAACTGGGAAGATGCTGGAAAGGATTAATAAGACTTTTATTACTTTAGTCCCCAAAACTCCGACACCCATAAGCTTATTGGATTTTAGGCCAATAAGTCTGTGCAATATTGTTTATAAGATCTTTGCCAAAGTTCTTGTCAATAGGGTAAAACCATTTTTGGAAAAGATAATTAGTACTCCACAGAAGGGATTTTTTCCAGGAAGACAAATCTTGGATGCAGCGATAACCACACATGAGGTCATTCATTCTATGGAAAAAAATAAAAGACCCGCCTTCAGGTTAGATATCTCTAAGGCCTATGATAAGGTGAAGTGGGACTTCCTCTATGAGGTGCTTAAAACAGTGGGGTTCAATGACAAAGTGATAAACCTAATTAAGATGATGGTTGGATCGGTGCAGTTTTCTGTTCTTTTAAATGGCTCCCCCTGGGGCAATTTTGGAGCAGAGAAAGGTCTAAGACAAGGTGACCCACTATCACCCTACCTTTTTATTATGGTTGCTGAGGTACTGAGGAGGTCTTTCACTAAATTGGTTAACACAGGATGTGTTAAAGAGATTAAGCCTACTACTACAACGGATAGAGAAGTGCTGTAGCAGTTTGTTGATGATACTTTCCTCTTTGGAGAATCTTCGGTTATGGAAGCTAAAACATGGAAGACTATCCTTCATAATTATGAGGAAAGTTCAGGCCAGCAAGTTAACTACTTCAAAACTAAGATCTATTTTTTTAATACTGATGCCTCATTACAAAGGAAGATAAGAAACATTTTAGGTTGTCAGTTGGCAAACCTCCCAGATACTTATCTTGGCCTACCATTAACCACTAAGGAGGTGACTAATGATTTGTAGAATACTATAGTGGAAAGAATTCAAAAGAAGTTAGCAGGATGGAAAGGAAAAATCTTAAGCAATGTTTGCAAACTACAATTGCTCTTGGAGGCTCTATAGGGCATTCCAATTTACTTCCTATCCCTTTTTAAAATTAACCAAAATATGGTAGACAGAACTGAGAGAATAAAGAGGAATTTACTCTGGTCAGGGACGGAGGAGAAGAACAAATTGAGCTTGGTCAATTGGGATGAGGTCTGTAAGCCGAAGGAGAAGGGGGGGTTAGGAGTTCAAAGACTGCAAGATCTGAATAAAGCACTACTTACCAAGATAGGTTGGAGACTAGGGGAAGACAAGACGGACTGGGGTAATATAATGAAAGCTAAATATTTGTCAAATTCTCCTTTCACTTGGAATCTCTTCAATAATGACCTTCATAGAGGCTCCAAAATCTAGATGAATATTGTCAGGAGTAGAAGCTTGCTAAGGGAAGGGACAAGGTGGATTGTGGGGAATGGGGGTAGTATCAGATTCTGAGAGGATAATTGGATGGTGGGAAAACTGCTGGTTTATAAAAAATTTAAAAGATTAATGGAGTTACTAAAAGAAGACATGGGAAGGAAGGTGGAAGACTATATGGATCAAGGGAGGAAATGGAAGAAACTATGTAAAGACACTTACACTCAGGAGGATATTCAGCTTATTAAGGAATTGGAAATGATATTAGGAGCACAAAGACCCTCAATTAGGATCCAAGAGGATACTATAGTTTGGGACCTAACTTCTAGTGGTCAATTTACAGTTAAATCAGCTTATAAACAACTCTTCAGTAAAGATTTTTGCCCACCATTATGGAGTAAAGTTTGGATTAGTAATCTCCTCCCTAAGATTAATTTTTTCTGGTGCCCTGTTCAGCATGGTAAAATCTTAACTCTTGACAATCTGAAAAGAAGGGGATTTTTTATCACAAACCGATGCTATCTCTGCAAAGAAAATGAGGAGAGTATCTCTCACTTGTTCCTTGAATGTCAGTATACCTTGAAGATTTGGGCTATAGTGTGGGAGAAATTTGGACTGAATTGGGTTCTCAAGGACAACCTGGGTCAATTTGTGGAGAATTGGAGCTGCCCCTTCTACCACCCAAAATTGGTTTTTCTATGTAAAATTGTCCCGCCATATATTTGCTGGCATATATGGAAAGAGAGAACTAACAGAATATTTAGGGACATGGAAAAACCTAGGGAGGCGGTGATGAGAATCATGGAAAAATTGTTGAAGGAAAATTTAAAGGTAGCCAAATGTAAGTTACCGAAGGAAGAACTAGGTAGGTTGGAAGGTCAGATTGCTGAAAAATGGGGGGTTCAAGAGGATTTTTATCTTTTTGATAACTCAAAAGTGTTAAAGAGATAGCAATTGAGATGGAAACCACCAACCCTAACCCAGTTCAAACTAAATTTTGATGGGGCTGCTAGACGGGGTATAGGAGCGGCAGGTGGAGTGCTGAGAAATGGGAATGGTGATGCGCTTTTAATCTACTTTGGGAGGGTGGGGGATGGAAGTAATAACTTGGCCAAAGCTATGGCTCTACTTTGGAGTCTTCAATTGATTAGTGAAATGAATGTTAAGAAAATAACTATAGAAGGGGGCTCCAAATTAATTGTTGATTTGGTTAATGAAGTGTCCCAACCGGGATGGAATATTCGAACTATCATCATGGACATTATGCACATTTTGGAAGGAATGGAAAAGGTCTACCTGCAGCACATCTACAGAGAAGGAAATAAGGTGGCAGAAGCGGCGACGGCCATGTGTTTTGAATTAACAGCAGTCACGTGCTTGAGAAATATGGAAAATCTAAATAAGGACATTAAGTCCTTGATTCACAAGGAACGAGGGGGGAGTATTAATTAATTATGAATACAAAATTTAAAGCCGGGGCCAAATTTGGCAATTTTACCCTTAGAAAGTTGAAATTCGCTAAATTTAATAGTTGTTTTAGGGAAATGAGGAGATGACATCGCCGTACAAATGGTAAATTGAATGGAGACGAATTAAGGAGAGTGTCAATTATGGTAACTTACTGCGAAATTCAAATTACTCCCTCTTTGAAAGTACGAATCATATCATTAAATAGAGTGTCAGAGATTTGAGGGGTGTTAAAATTATGATGATAAACATGCACGATTCTCATAATGAATTCGCATGGAATTTTGAAGTGTCTCAAAAACGGGCTTGTATAACCATTTCGCTCTTCACAGAGAGGTACAGAGCTAAAGAAATTAGCAGAGATATTGGTAAAAAGGAGGTCTAGATGCACATCACTAAGGTGAGGGATTCGAAAGAAAGCGGGGAAGAAATGGGTGGAGATTTGAATAGGCTGGAGCCCACTAAAATTGAGAATTTTAAAGACAGGATGGCGACCTAGTTCCTATTAAAGGAAGGAGGATTTCTACCTTACATGTAGGTGATGGCGGGGTATGATGAGAATTGTGCCCTCCAATTCGTTAATGGGTGGCATGACTGAAAGGTAACCATAAATGGCATTACTTTCTAGGTAAATGAGGAAGTAATAGCCATGGCCACCGGGCTATCTATGAAAGGAAGAAAATGGAGAAAGGACACTAAAATGGCAGATGAAGCCAGTATGAATAGTTTTTTCGCGGAGGGTGAGGAGCCAGTGCGCTATGGAGGAAGATTTAAGAGGGATAGGCTGCCAGCTCCGTGGGATGATGTCTACTTGGTGCTCATGAAATATATCACGCTGGAGGGTAGGTTTGGTGTTTACTACTATTACCACTTTCCCATATTAAATCATTTTAGAAATAGGGATTTTATCTCTATCCCGTTTTTTCTGCTACATTCTCTGGAAGATATGGTTAGTGATGTTAGGGAGAAGAGGAACAAGGGGCATAACTTCACCATTATTCACCAAGGCCTGATTTTTTGCCTATACCAAATCCACCTTGCCCTCTACCCCCCTAGGGTGGTAGTGGTTGACAACCAGTGCCACTGCCAGAGCTCCCTCCCGAGTACCAATACTGGTACCAAAATTCATACCCCGCGGCCTTCCCCTAGCCGTGAAAATAAGAAAAAGAAGAAAGCTGAAGTGGTTGTTGAGCATAAGGCTAGTAAAAAGATTAAAGCTGAAAAACTAGTGGAAGTGGAAGAGGAGGGCTCGAAGGAGGGGGGATGCAGAAAGGGTAGGAGAAGGTCTAGTAGACTTGCCAAATCCCAAGCAAGGCATAAACAAAAATCTAACAGATTTAGGGGTTGAAGAGGTGGAGGAGGAGAGCTCTGAGAATAATGAAAGAGAGAGGGAGGAGGAGAATTCTGCCAGCAATTCTGTTGATGATGCCCAAATATCTATAGGGAACACTCAAGTGTCAGCTAGTAATGCCATCACTATAGAGACTACCCATGTTTTTGCCAGCTTCACCCTACAACCCATTACCTTCTGTGATGATAGTAACAAAGTTGATACCTCCCCCATTACAATTTCCTCTCTGGTCAAGGAAAAAGCCAAGGTTTATACTAACCCAAAGGTCTTGCAGGATGATAACCAAGTGGAAAAAGCCAAAGAGGAAGCCAACAAGGTGGGAACTAAAAACAAAGAGAAGGTTGAGAAGCAAACTGAGGAGATTGCCTAGCTGAATAAAAGGGTTAATGTTTTAGAGGAAGGATTCTCTACCTTCTCTAAATTTTCCCTTAAGGTCACTCATGTTGTTGCCACCACCCTCCAATTGCTGGCATACAAGAAAGAAGACACAGGGATGGACATGGAAGATCATAAGCTTCTCTTCAAGTTTCTTGCTGATGATTGGGCCCGGATTCTTTTGGCAAGGAAGGGAAAGGAGAAAATTGACAAATAATGATATAGTTTTAAAGGATCATTGGATTCTTGTTATTTTATGTTATTATGTTGGTACTTGGTTTGCTGGTTTTCAGCTGTTACTCAGACTTCGATTGGCCTGACTGTGCCAACGTTCTTTTATGAACTTTAAGTAGTACTGCTATCTTTATGGACTTCTACTATAGATTAGTTGTTTATAGTAGGTTGTTGGTTAGAAGATTGGATAGAAATACTGTAGTTAAATTACTTCTTAGTTTGCTTTCATTCTAGTAATGTTCTTTGTTGGTTTTGGCTGGTGATGTGCTGGTTACCAGCATTTTGGATGTAAGGGTCGACCCCCTTGTTTTTGGTCACTTTTAATTTCAAAAACAATGGAAAATACAATGATATCAGATTTGACATGGGTATAACATTATGTTACATCCCAATTTTTGACCTAGCTTGAAATATAGCCTTTGAGGTTCACATGAAGTCAGTTGGCAGTTTAATTTGAAATAATCTAGCAAAATGGTAGGATAGTTGGTCATTGTGATTTCAAGTGAAGATGACATGTTAGTTGATCGTTAATCGCAAATTTATAGAATTAAGATGAAAGGTTAACTGTTATGATTATTTATGAATAAATAATTTATAATTTAATTACTGAGAAATTCCTTGCAGGGAGCATGTCAAAGGTGTGGAAGCATTTTCAGAAAAGAATTAGGCAAGGCATCACCATCACTTGGCAGACGGGTAAAGGACCTAGCTAGAATACATCTATGGGACTTGCATGAGTTGTTTAATAATTTAATTAAAATAAATTGGGATAAAATATTAAACATATATTAAAGGATTTTAAATTATTTTTTGTCGTAGCAATTTTAATAATTGTTTATAAATGTTCATTTAAATATAATCAAATGATTTTGCACCATTATTATTTAATAATTTAATAGTTATACATTATAATAATGATCGAATTATAATAATTGTATTATTATAATCTTAGAATTTTAGTCTTCCAACTTATGTTCTTGCTTTTAATGGATTATTGTTGGCATGTTTAATAGAATTTACGTTTTTAAATTCATTTAGACTTCTTGGGAATTCAAAATGAATCTTGTAACTATAGGTAGCCGTAGAGACAGGCTTACTCTATATATTATGGATTTTCTTTGGCTGTCAGAATCCATTCTTCTTCTTCCTCTTTCAAAATTCAATTTTCTTGACAATCGAACCCTTGATAGATATTCTCAGAGTGAACCTGAGTTCATATTGTGCCATTGATTGAATTCTTTCAAGCTGCAGACCTCTGAGCTGGTAAGTAGAATCATACCAAACGTTAAGGTTATTTTTATTTAGACTTTCAGCAGAGTCACGTAAGACCCTACCACAACCCGTGTACCCTTTTTCATATTCATTTCTTGCAAGATTTGAATGTGGTATTATTTCTTAAGTCGGCAGTTACTAAATTATTGATAATCCTCATAAAGAAGACGTTTTTCCAAGTTATGCTTGCTGGTCATCGTGTAACGCTTGTTGGATGGCTTTCCATGGTCATTAATCATGCGACTGATTTCTGTTCTGTGTATTATCTTTATCGAACAAGAGACTGTTTCCTCTAGCCGCAGAAGCAAGGAGATGAGTTGGATAAAATCACTTAAGGCTTTCTATATTCTGAATCCAATTATTTTTCCTAACAGTTTATTAGACGATTTCCTACCTTATTCATTATGTTTTTGAAAAATAAATAACCATATGATTTACCTAGTAATGGATATGTAAGATGGAAATAAAATGAAATCCATGGATCAACAATCATGCCAGTGTTATCACCATTAATTACAGTACTTGTTTGTTCCATGTAAATTCTATAGAAGTCTCTTTGTTTCTCACGATGGCTGTATAAAAGTTTAAGTATTGAATAGTAAGTTATAAAGCAAAATGTAGATTCCGTATTAGAATATAGAATTTGTATCAGAACTTTGTTTAATAAGGAGATCATATCAATACAAGCTTATACAAGAGTATTTCCATCTACCTCTAAAATATTGGATAGTAATCTCAGGAAGAACTAGTAAATAGGTTATAAAGCAATTTTTTTTAATCTTTGCTAAGCCTTAGACCTAGGTCAGATGCACTACAATGACTGTGAACATAAATGTTTCTATACTCTTATGAAAGACAAGTATTATGAATCATTATGCCAAAGGATATAAGAATTAAACAATCAATCCTGAAATCTTTAAAGAACATTACTATGTAACCACAGAGGGTGAAATGCTAAATGCATATAATCTTCTTAGAACCAGCTGTTTTGAGAATTCCGAATACCTGGGACTCACCTGGTTGTGTAGCCAAGAAGATGGGTGATGAGGTGTGAGAAAAGAATCATCAATAATATGAACTAGTATCAGTTATGACATTTCAATATTTATCAGTTAATATGCAAATTCCTGTTACGATGATCTCTTGCTACCAAGTCGTATGGCATGTTTTATATCATGATGTCCAGTGGATGTTAAGATGCCCCCTATCAATTCCGGGTAGGGAGGGCCTTTCTCGTTAGAGATCGTGTGGGGATATATTGTGGTCCGAGGTTGGGTGGTTAAGCTCTTGACAATGTTTCACCTCACTCAAGATGTCGGACATGAGTCAGACAGAGATAAGCTATGCATTCAATTGTTTATCAAAAACAAGTATTATCATTTTTATTATGAAGAGGTAGGATTGAATTGAGTTAAATTCATTGTTATCGTTATTTTACACTTGGATTGAATTGTGAATTGTTTTCATTTATATGAATATTGAATATAAGTATTTATCTAATCTTGAGAAACTGTCACAAATAAGTAATCAGAAGAAAAAGAAATCCAAAGCCCTAATTGATTGGGTAATAGTTGGAATCTTAAATGATACAGTGGTATTGGAAGCCCTAGTTGAATCTGTGGTCGCGGAAGCCCTAAATTGAATCTGTGATTGCGCAAGTCCTAAAATGAATCCGCGGTATTGGAAGCCCTAAGTGAGATAGCAGTATCAGAAGCCCTAAATGAACCAAAGGTAAACAATGGCCTAATTGATACAGTGGTATGTGATAATTTGATTTTAAGATAGCGGTTTTTAGATGATAGTTGTCATATGAAATTGTTATAGTGTATTTGTGGACTAACCTAGGTGGTTATAGAAGCATCCCTAGTTTGATTCGAACTCAGTTTTTTGAGATATGTGATTTTCAATTTCTATAGTAATTTCTTTTGATGGTAATTCAAATTTTTAGTTAAGAAATTTTGATTTACTATTTTTAACAGTAAATCTTATTCACATGAACATGAATGATATAACTATCTTCCTATGAAACAAAGTAGTAACTATATTCTTTGAGTATGTTAGATGTTAATTTAGATCTAAAAAATCTGGATGTTACTGTTACAAGATTCAAGAAGAGTTGGCAGATTAACGGATTTCCGGATGATTCATTAATAAATAGAGGAACAAATGTGTTCCTTATAAAGAATTACAAGGACGTTGTTTCTAAAAGAAACAACGTAGACTGAAGACGGAATTAGAAACAAAACTAGAGACAGGATAGGAAACATTCCTATCTGGACTGAAGAAAAAAGAGATAGGATAGGAAACATTCCTATCTAGACTGAAAGACGGACTACAGACAAGTAGTTGACTATTATAGAAAGTATAAGATATTATCTTAATACCCTCCCTTAATGGTCAACGTATGGATGTCGGAACATTCTGTGATAATTGAGACCCTCCCTGGATCTACAGAATGTTGAAACCAAGAAGCTTTGCCAGAAGAGTGCTATGACTTAAAATAGGTTGCATTTACAAAACTTCGTTTTTGTGGAAAAAATGGTAAAACCCAGAATCTCACACAACCTTGCGTATTACAGACAACTTGAAATGATTTTTGAGGAGAAAATCAACAAACCCAGAATCTCACGCAACCTTGCGTATTACAGACAACTTGAAATGATTTTTGAGGAGAAAATCAACAAACCCATGAAAAACAGAAATAGATTCAGAAGGCGAAAAATGCAGCTTCGCCTTGATCAGTAAGCTCGACAACTTGTGCTGTTGGCTGGGAAGCATTTTGCCTTGCTTGGGCAGCCAAACGTTTCCGACACTCGAACTTCATATGGCCGAACTTGTGACAGTAATTACACTGCACATTTTGCTTCGTAGAGCCATCTAGGGATTGAGCAAAAGGTTGATGCTGGAAAGGCTGAGAAGACTGATGGTTGCCGATGTTCTGTTGAAAGGATTTTGCAGCATATGCCTGCTCTGAGGAGGCTGTAGAAGCACTGCTGCCAAACTGTTGTTTCCAACGATCCTGCTGCAGAAGTTTGGTGCATAATTCTGGAAACTTCAGATCAACATTAGTTGACGTAATGTTGATTGTTTCTATGAAGTGCTCATAGGATGATGGTAGACTTTTCAGAGTGATGACTACCATATCCTCTTCCTCCATTTTCCGACCAATAGCTTCGAGCTGATCACGAATGTCCTTAATCTTTGTCAGATGCTCTTGTAAGGACATACGTTCATCCATCATAATGGAGAACAACTGATTCTTTAGAAAGAATGCCCGACTTTTGTCAGATGTTTCATGCAACTCCTTCAGATATTTCCAGATTTCTGCAGCTGACTTGCCTGAAGGAATCTGTGGTAGCTGATCATCGATAACAGAGAGCTTAAGAAGCATAACAGCCTCTCGATTGCGATCATCAAACTTGTCCTATTCTGCTTGGTCAGAGGTCGGACGAGTCTTTGTGCCTAGAACAAGCTCATCCAAACGACGATATTTGAAGATGGTTAACATGCGCTGCTTCCAATGATTATAATTGTGGCCATTGAATCGTAGACTGCCCTCCAACATCAAATTAGTCAAAGATGCCATTTGCACGAAGTTCGAGGCAATGTTGAGGCTGACCCAGGAAAAAAAATGACAAGTGCCCAGAAGAGTAGACAAAAAACCCAGAAGGAATTTGCAGTCGCAATGTAAATCCGTCGGCTCGAAAATCGAGGCACAAAAAAATGAGGTACCCAAAAAATTCTGACGAAGACCCAGATGAGGTCTCGAAAAACCCACCAAGAATATTCCAAAAATAGTCGCAGATTTAGGAAAATCGCAGAGGCCGGATTGAGAATCGTTTTGTTTTAAAAAACGTCAGAAAAAAAAAAGGAGCTGAGAAGCATGGCAAAAACACCATTTTGCTATTACAGGCGCATGAAAGCTAAAGCCCGGCTGCAAGAAAAACGGTAGTAAAAAACGGCCAAAAAATGCACAACTTCAGGCCTTGTAGACTGCGGCCGAAAGTTGGCACATTCGAACCACAAACCAGGCAGAACACAAGCCGACCAGAGAAAATGTAGAGCCGTGATTTGCAGAAAAAAAACCCTTTACTGGTCTCACAAGCCCTAGCCAAAAACTAGGAGTTCTATGAATTTCTCACAGAAAACGGAAACCCTGCTCTCGATTTACAGTGAGATTTCTCCGAATGGAAAAACCCAGTTTGAAGCAAAATATCACAGATACTTAATTTCGAAAATAGCTACTGATAATTTCTGAAAAGAAATTATTATTTTCAAAAAAAAACTTCGCTCTAATACCATGTTACAAGATTCAAGAAGAGTTGGCAGATTAACGGATTTCCGGATGATTCATTAATAAACAGAGGAACAAATGTGTTCCTTATAAAGAATTACAAGGACGTTGTTTCTAAAAGAAACAACGTAGACTGAAGACGGAATTAGAAACAAAACTAGAGACAGGATAGGAAACATTCCTATCTGGACTGAAGAAAAAAGAGACAGGATAGGAAACATTCCTATCTAGACTGAAAGACGGACTACAGACAAGTAGTAGACTATTATAGAAAGTATAAGATATTATCTTAATAGTGACACATTACTACAACAATGAACAAATTCCTTCAAATATGAGGGTTTTGATTAATCAAAATGATTACACACATAGATGATAAATAGAAGTCCATTACCAAGTGGAAAACATGACTGCCTTAAATGCTGAACAAATATGAAGTGGCTGACTTGTATAGGTAGAAAATAACTCTCAAAATTCTGATATATAAAGCTGACCTCCAAGCACTAGCCGAGTGTTGTCCAACTCTCCCAAAATGTGCAAAACCTCCAAAAGATTTTCAGTTGAAACCTCCAATAAGGTGATACTTAGCACAATGGAGAATTTTGGATGAATCTACACCAAACATGGATATGAGTTTTCATCCAAACCACCAAGAAACTCCAAGGTTTTTTGTCCTTTGATTTCTTGCATTGAAAGCCAGGCTACCAATTTTCTCAGAGAGAATAAAATAAATAAACCAAGTATATCAAATTACTTCCTCAAATCTCAGTTTTATAATCCTCATGAAGTTTCTCAAAACCCTATTTGCATTTTCCACTTTAATATTGCATATGAGAAATAATAATAAAGTGACTCCCTTGTATAATTTCTTCATTAATATAAAGTCACTTTAATATCCTTATACCTCTAGATGTTAGCACTCTATTTGGCATAATAATTTAATACTTTATGACATTAATATATTAAATGCACACTCGAACCCTTATATCCCCTTTAATCATAAAGATATTTTAATTTAATTAATTATATTAAATTAAATGTAGACTTTAATTAATACAATTAAATTATTAAACTCAATTAAATGCCAAGTATTATATCAACAACTGATCTTGCTTGTCAACTCTTTGAATATTATCGTGGTGTCCTCTGACCATCTAGATGACTTAACATAAATATTAAGTATGGACCCAACCGTCCAAGTGATTTACTAAAAATATTGTGTATAACGGAGCTTAAAAGACCTTTGGAAGGAAAAACATAAATATATCAATGCACTGAAAAGGTAATAAAATAAACACCCAAAGGGTCATCTGAGTAACCTTAATTTGCCCTCAGAGGGCCCCCTAATCACCTCATTAGCATATGGGGACCACTGATAACAGGCTAACCTCTCAAAATAATTGAAGCTTAGGAAGATGCAAAAAGAGGACATTATAGTCCACCCTCCCAAAGATTGTTTTCCCTTAAGCAATCTGAATCTACATACCAAACGAATGCTATCTGCACCCGTGTGCCTGTTGGAATACTAGGATCCCATTCCAATCTCAGAGATACTGCTCTACCAATCCATTGCAGCACTTTGACATAACTATCATTAACCATAGGATGATGCTGCAACATCTTTATTAAATTAAAGATTTTGACATTGTATGAGAGATGAGATTATTTCTATAGTATGGATGCATTTTATATCATGTTTCTTTTTAATATTTATACATTTAAAGTTAGTTTTACACGATGGAAAAATAAACTATATAGAGATCAAGTATAGCTAAATGCTAGATGATATTGAATATGTGATAATGATCTAATAATATGAGCATATTCTCTATGTTTATCATGGTGTGACTTGGAATATGCTAAAAAATAACTATACATGGATGTGGATTTCCCGTGATAAATTAGATTACTTGGTGTATTTATAACTCAATGTACACCATTAGCAACATAAACAAGGAAGGAGGTGATGGTCAAATGGTAGAGCTTCTTACCTATAGTGCTTACAACCAAAGTTCAAACCTTGTGGGGTTACTCTCCACTGTGTCAACAATGGAATGGCCACCAAGATCTTGTGTCTTGATTTTCCCATGGGATATGGATTGGGACATTTGCAATCTATCTAGGGAGTACGTCCCTCACTTAGATTGAGTTGCACGCCTAGCTCAAGTGGGGAGAGTTTTTTGTAGTAGGCATGAGGTCACGAGATCCACTCTCTCTCAAAACATGTGGTACTGGAGGATGTGTCATGACAATGTTAGAGGTCACGTTATAAAGTATACCAGTAACCACACACACTGCGGTTTATAGAGAAGCTAGCTGATTCCTGCACTCAATTAAAAACTAAGTAGAAAATGACTTAAAAACAGAAAAGACAACACATCCAAGAAAAGTGGTCTTACATATGTGTTGATTGAGCATAAAGAGTTTTCCCATCGATTTCTCCATATCTTCTAGTATAAGTTGTAAACATGATTAGTATAGCCTAACTGCTCTAATACCATGATAGAGAGGATCTTAGCATACAACACTTAATAAACAAAACATATAAAACAAGAGTTGTATTATAGGAGTCCCACCTAATGTGAAAAAAAAACTAAGATCGAGAGGAAATTAAAAGAAAAATTGACCAGATGTAAGATACAATTACTTGACAAGTAGACATATTTACAACTTAACACCCACAATAAAATAGATCATCTATTACAAAAAAAGTGATGCTAAATTATGTCGCTAGTTTGAAAAGCACATCATCACACTTCATATGCACTCTTTAGGAGCTTTGCAAAAAAGTTCTTGAAACCAATTGAGACTAAATACGCATCATATTACATTGTCTTGGAGAGAATGGTTGAATTGCAAGAGCCACTGCAACTTATGGGTATGACACAAGAATGGAATAGGTGGGTTGAGTCCAAAAAAAAGCAAGGGAAGAGGGTGAAGGAGACAGTGAAAAGGGATCAAATTTCGAGTGATGCAAAATACATAGTATCTGTCATTACTCTTGTTTCCTAGGTCATTTGATATGGTGGAGATGCACCTACTCTTGGAAAGGTTTATGAGTCCATCAATTCCATGCTTGGCTAGATGAGAGTTGTTGTGCATGAGAGGAAGACCACTTAAGCATTGTACAATGAACACATTCAACCTATCATTCACCACGGATAGGAGAAGCGAAACACTCCTTTGCACATGACTGCCTATGCATTGAATCTTAAGTGGTACATGTGTAGGCCTGGTAGAGTTACACCACTTTAGGATAATGAGGTGAAGGAGAGGCTCTTTACGTGCATTGGGAAGATGTATGATGCTAAGATTGTTGGTAAGATTCACTTTGAATAGATGAAATTTGCAACTCTTACACATAATTGCTAATTCAATATTTGTCATTAATATTTACTCTGTAGAGTTTAGTAACTTCAGTTTTACTATTGAGTATGTTTAAGAAATTATGTTATAACTTTTATTATGTCCTAGGTTACTCTGATTTGGAAAAGATAGACATTAGAACTATGGCACAAAAGCATCCAATTTCGTGGTAGAAATTTGATGAATTATAGAGGGCAAAGATCACTACACTAGCCATTCGATTGCTATCTCAAGTTTGTAGCCCGTCATTTTTTTAGAACCTATTCAAGTTCTTAAATTTTTAATTTTATTATTTTTAAATTTAAGTGAACTTAAGAAGTTTACTTTTCTAATTTTCTCACAATGACCATTTGTTTTCTACCTCAAGTTTCTAGTTCCTTGGCTGCAAACACGAACTGGTCTACTTATAGCTTCATCCACTCTATTAAGAGGAACAAGCTTACCTCTAAGAGAGTGAAGAAGCTACTTGTTGTACACAATGTCTTGCATATCATAGATCACAAGTTATGCCTGTACAATGAGAGTCAAACAGCACGATGGGATGTAGATCCATATTGTTGAAAACAATTGATCAATTGTATATTGTCTTTGATGTTACACAAAATGTCATATCTTTACTAGTCAGTGTCTGCCGAGATTACTCGGGCAATGAAGACAGTTTCCTGTGTCTGCCGAGCATTCCAATGTTTGCCAAGTTGAGAAGACTGTGTCTACTGTGTTATCTCGGGCATCAAAGAGAAGTTCACAGAAGTTGAATGTTAACCAAGCTCACTTAGTTTCAGCAGAGTTTATATTTTGTTCTGACATCTAAGGGATCTAGGATTTATTTTTTGTGTTAACTGATTCACCTCTCCCCTCTCAATTACTCCTCTTATATTTCCAACAATTGGCCTTAGAGCTTTTGGTGCTTGCAGAGAAATTTTCAAGAACCTAAGCTAAAGATCAGGATGTCTTACAGAAGAGAGATTCCCAAGTTGAACATAGATAACTTCGAGGCATGGAAGGAACTTGTGAAGTTGCATTTGGCAACCATCAGTGATTTAGGTTTGAAATATTTGATCAACCCTTACAAAGCTCCTACGAGAACTATGACTGTGGAGGAGATTGTTGTAAAGAAGAATCATAACATTATGATGATTGGCATTGCATCTACTCTTAACTATGCTGAATTTGATGAAGTCAAAGGTTGTACCAATGCTCATGAGATGCAAACCAAACTAAAAGATATCTATGAAGGTGATGATAATGTGAGAAGAGCCAAGGCAGAAATCTTGAGAGGTCAATTTGATCAGACGAAGATGAGAGAAGATGAAAACATTGCAAAATATGTTGAAAGAATCAAAGCTAGTGTAAGTGCAATCAAAGCCTCTGGAGGGAAAATTGATGATGCAACAATTGTAAGCAAGGTAATCAGAACCCTTTTTCCTATACATGCAATTAGATTGTTAGCTATTCAAGAGATGAGATGTGATCCCAATAACAAGATAAATTTGGATGCTCTAGTGGGAAGGTTGACAGCATTTGAGCTAGATAACTATGATAATTGTATCCTAGTTCTGGCAATCTTGAGTCTTTATTTGAAGCTAAGTTGTCACTCAAGAAGAAAGTTGCAAAGTCTAAAGGCAAACAATCTGAAAGTGAAGAGGAAGATAGTTCTGACGGTGATCTTGAAGACATTGAAGCCCTACTTGCAAGAAGATATCCCAAAGGCAAAGAAAAGTACAAAGGTAAAATTCCTCTAATCTGTTTTTCTTGTGAAGAAGTTGGTCACATTGCAGAGGCTGTCCAAGGATAATCTGGTAATGGCATAGAATCAGCAAAAGACTTATACAGATAAACACAGGGTTGAGCGCAACTTTGAGATTGGTGATATTGTATATCTACGATTGTAGCCCTATAGACAGTCCTCTCTTAAAAAGAGTGGAGCAGAGAAACTAAGACCAAGGTTCTACGGTCCATACAGGGTTACCAGGAGGATTGGGAAGGTAGCATATGAGTTAGAGCTGCCTGCGAGCAGCAAGATTCATAATGTATTTCATGTTTCATGCCTGAAGAAGGCATTAGGTCAGCAGGTTATCTCTTCCACAGATCTTCCACCACTTGATGAGGAGGGATATTTGGTCTTGGTGCCTAAAGAGATCATTGATGTCAGAGAGAGGAAATTGCAGAACAGAGTGATTAAGGAGTACTTGGTGAGATGGAAGGATCTGCTTGCAGAGGATGCCACATGGGAGAATGAGCAGATTTTACAGCACCCGAGTTTGCAATTGCTTGAGGACAAGCAATTTCGAGAAGGGAGGACTGTAATGTCCCCTTTTTGACAGGCACCAGCTACTTATTTTATTTTAGCCTTTATTTTCCCCGGAGGCTAAAAAGGAAGAAATAAGGGGGAAAAGATATATTAAATTAATTACTTATAAGGTTACTAAACAATGAAATATTAAAAAGTAACTTTATATTTAATTGATTTAATATTAAAGTGACTGACATAATAAAATATCAAAAAGTCACTTGAAAGAATAAAGTGTTGGATTCCTCTAGAAGCTTCTTGGAGTTGCTTGTGAAATCTTTATAAGGAGCCTTTGGGGGGTCATTTTACACATCTTGAGTTGCATATTCATCTATTTTGCTAAGAGCCTTAGTGCTTGCATACTTGCCTGAGGGTTTGAAGACTCTAAGGTGCCAATTTCGGTTGTGAGATATCAACCCTAGTTGGGAGTGGAGGAATTGGTATTCGGCCAATTCATTTGTGATTAATTGGGAGATAATATTCAGTGACTTTTGTTCAGCCTGTGCATCTAATTTTTGACATCAGTTGGCAAGGAGAAAGGTTTTAGTTTTTGCAGCGGATCCGAAAAAGCAGTCTGAAAAAGCAGATCCGAAAAAGCAGTCCAAAAAAAAAATCCAAAAAAAGCAAAGCCAAAAAGCATGTCATCTCAGCTACTTATTCTAGGTTCTTTTGGTATTTACATTTGGCAATTGTAGATGGGTACATTGACAAGCAATATATGTCTTTTTGTTACCAAAGTATTCAATCATTGTAAACATTGAAGTATTGAAGGGAAATCAACTTAATTCAGCTGTTTAGTTTGTTTGCCAAATGTTTGTAAAAAT
The DNA here is from genome assembly GCA_028749045.1 of Cupressus sempervirens. NCBI lineage: Eukaryota > Viridiplantae > Streptophyta > Pinopsida > Cupressales > Cupressaceae > Cupressus > Cupressus sempervirens. Next base: position 775,110,789 of record CM053783.1, on the reverse strand, counting down.
GTCTCATTGCATAGTCATTCATAGAATGCATGCCAAGTGTTTGTGAAAATACCTCTTGGCTGTAGGTGTGCATTTTACATTAGAATTTCATGTACTTGCATTTGGAAAATAATAAAAAGAAGTTGCATATCACTTTGATTTCAAATTAGTTATTTTGCAATCATTTGTATTCATCAATATCATTGGCATTCAAAAATCATAGCAAAACAACAAATATCAACAAATTGAGGCTGCAAGGGAAGTGTTTGACAAAATTCCTAAGGCGGAAAAACAGGGATAAAACTTCAAAAATTGTCAAGGCACTTTACATTATTACACTTAATATATTAAGATCTGCATGTTCAGTATTTGCCAAGTAACAGTTGTTATTATAGTGATTGCCAAGTTACAACATATTGTTAGTGTTAACCGAGTGCCTGTGGGTTAACCAAGTAACAACAGTTTCAGCAGAGTTTAGATTTTGTTCTGACATCTAAGGGATCTGAGATTTATTTTTGTGGTAACTGATTCACCCCTCCTCTCTCAATTACTTCTCTTATATTTCTAACACATCTCAGATTGACGAGGATAAGATAGCAGCAAAAGTGGATGTAGGGCTAGTTGGTGCTCCTTTAGCGGAACTTAATCATGAGGAGTCTAGTAGTTCTAGTGATGATGAATTTGGCTTGGGAGATGATTTTGTATTCATTTTGATATCAATCATGATTCATTATTTCACATCATGCTACTTTGCCATTGTAATCATGATCATCTTTATGATATCTCACATTTCATATTTGAACAATGAATTTTGAATCTTTGATAGAACTAATATAATTTTATCATTATGTTACTATGTTGAACATTTTAATCGTTTTGGTTCGTGTTGCAATTTTCTATGTTCAAGTGTTTGGTATGTTATATTGAAAGTTGAAACATCATTTCATAATTAGCAGTTCAAGTTACACATGTGTAGTATGCAGCCCCTTTTGTATCCGTACCCCCACCACCGTCTCAAAATTGAGGCCCTTTTTTCCTCATACCCGAAACTCATCCCTGCAACCCATCAACTCAATGTACCATTGTACTAGTGTTACACTAATTGATATAGACTCCAAAGCACATAAATGAGTTCCATAAAACTTAAAAAAAGGAAAAAAAAAATCTAATGAATTAAAAGATGATAGAAAGCCTTGTAATTGAGTTGCACTTCAAATTTTGATAGAGGGGTCTTGCAACCTTTTCTATATGGCATAACATGTTATCAAAAATAATATCAATTGTTTAAGAAATTAGAACTTTTAATTAATCTCAAAGATAAAAGGACAAGTTGTTAACCATGTGTCAAGGAAATGCCTTTGCGAAATTTGATGGCATAAAATACCATGATTGTAGGATATGCACATCATGGTGCTCTTGATGAGGCTTTCATTTTTCGCATACAAATGCCTAAGAACAGTGTGCTCTTATGTACTACAATTATTGCAAGATGCACATGATGAGTTTGTTGGGCTTGCTAAAAAGGTTTTGGAGACTTTCAACCAACTGCAAGAGGCAGTTGTATAGCTTAATACCACAACATTGGTCAATGTCCTCCCAATGCCAAAATAGGAGCTTTGGAGCATGTTATGTTCTAAATAAGACTTCTTTGAGTTTTGTGTGACTTCCTTAATTTCAAATTTTGTATACAAGTATGATGTCCCCAATTTTAATGTAATAATTAATTAATTAATTGGTCCTAGGAATTAAATGAAATAATAAAGGAGATTTCATTAATTAATAAATATGGGGCCCAAGTTGATAAAATAATGAAATAATTAATATTTTTGGCCTATTCTAAAATGATAGATGGTTCTTGGAGGCCTTTATAAGGAGGTGGCTCAAAATAGTTATTCACCATGGATGAGATTTGACTTCTCTTTGTATTTCTGGAGGTTGAAAGCTAAGGGATCGTCGTGCGTAGTTTCTGAGGTGGAAGATCCTCTTTATTCTACTTGACACAGTTTTGGTGGTCCAATGCCACTCTATTCTATCATTGGAAATATCATAACGATATTTCACTTGTCTGCAAGATTTGTCATTTGTCGTCATTTGGGGACTATTTGTATCTGCTCGGATCTTGTCAGATCACATGTAATACGTAAGAAAATACTATCATTTGGAGGTTAATATATATATATGTTGTCACTAGTGTTTTGGCAACTATCTTGAGTTTGATTATGCATGTGCTATGACGAATATATATCATATAGATCTTTCCTTTTTTCTACATTTGGACATGATTAATTCGTTTACTCTATTGGTGTATCCTCTCTATATTGGTGACCTCCCTTGCAAAGCCATATTGCCTCATTGTAGGTCACTTCCCTCCCACTATACTCACCCTTCTTAAACCATACAACCCCCAACACCATTCCCCCCATCTCTAACTTACTCTCCCTCCACTCACTCACATTGTACTCTGATCCTCTTCTTGTACATTGAGCAATCCCACCACTACATTTCCCCCCTCTTCCCTGCATGCCATAATCACCTCCCTCCGTCTTTGCCCTTCATCACCATACCTATAGTCATACAGCTTACCTACCTCCTACTGTACACTGACTCACACCTCCCTTTGGAAGACTTCCTCTCCTCCACCATACATCTACCACCACCATACGGAAAGCTCTTTCATCCACTAGCATTGTACAACAATACAAGATTGAGTTGGGTGAGATTTGAACAGGTACATTACAACAAGTTATGATTTCAAATGTTTATTACTTACAAGTTTATTTCCTCTCGGGCGTCTACATATGTGTTCATCTTTGATTTCATGTTTTTAAATGGGCATTAGGGATTGAGTTTGAGCATATTCATTGAGTCTTCAATTGGGTTAATTGTACTTTATAGGCTATAAGTCTATAGAAGATGGTAGATAAGGTAAGTACATCTAGAGATGGAAGAGTTCATGGTTTGACTATTGTAAAGAATGTAACAATCAAAGATGGAACTCTCCCTAGTGCTAGATTCACTAAGTTATACAGAGATTCTTTGGGACTATCAGTTAAAAAATAAAGCAACTTCTCTTTGTGGAAAGTACAAACACAGTGTGGGTGCAAACGACTGCTAGTTCTGCTAACCAAGGAGACCTTAAAGACAAACCAAGTAATGAAGATGGGTTCCAATGGAAGAGTAAAATGAAAAGTCAAAAGTTGTCTCCTACATCCCCATAACCCATTGGAGATAACATCAAAATTGAAGATCTAGAGAAATTAAAAAGAAAAAGTAAGTACTTGGAGAAAATACAGCAAGTTCCTACAAAGGAAAGGGGTTGTGCCTAGAGAATTCAGATGATTGATAGGGCAGCTACAACAATTGCAACATCTAGAGCTCTAATAGAAGAAAACCCTCATCCAAGACCTTCCATCTGCAGAGATTTCTCCAAATTTTGGTGAAGGCTTTTTTTTGGAAAAGTAGATGGCATTGTAGGTCTAGGGAAGGTAATCACCATTCAACCCATAAAATGGAAGCTAATGGAGCTTTGGCCTATCTTTCTTTCTTTTGTCCAATTTATATTCTGAGGATATTTATACCAATTACAAAAATTATCTTAGGATGACATTACTAGCTAGGTATTAAGATTTGCACAAGTTTATTGGGACTATTACAAATGAAATCAAGTAGTCAAAGTTCAATGAATAATCAGTGTGTTGTCCTACATTTTGTCACCACAAAATGTAGGTAACAGTATGAAATTTTTTCAACTTATTTTCGCTTTTCTCGAGTTAGTTCATTATTTAATTGGACAACATTTCTCAACCAATCAACCCCAATTGATATAATCAATTCTTTTACTAAAGGCTTTCATCAAGTCTTTTTAATTTTTCTGTTTGTTGAGCCTATGCTTGATTTTTGAAGCCTTCAACATCCTTTTTCTCATTTTTGAGTGTGTTAGCTTTTGGTTTTACTCAAATCATGGCTTTCGGTTTTCTCGTTGATTCAATCTATCTTAGGGCTTAATCGCCTATGCTTGATTTTTGAAGCCTTCAACATCTTTTTTCTCGTTTTTGAGTGTGTGTTAGCTTTTGGTTTTACTCAAATCATGGCTTTCAGTTTTCCTGTTGATTCGGTCTATCTTAGGGCTTGGCAGTCAAAAGATATGACTATTTTAGTGCCCAAAAGGTGGACTCTCTAGATGCAATTGCATAATTTAAAATATCATGCTATATATTAATGTTGACATTCACTATTTGAAAAATATAACATAAACTCACTTTATGTTATGTTTTTAAGTTACATTACCACTTAAGTGACTATAGAGCACTTGATGTTATATTTTCATGTTGAGTTGTTTTTTAAATTTTTCCCTTAAGTGACTTTATAAACTATATAGTTTAAATTATTTTTGAGTTTCTTTATGTTTCAATTGTAACATTTAAGTCAAAGCTTTTTGAAATGATATTTGCACATGATATACTAAATGTATAGTGTAAATATTATTTGTGACACAAATAAGCAATATTTCCTCAAAAAACAATAAGACATGTGCTTAATTGATCACTTAAGTTGTGTATTTACATATCTTTCAACCCATTTACATGTAAATATGCAAATGCCTCTAGAGACCACGATTTTGCACTAAATGGCATTTTAAAAACACTTATACATGTAAATGCATGTAACTTACAAACATGCAATGGACAATCTAGAGTGAGACTTGCATATTTTGCATCTAGAGGACAAATGCATGCTTTTTTAAATATGTCATTGCACTCCTAGAGTGCATTTTGCAAAAAGAGCCCAATCTATCTCATTTAAAATATGCATTGTCCTTCCTAGAATGTGTTTTGCATTTCTCTGCATGCATTGGCAAAGATAGAACCTAAGTTTGAAGATTCGAGGGCAAAACACTTCATGTTTCCTCCTCCAAGAGCACGTTTTTCACCAAAAATGCCTAGATCTGCCCATGTTATGACTTGGAATCCCAAGATCAGGGTCGTTTTTGCATATTTTTGCATTCCCATGCCTTAGGCATTGATCCTCATGCAAAAAATGTTTTGCTTCATGCCCTTTAGAGATCGTGTTTTTGTGAAAATGTCTATTTATTGGGATTTTTGGAGCACATTTAGGCTCGAAGAAATATCTATACGATTGATGAACACGTTTTTGCATTCCAAGAGCAAAAACGCCTCATTACATAACATTCTAAGATCACATTTCTTGTAATAAATGTCCAAACATTAGATTTTTGGCAAAAGTGTCTAAGGTATTGAAGGAAAGAAAGCACGTTGTTGGCATTCTCATGCCACAATGGACCATTGAATGCTCATTTATCACCCATTACTCACAAGTGTGGAGGAAAACAATTACTTGTTTGTGAATCCGGATTTGGAGGAGAATTGGTCTTCAAGTCTATAAATCTTTCTATTTTGGCTCTTTGATCTCCAAGTAAGTGGACATTTTCAATCTTGCTCATTAATTCATGTTTATCTTGCTATTTTGTTGCATATTATGGCTTGTTATTGCACACTTGTTCAAAAACATGCCATGAAAAGTGTATTTTTCCTTTGAATAAGATGAAAACCTTCATTTTGACATGTTTGGAATTTTCCCAAAATCCAATTTCAAATTTGCATAAGAGAGCAACTTGCTTGTTGACATGTTTGAGTCTAAGATCAAAAGTATGTGTTTGTTTTGTGCTTGTCTTTGTTGGTTGTTTTCTTTCTTTTTCGTTTTTCTTCTTTTTTAAGAGGTTGCAAGTTCTTTCCCAAGAATGTGAGAGCATTTTCACTTCATTCCATTTTTCACCTTTTCATGCAAGTGCATCACACCATTTCACCAACACATGCCAAAGAAAATTTCATCCATTTACTTTATATGCAATTACATTCCAAGAGCAATTACATTTAATTTCACCCTCCATCTTCAATTACATGTAATCTCATTTTCTGTCCGCATTTACATGTGATCTCATTCTCCATGCACATTTACTTGTAATTACATCCAAAGAATCCAATTTTGGTAAAAGGTCACTCTTTAAACAACAAAGTGGCCATACCCACAAAAGTCCATCTTTGCCCACATGCAATCCACCCTTGAGATTCTGATTTTAGCCCTTTTCACCCAAATACATATGCTTTCCTGTTCATTTCCAGCCATCATATGTGTTTCATAAGTCTCTAATCCATACTTTGAACACTCATCCCTCATGGATTCGTCGTTGTAACTCAAATCCCAAAGTTTTCATGGATCCAATTTCATTGGAAGATGTTTTTATCTTCATGTTGCGGTGCACTCTTCAAGATATGTCAAAACATCTTCAATCTACAAAGGAGAATTCACAACAACTCAAATGAGAAAAACCTTGATCACATCAAGTTTTCAAATGACAACTAGAAACTCATCAAAGAGGATGTAGTGGTACAGAATACAAGAATCCCTGATCTTGCAGGCATCACCAAGTACAAGGCCCTTCAAAACAATCCCTGAGATTGTTTCAATTCTCTTCCATCTTTAGTTTTCCTAATTGCAAATTGGAGAGGTTGTATTGCATGAAATTGTGTAATCACATGCAATACGATTTGCATGTTCTTATGACATGTAATGTAATAATTTAATACGATTTGAATGTCTTTATGACATGTAATCCAATAATTTCTCTTGTTAGTTAGACTAGGTCAAAGTTGGTTGAGTTGCCCCACTTTTTCCTCCTTTTTCTCAGCTCCTTTGCCTATATAAAGGAGTGCTCCCTCATTGTAAAAGTCATTTTTTATTGTATGCAAGAGAGCTATGGAGATATTGTGCAAGCATCACTTTGATTGAGTACAATTGTGACTAGTGCAAGTTGGAGCTTTCAATGTGATTTGCATTTGTTATCTTTGATTCAAGTGTTTTTGCATTCTTGATAATTGAGTATAAAGAGTTAGGAAGCAATTGGAGCTAAAGCTTCGACAAGGAGTTGTTGTGGAAATAGATAGACTAGGAGCTTCAACTGTAGCTTGTATCTTTCTCTTAATTCACAAAAAATAGTTAGAAATCTTTTCTTTTGGAAGTCTTTGTGCCCGAATAGTAAATATTATTCTTATAGCATAGATTAAGACCGGATTTGGAGCCAAACTAGTACGCTTTCAGCTAGCCTTTGAGTTAGTGTTGGTTTATTGGTATCACTCTTTACAACTTTTGATAGAAGTGTAGTTTGAGGTTTCATCTTGCCCATTGATAGCCCCATGGGTAAGTGGATTTTTTTCTGAAAGTTAAGGGGAAAGAATATTCGTAATACCTTTTCAAATCCCTCAACTTCTTGCTTACCTTGAGTTGATCCAAAGAAAGGGGAGACTCTATCTCACACACTGTGGCTGGTCTACCTATTCTATGACTGAATTTTTCCCAAATTGCCAATTGCAAAATATCCACCCAACATAGTGAAACCTAGCAATGCACATCCGACCCAAACCTAAGGAGTACCTAGTGTGAGGATGTCCTCGAGATGGGTACTTAGAGTACCCAAGTACCCCTACCCTCACCCAAGTGTTGTTGCTCCCATCGCTGCTCTGCTTGGGTGCTTGAGGACATTAGGGGTGGGTGCTTCATCCACTCAGATAAGAGGAAAAGCACTTACCTCTAATTGGATGTTTGGGTGCTTGTGTGCTTAGGTGATTCATCCACTCTATTAAGAGGAACAAACTTACCTCTAAGAGAGTAGAGAAGCTAGTTATTGTACACAATGTCTTTCATATCATAGATCACAAGACACACATGTGCAAAGAGAGTCTAGCAGCACAATGGGCTATAGAGCCAAAGGGTCCATCTCTTATTGATGAGGATGAGATTGGAGTAGAAATAGATGTAAGGTTGGTTAGTGTTCCTTTAGTGGAACTTGAGGGTGAGGAGGCCAATAGTTTCAGTGATGGAGACTTTGGCTTGGGGGATGATTAGAGGCTTCTCATTACTACATTTTGTCATTTTGACATGAATTTGTACTAATTTTGATATTGATAATGAATCATATCATTCATGATGCTACTCATTGTAATCATCTTTATTATATAATTGATATCTGATAGAACTAATATAAATTCTATTTAATAATTATTTTGGATTTCTATTTGAATTTTGATTTATGAATGTTACTATTGAGTATGTACTATGTTCCTATGTTGAATGTTCAATGGTTCTAGTTCCTTTGGTATTTTTCTATGTACAAGTATCTTAATTTGGTATGTTCTACTGAAACATCATTTCTAAACTACCATTTCATGTTCTATATGTATAGTATGCGGCACCCCTCCCTCTCGGTTCCCCCACTACCATCCCCAAATTGAGACCCATTTTGTCCCTGTCTCAATGTTCCCCCATACCAATGTTGCATTGTGAATTATATATATAACTCCTTACATTAATTTAGGTTCAAGCACACATTTGGAAGTCCTCAAAAAGATGGAAATAAAGAACTGAAAAATCTTTTCTTAAACTATAGTTTATCTCTATAAATTTTTGTTTAATAAATATTTGGGTATCTTTCAAATTTGAGAAATTGGAAGAAAAGTCAAAAGGTGTATTAGAAGTTGGCAATTACCGTTCATATAATAGAATTTGTACATTATCAAAATCAATAACATTTGGGAACCTTTGAAATTTGAGAAATTGGAAGAAAAGAGAATTCAGAAGGTGTATTAGAAGTTAAGAATCATTGCAATTACCTTTCAATATAATAGAATTTGTGCATTATCAAAATCAATAAGGCAAAATTAACATTTGGGTCATTCCAAAAACAGATCCAGCTCCAACATAGCCCATTTACAGCTTTACAGATGAACGTTATTTCTGATAGGTAAACCGAAACCTTTACAAATAAACAAGAAAATGTGCACTAGGAGAACATGGGGCATTAGCCTTTTCCACATCCAATGGTCACCTTTTTCTATAGAGCTGAGCTGAGAAGTGAATTGAAGAACACACCACTTCAAATCTGGTGCAAATACTGATTATAAACTCAATAATTCTTGAAAGACATAAAATCCAAATTCTTGATCTGTTCTCATAAAACATGAATGAGAAACAAAGCAAAATTTACTTGGAAGAAAAACCCTAACGACTACTCACAAGAAGCTTCCAAAAGAAAAAATCTTGAAAAAATATTTTCTTGTACTACTTTTTTATTGATTAGACATTTTTTTTCTGAATTTTTGAAAAGAAAAATAATTAAACCCCCAGAAAAAATACATGCAGCCAATCGGAAAAATAAACATTTAAAAAAAATGGACTCTGAAACATTAAAAATAATTTTTTATTTTTGACAAGGCATCATCCGTTTGACAAACTAATTGCAAAATGATTCAACCAAAAACATTAGTCTCCACCTTAAATAGGCGGGAATAATAAATAAAGTGATAGTTATACTGTATACAAGCATGGATTTTACACATTACACATATAAACATGAAGAAATATAATGTCTCAAATTTGTGGCCAATTTATTTACCTATATTTTTTAATTAATTAACTTAAGGCCGACCTTAATAATACTTTAAATAGTTCTTTGTTTTGGGCTAGTTCAATTTTTAAAAAAAAAATTTTGCTTCTCCTTGTTGGGCGACATAAGAAGCATAGGTATATATACAACTCAGAGTTTCGAAGAAGTGAGGATATGATTTGAAACTTGGAAATTGCATATAAGCGAGTCCTCTAGCTTCTAGATCGAAAAGTCTAGGAAGACTACAACTACTACAATGACGTACTCCTTTGTTCTTATATTGCATATTCATTCCACAATATTATTCAATTTACAAGCAAGTTGGTGCAAGTGATGACAGGGAAGCCATGATCTTCCATCGACTCTGCTAACACAGTGCTAGCCACCTTTAGGTCATCCGACAAGTGCTCGAACACCATAGTATGCTCATATACCATCATATTTACCAAGTCTAACTCTAACTATATCACAATCATGTGACTCAGTATCCATATCATGTTTCCTAAGTTGTATACAGAGGAAAAAGATCATAGCAAACAAATAACAAGTGATCAGAAGACACTATTGAGAGATGCATCACCTCCAAGGCACTCTTTCCTAAATCGTTCCACCAACCTGAACTAATCTATCAATGTGGAAGGGGCAAGTGTGAACTACATCAGTCTAGAATAAATGAAAGCTTGTAAGGGCTTATGATTTGGTATCAAATTTAATGTGCATTTATGGAAGTTCGGATATGAATTGTACTTGTGAATCTGAAGATTGTATTGTTTTTGGATTTGATTGTGTGCAATATTTTCCCTCCTGCTCTTCTTGTCCTGATGATGGGTCATAGAAGGTGATTTGAAACATTAAAACAAAAAAAATGCACACAACCAAATCCAAAAACAATTGTATTGCTCTAAATGATGGAGTGTGGAACTCTCTTCACAATGTAGTGTTGTCGATAAATTATGTTATTGAAGACTGTGAGAACCAAGGTTTCTGTTGTGGCATAGGAAATACTATTGAAGGAAATGATATCTATTTATACATATTAATTGTACTAGTATATCACTGGGGAATTGCATAACTTGCAAGGAAAATTTGATATTCTTTTTAGTCTTTATGATATTAATATAAGCATATAAGTTTAACAATTTCAAGAAGGATATGTCCAAAAAACCTTCTTGGGTTTAAAAACCCCATAAAATATCATTTTATTAGAACACTTACAATAAATAGCCTATTAAAAGAATAATGAACTTGGGAATACTTTACTTACACAAGGCCAATAATGCCTTCTATATATAATGATTTAACTCATTATATAATTCCAAGTTCACACTCTCTCGAATGAGAGAGAACTTCCTTGAGTGTAGAAGGGTGACAAAATACCTTAATGGGTATTAGTCACACCTTTTGAATAACCCCCATTCATAAATATTTGATAATATAATAGGTATTGGATTATGATTATTTAAAATAAGATATGCTTATAAAGCATATTTTGTTGATGTGGTTTTTGTAACCATTTTAACATGTAGGATAGAATACTTAGTATCATAGAAGAGAACACTAAATATTGAATCCTTTCTTGAATAAGGAAGCTTAGATGCTAAACAATATATATGATTGTGTGATCAACTGAAACAACTTCAAGGTTCCTTCTTATTGTGGACTTAATGAAGTTTTGTGATGTGATATATTGGGTATCACTTGGGGATTTAAGCTATTCATTCAAAGGATATCAACTTTGAAAATGTGAATGATTTGGTAATGATGGTTCTTCAACTACTTCCAATGAAATAAACTACAAATAGATAAGGGTTTAGGAAGTCTAAACTAACTCTTAACAATGCCAGAGATCATTGATGATGAGGTGAAACTCTTAACAAGTCCTTGCTTTGCCAAATCAACTATGTAAATTAGGTTGGTTGCTTCTAAGGATGCGGGGATAATTTTCATATTGTAAACACTCATTCAAATACCAAATGATGGCACAATCCAAATGAATATTTCCAATTGAAGTTAGATGCTTGCAATCAGGTCAAAACTAGCCTTACACTAATACTTGCAATCAACAAGTACCAAATGGTAAGACCACTAGTTAAACCATGATTCACCAACAACAATATCTTTCATTCATCTACTTAACTACTATTCAATATTTATGAAAATCCTAATCTAAGAGATGAAATTAGAAACCATGCAATGCTCTAAAATTTTACAAAATTTATCATGATAACAACTATGAAGAAAGAATAATTTTCATAATATTATAGCAACAATCTCTGTGATTCTCCCACTTTTTGTAATAACCCTCAACAGGTGGTTAGCTTAATTTTTCTTCACAAGATTAATGGTTTGACATTTCGTCGAACAATTTGCATGAACATTGAAATCTCTATCTCGTTGTCTTTTATCTTCAGATTACTTTTGCTTGCTTGTAATGGTACAAATTTAGTTTAGACACATACAAATGGTTATTAGATGTCCAAACAAAGAAGCTAAAGTACAAATGCATTTTGTCTTTACCATTGAAATACATACATATGATTTCAACATGTGAAATGTGCATCTACAGCCAATAGACATTTCTACGAACACTTGGCATGCAATCTAATGACTGAAACACATTACTACAACTTGGCATTCTAACAAACAATGTGCAACCTTATGACTCTGTATTTCAATACCAAACTGTTTACAATGGACTATGAATAATAATGCCAATATGAAACTATTGATTTGCAATTATGAACTTGCAAGTTATTACTACAACTCTCATGAAATTTGTAATTAAATGAACCTGTAGGTGACTGCTGTAGATGTAAAATTCAGCAGATTTGTATGAGGAACCACATACAACAGTATGCTCCCTCCAGCTTAAGGCAGATCACAGTTGGCATGTAATAAACACTGTCCCAATAAAGAAAACATCAAACTCCTCTATGCTAGGCAGTATGGGCACTAGGTATGGATGCCCAGTTTGCTGATAAAATATCCTCCGTTTTACTTCATACTCACAACTGAACAGAAAATAGTGACAACACTCTAATCAAACATTCGCATCAAATCCTTGGCACTGAAAAACTCCCAAATACAGTAAGAACAGTAGGGAATTTGATACTCCAGACTTGCACACTTCTTCGCAAAAAAGATCTTCCAACCACAATAGCCATAGCTTCAGGAAGACAATATTATTTCTTAGAATTGAATCTACAATACTTTAGCTGTAGATCCCAAACCCTTATACTTCAGCAAGTGCATAGAAAATCAGAACTTCAGGAAAACATTGCAAAGACAACAAAGCAAAATAAGATTCAATTGGATGTCTTTCCCATCAAATGACCTCATATTTATAATCTTCAAATGGAACAAGTTTCCCAAATGAACTTTACTTAAGAAGCTTCCTCCTCACAACATTAAAATATAATAAAGTGTCATTATAATATAATTTATTAATTTCTTTTGGCTCCAAAAGTGACCTTTTCCATCGTAACATAATATTTTGACACACTAGGCCACTATTTCTTGTGCCCATTATTTAAAACTTTTCATCTTGGTTCCAACGAGCTATGATATTGAGATGACCAGCATACAACACCAACAAAAATAGCAACCTCAACATGTTTAGATGAATAATAATAATTCACCCGTCTTGTGAAAGCAATTGGAGAAGCATCAGAATCGAAATCTGACAACACCAGAGTGATCTTGATGAACAAAGATAATGAATGAACCTGACGAGGTGACTTACTATAAATGGACACTTTCTCTAAGATTCTTGGAGCCCAGACTAGAAGCCCGAAATAAAAACTGAGAGCACCAATCAGCTACTCTAACTCAACTGAGCTCATCAAAATCAACAGTTTGACTTACTATAAATAATAAGTCCTTCAATGGAGCCAAAACACACTATATGTTGTTGGAAAGCCTATAACCCCCACACTAAGACCCTCAAATCTCATTGTCAGCTCACAAGGGTCGCAATGGTGAATTGACCAAGCCAACTGTAGGAACCTGCTAAAAATGGGGGCATTACAGTCCTCCCTTCCTAAAATTGCTTGTCACCAAGCAATACTGGAGCAAAATGAACATCACAATCCACCTAGATCCCAAGGGTAGAACTACGTACTATCCCTACTCTACTAGACTGCGTACAACAACATTCCTCTTAATTTCAATATGTAGTATAAACTCTTGAACCAAAAGTCATGAAAGATGACACTTTTATGCTATATTTTAATTTATTGTTAATCTTTGACTCTTATTTGTGTGTTTAAAGGTCAAACTTTAACAGTACTCCTGTTTTAAAGCACAAATTCATAATATTTACAGTTTTAATTTTAGAAAATTAACAAATTGTATTAAACTTATATGGTGTCTCCAAGTATCCTTATTTCCAATTATTGAAAACAAATGCACTACTACCAGTACCAGTCTCCAGGCAAACTTGCTGAGTATGTTTCATGAAAATGAAGAGAAACTACAAGTATGTAACCCAGTATGCACTCATGGTTTCTCAAAATGAGATATACATATACTAAAACCAATAAGAAGTAATATTTAACATAGATTTTCCTCAAACATGATTTCCACACATATTGACACCATAAAAGAAAGCTAGAAAAAACTTTCTACAACTGTTGTAGAAAATGAGAAATATCATGTGGTGCAGTAAAATTAAATGGTTGGGAAAGTGCTTACCACTATTGCTCCAACTGGATCTATCCACCAGTAAAATTTCCTTGCAAGTACTGCAGCAACGAGACCAATTGAATTGGTGATGACATCAAAGAAATGATCTTGGGCATATGCCTTTACAATCTCATTAGTAAAAGTACGGCAATAGATTACAAGGAACAACTTCACAACAGTGACTGAAACCATAATTCCAACGACCCAGTACCACCTGTCTCCTTCTAGCAATACAGCCTGGTTCTGTACCATTTAGAAATAGAGTTGACAAAAGCGAATTACTTATATGTAATATGCCAAATTACCTTACTGGTTGAAAAGATGATACACTAATGCTGGAAAGATCATAAGAAGATGAGAAAGAATAACCAGAAGCATTATGCATGGGACTGAAGAGAAGCATAATCTACAGAACATTGTTACATTTAAGCTAAACATTTTATAGCTCCAGAATAATTGTCAGAACAAACTAGTACAAAACTCATAACTTTTAGGACAAGGAAATAGGCCTGTATATAGTTTGCATCACTGGCAAACCATGTATATTTTTTTCATTTGATTTTACCTGCAGACTGTCAATAGAAACAGAAAGCGCTCAAGCCAATGATACTATAATTTCACCAAAGATTAAAAAAGAATTAATGGATTTTAATCCTCGGAAATATTGACAAGAACCTGACATCATTGTATTTAACAAAGAAACTATTGCTTCCATAGCATTAAATGTCATTCTAATTTTACAAAACAAATCCACTCAAAGGAATTAAATTAAGAGACCAAGATAGCACCTATGGTTCTAGCTATGTTAATGAAATGTATTGCATATTATTTGTTGGAATACAAAGCTAAACAAGTATCCACTGGCAAACCATGTATATTTTTTTCATTTGAATTTCCCTGCAGATTGTCAGTAGAAACAGAAAGCCAGAGCTCAAGCCAATGATACTATAATTTCATCAAAGATTCAAAAACAATTAAGGGATTTTAATCGTCAGAAATATTGACAAGCACCTGAGATCATTGTATTTAACAAAGAAAATATTGCTTCCATAGCATTAAATGTCATTTTGATTTTATAAAACAATTCTGCTCAAAGAAATTAAATTAAGAGCCCAAGATAGCACCTTTGTTATACTTATGTTAATGAAATATATTGCATATTAGTTCTTGGAATACAAAGCTAATCAAGTATCCAATAAGCCAATATCCTGTATGCTTGTGGAAAGTTCAAAGTCAAACTATCATAAAAACCATAAATCAAAATAGATATCCCATTCCTAAGGTATACATATAAAAATGGAAATCTACCTTTGAAATAAGTTGTCGAACAGCCTCTAGCAAGATCGCCAGTCCCAATGTAGCCATAACTGAAGAAAAAACCAGAATTCCCTGCACATGGAGAATTTTACAAAGAATCAGCATTCAATAAATGTTGGGCAGTTAGTAACATTCATGCTTTGAACAATGAATACAGATCACGATAAAAGGAATATGAACATACACACATCAATGAGTAAGCATAGCAATGGATAACCCAAACTATAAACAAACAATTTCTTACACTCTCTTCCACTAATCAAGAATAGAGTTCATATTAGGTTATATTGATATGTAATATTCTCAGAGATGTTAGATCATTCTATGCTTAAGCTTAAACTTGATCCCCATTATTAGCAATCCAGAGTAGCACATAAATGCAATTCATAACAATCAATCTTCAAATGAAAAATACAGACCATTACAAAAAGATAATGAGCATAATTTTTTTATCAAAAGTAAATATACATAAAGAATTATATAAGACTTTTTCAACTTGTTATGAAATATGGTACATCAATAAGCAAATATGGCAATGGAAAATCTAAACTACAAAAGAAAAATCACACATAATATTCTATGCTAGTCAATAATAGAAATCATCTTAGGTTATATTAATATGTACTATGAAATTACTCGAAGAACGAAAGATGTTATAAATGCCCATTGCTAAGGCTCTGGGTTAGCACATAAATGCAATTCGAAACATGTAAGGCTGAATTAGCGCTCACATCTTAGGACTTTGGAGCTTTGTTATCCAAAAGTTTCCCATATAGGTGTTTCACTGCTACATGGGATCTCTTATCATGTGAATAAGAAACCAAAGAATAAGGAGTCACATGGTCAAGAGAAGAAATGAAATGCGTTTGACATGCTGGCAAGTAGCTTAAAAGAGCATGAAGTATGTCATAGATAATAAGGACAACTTTATAGGTGTACTACCACCAACTAATTCACAACGACCAAAGTTGAGTGATCTTTATGGCAATGATTTTTAACTACCTGACTTTCATAGATCAGCAATGGATCCCAGGACTTGTCTAATGTTTTGTAACTTGTTACAGCATAGAAATGCAGAGCTATTTTATATAACTAATTAATATTTTGTCTCCATGAAAACTTGATAACGGCCCTTTCTCATCTTGCACTAATACTATTACAGGAGATAATTTTGGTCTTTAATATCTCTCCTAGAGAAGGTACATATTGACTAAATTCAAGAAACAAAAGATGCAAAACAGAAATTCAATTCCTGAAAAGGAAGCAATGAAACCCTCTTGAGAGCCAATCCAGACAGCAACAAGATCTTGCATCCAGTAAAACCAAAAAAAATTATCCTGCAGATAAACAATAGGTTTTTCTTTTGGTCCCATTATATATTTGTGATAGGATGGAAACCTATCTCCAGGGTTGCAAAACACTCCCATCTGACAGACTTCAACAAAAAATTATCCAGCAGTTTCCATCTTATCTCCACGAATTTCAGAATTTTTTTGTTGCTGGAGCTTATGCTTTATGAATGTTTTCAAAATCTCTGAATATAATTTCCAATATTTTTTTCATATATGACCTTGTTTCTTTTTGTTTACTTAAAAAATATGCCTTAAAGATTATGGTGTCCCTTGACAAGCCCATCCCTGGCTTTGATGTCCATGTTTCCAAAGCTTCAACAATCAGGTTCTTATTCTTAGTGCAAGATAGATTTTTCAAAAAAGTAGCCTTATACACCCATGCCCCTTCCCAACTGTGTACCACCATTTATCCAATATGGATATGGCTTGGATACATGTGGATACTATATCCACATGTAATGTTCCTGTTAACTCCAAAATCTTGCACCCTATTGCTGTTGAACTTGAACTTTCAGCAATTTCGGAGTAACATGGGATCAATCGGAGGTTGTGGGTATCCTATGACCTGACTAAACCACCGGGTTCTAGGCTGGTTCCTATCTGATTTTGTGTGATGAATCACCTAACTATCAAAAGCTAAGGAAAACTTGTGAGGGAAAGAGATAGAGAAGTACTAATGACTTGAAATATTACACAAATAAAGAATGGTGATGCACCAATTAATTTGACTGAAGCAAATATCTTTCCAAGCACAATCTGACAACTTGCAGCATTCTGAACACAAATACACCTCTTGGTTATATACTTTTCACATGAGTATTTCAGAGGAAACTTCAAAATGTAAAAATATTAAAAGGAATTAATCACAATCAATATTTTCAAACACTTGATATAATCCCTAACATGTGCATAGTACTTCAAATCATAAAAGATGCAGAATGAAACATAATTTTAATGTTTGTAGAAAGAAAAACAAGAAAATGACATCAATTACTATCAAAGCATACAAGTATAACTCCAGAAATAGATCCAAAATACGCTGTATAAACTGTCAGTCTCTGAAAATAAATGCTACAAATCTGATATAGTAGGATGATAAACACAATGCCTAAAAATGGCAAAGACTCCTCCTCCCAAAAACTGAACCTCCTCACTATCAAAAAGAGAAGTATATATCAAACTCCAAACCAACAAACTTCCCTCAAAATTAGGGAGCTACAGGTCGGATATCAGAGAAAACTGCTCCTAAAAAGGCTCTAGGAACTCCAAAAAGGTGTCCTCTTTATCTCATACTCTCCCTCCACCAAGTCTTTATAATGACAACTCAAAGTGAACTCCATAAACACCTGTAATCACTCCTAAAATGACTTTAAAGTCATTAGTAAAACTCCAGACATCATACAGCCACTAGGACACTAGGCGTTAACACTAAGCCATCACTAACAAATCACATAAAGTCTCCCACTTACCACTCAAAACTAACTCCAAGTTGTAGCATATCTTGGCATAAAGAATGCCACTTGTCCATTTTAACACTTGGTCAACAACAGACTTAAATAACTCCCATTCAAATCTCACTCTGACATATTATTTTGTTGCACCAAAACTATTATTAAATAATTGATTTATAAAATATCAATTATAAAATAATAATTGCATTCTCAAAACATGTAACAAAATAATGGTAATGTTTATTTAACATAATAATATACAACTTAAATTGAACAAGTTATATATTATTATGTTTCATAAAACATATCCTTTTCCCACAAATACATGGCGGACCTGACATCAGTATGAATTATGAAATATAATATGCTAAGGAAAAAAGAGAAACCGAAAACATATTATCCATTTCATTATAGTCGATTCTAGAGAGAAGAGGAGAAATAAGGGCCCGTTTGGCTGCGGGAATAGGAATATGGGAATTGGAATACATATTCTGGAATAGAAAATGGGGGTACATATTCCTATTTTCTATTTGCTTCAGCCAAAATTTGATGGGAATTCACAGACCCACAAATTTATGTTTTCTAAAATAAATAAAACTGGAATAGGAATACGTATTCTAATTCCACCTATTTAGGTGGAATTGCAAAACCTCATTTTTGGGCCAAAATTGGAATACGTATTCCTATTTTATTTCGTATTCCAATTCCGATTTGGTGCATCCAAACAAAGAATTCAAAATTTTAAGTATTTACATATGCCTATTCCACTTGTATTCCTGCTCCCAAATGGGCCCTAAGGGTTTGAGAAAACCCTAGCTGCCATGGTGGAGAACTCTGGGATTTTCTTGGTTGAAATTTGTAGTTATCTTGATGCTGCCATGAGTTTTGGAGGTGTTTTCCTGTGATCTTGCCATGACTCGGGTTTTTTGCTGGGTTGATGCCGCTATTAGGTGTTTTTATGAGAAAAACATGGCTCTGTTTGTTGCATTTGGACGCCAATATTTGGCTTTCTTCTTAGTCGCCGCTAGATATTTGGATCTACTCTTATATTGACATTGTTCATATGTTGACTTGGCTCTGTTTGTGGAAAGAATACGGCTGGAGTCTTTCTTACTTGTCGTAGCTGAAGTTTTTGCTGGGTTGAACAAAATTCTGAGATCTCTTTAAACAGCTGTAAGTTGTTCTTATTGACCAACTTGCAGTTTTCTCTATCACCATTTCCTATTTGTTGTGGATGCATGAGTGTTTGCTGTCCATGAGTATTTCTGGAAAAGAAGATTAAGATTTCAAACCTTCATTTGGATGATTTATACCTTCTTACTTGGTCTCTCTTTGTTTTGCTACAGCACTGAAAAGGATTTCTTCTAGGGTTTCTTCTTGTGCATCCAGCATTATGTATTCTATAAAGCCATAGAAAATGCCTTTAACTGACTCTTTTTCCTTGACCTTGTGAAAAAACAGCACCCTATATGCTTTAGTTCCTATGAAGAAAATGCTGATGTAATTTTAATGAGCTGCAACTGGTCTAGTTCTCCCTCATTTTCCTGTAGATGAAGATTGAAGTATTTGTGTTGATTTCCCTTTCTCTATGCCTGTAGAAATTTTTTGCCTGTAGACTAAAAGATTTTAGAATAAAACGGCTTTTAACAGTCACATTTTCCCTTCTCTGTATGATTATTTGATCTGCTGTTACTAAATGAAAAGCCATAAATTCTTTTAATATGGACTTTCTTTTCCTCCATTTGCTGAAAAATATTGAGGTATAATGAGGGTAAAATATTATCAAGTCATTATTTGCAGAATCTAACGTTAGCATTTCACGGCCAGTTCGCTAAATCATCACATTTTCCTTTTTTCTGAATCAACACTGGAGTTGTGGCTTCTGCACTTTTCCTCTTGCAAACTTAAAACTCTCTCCAAAATTCCAGTCACCCCAGTTGAAAGACTTACACAAACTTGCAGCCTGCAGTTTAACAAAACCAATACCATCTTTGTACTGTAATTCATGTTTCAGCCACTCATGAAACTTGTTAACAATGTAATGATTTTAAGGTAACACTCTTTTCAATTTGTTCAGTATCTGACATCATTATTTTGATAGTTTTAGTATTTACCTTAAGCTTTCAAAATCTGTTTCTTTTCTGAGAAATTCACATTTCTTTGATTCAGCATTCATCACATCCCACACACTGTTCCTGTAGATATTCATGCTGCTCATAAAACTATGAATGCTGCCTTTCTCTTTGAAAGTTTTTTCTTGTTTGAAATATGAAGTTGGCTGCATGATTCTAAAACGTTGCTATCTTACTTGTGCTCTCTAATCAACACTTGTTGCTGCAAATCCCCATTATTACTTGCCAGGTGTGAATCTCTTGTATCTTGATGAAAGCCGCAAACTCCTTCTGGTCACCTTTCCATCTTCACTTATATGATGTATGAATATTGTTGCAATGTGATTGTAAAAAGCGTTATGAATGAATACCTTTCTGAATCAGCATTGAAGTGCTATTCCTTCCCCTGGTGTTGTAAATTTGCTACATTCATTTCCAGATATTTTTCTTTTTTGCCTTCCAGTAGTTGCATACTTCTACCATCCTGGTGATATTCTATTACTTCTATGCTTGAATTACAGATTCCTCTGTTCTTCCTGTAAATTCTGAATCTCTTTATTTCATCTTTTACATGCTGAAGCCTCTCTCTATTCCTGTTGCAACACTTGACAATCATGTAGCTTGCAATTATTACATCTTCTTGTTTGTAGCTGTAGCATTCATTGCCATTTTATATTCTGAAACAAAAGGTTTCAAGTTAAATAGCTTATCCCTTTGATGTTTGATTGTATAAAACTTGCAGTAATTCCACTTGGCTGTAGAAGTAAATGGTTTCATAACTGAATATGTCCCTTTATACTTTTGTTTACTATTCTGATCATCTTCTTAGTTTATATATCTTATAGGCACACCGGGCTCAATAACCCTCGTGAAAGCCCACAGTTATATCTACATACTTATTAGAGATAGGACACTGCACAAGAAACAAACATGTTTCTAATAAAAATTTTGGTGATTGCTTGCCTTGACTGCTGTTGGTAGATGTTCTTATTTTATGGAAATCCACTACATGACAATAGCTTAGAGGTTTATGCATGAGGTGAGATGTTCCATCATTGCTTAGGTCCGTTGGATCTAACATCTTCATTGATGTATGCAGGATTGGGAGACTTGGAGGAAATATGGTTCAGGGCAGCATACAGGCAGGATTAGACAAATGCAAAACGACCAGTCATTACAGGCAATGACTAGTGCCCTATGACCCTCTTTACTCTATTCTCTTTCTTTTATGCTATGTACTTCCATAGAGTAGGAATATGTATCAATAGTTCTAGGGACCACTCTCACGGTCAATTGTGTGGCTGGTATTTACTTTCAGAATTCATTTTATTTCAGTTTTGTAAATATGAGTTGTATACTATGACGAATATTACAAAGGACATTTTCTCCATTTTTTCGCTCTGAATGAACTATGATTTAGCAGTAGAACATCAGCTGAATGCAATAAAAATGTGTAGTTTACTTTCATTTGATCATTGTTTAGAAATGAATTTTAGCATGTGTTATAATTAAGTAACAGTTCCCTTTTGGGATATACTTGTTTTTTGCCCAAAAGTAACAATTCCAACAATTTAAAAAAAACAATGCCAACAATACATTTCATTTGCAAAGAGTATCCTATAAATAAATTATAAAATGGGAAGTAAATTTAGGAAATATTGTAAATGATTATGCATTGAAATTGTAATTGTGATTTTGATCATGAATAATCCCTTTTGAAAATAATTATCCTAAATGTATTGAATCCATTTCATGGCATATTTCCAACAGCCAACCATATTAGGAATTTGATGGAAAAGGATGGCAGGATGTGCAACAGTATTCTTTACTGACATAAGGAGACTGAATTACACATCATTGTAAATAATCATATGAGAAATCTTCAACTTTCTAATAAACTTTTCAAAACATACCAATGTGAATCATTGCATCACTAAAATTCTTCCAATTACATAATTGAGTAAACAATGCAAAAGATTGAGTTTAGAAACTACTGTAATTGGATAAAATTATCTATATCACAAGCCTCCGCAAGTTATCTGTAGGAGGGATGTGTCACACGAGTGGCCCTACCCTTCACAAGAATATAGACAATGTCATGTCCCCAAATTTGAATATAATAATTTAATTTAATTAATTAATTAACTAGTCCCAAAATTTAAATAATATAATAAAAGAACCTTTAATTAGTTACTATAATTAATTAATATGGGCTCAAGTTATTATTTGTATTTGTGGTTCCGATTGATTTAATATATCTTGGACCTATTTTTATTTTAGTTTCCATTGGCAAGTTTTGCTGTCGGCTATCTTTGTACACCCGCAGAAAGGTTTTCCTTGACGGGTATTTAAGCACAGCTTGTATGTGTTGTGAAGTTTTCACATCATCGCCCCAAAATTTTGGGGACCCCCTTTTTTTGGTTGCCTTAGCAAGTTTTTTGGAGTTGTCCAAAATTTTACACTTAGGATGCCTTCAAAGCCAAGAGAGATGTGATTGGATTTATTTTTTCACCTGGTGCGAAACTTGATTTTCTGGAACATATAATTTTATCCTTAGGCCAAACGATTTCAAAGACAACATTTTTCAATAGTTAGAACAATATTTGGCAGGATAAATTTGCAAAATTTTGGACTCAAACAAATTTTGGAAATTGGAAATAATTGTATAGACTTGAACATTTTCAAAATGAAATTTTTTAGATTTAATTGTTTTGGAAAATCTTGATTTTTTGGTGAAGAGAAATTTTTTATAGTGAAATTAAAATTGGAAAACTGATTTTGAATGCTAGAAAAATGATTTATTTTGGTTAAAAATTAAAATTGCGTTGCAAAATTGAAAGTGGATTAAATTGCAAAATCTCATTAAATTGGTTGAAATATTGCTTAGAAGATTTTTAAATGTTGAAAGAGATTGGTAAATTAAAATTGAAAATAAAATTTAGCTTGTTAAATTCAATTTTAATGATATTTTAATTGCTAAAATGTTTTTAAATGAAAATTTTGGCATCTCCTAGGCTTTCCTTGTTTTATTTTGCAATTTTTGATCACAACTAGTAATTAAATGGGCTAATTTCACTTTGAGCTAAGTAATTTAACATGGCGTTTAAATTTGGGCCATTAATAAGGCACTAATTTAATTTGCTGTCCTCTAGGGCAAGTCGGCCAACTTGGAGAGACATGAAAATTTTGGTATAAGAGGGGCTCCCCCCTCTCTCATCTCCTCATTCCATCTTCCTCCTCATGTGTTGAGCGATTTTTCTCTAGAAGGGCAGCTTGCAGATTTAAGCAATTTTCTTAGGCAGATTTTTCCTTGCTTGGTGGCATTTCTTTTCTTCCATCTTAATTTCTCCCTTAGGCAATTTTTTGAGGCAGATCTGAAAATTTTCTTGCTTGGACAATTTTCTAAGGTCCAATTTTCTTTCCAAAGGCTGTGATTTCAATTTCTAGAGTTGGGCAATTTTTTTGGTGAGGAGGCCATGTGATCCAAGGGTTTGATTTTGGCAAATGTGGGCAATTTCAAGTAGGTCAAAATTCTGATTTTTGCTAGGGCATCACTATTTGCAAGGAGGCTAGAAATTTCCAAAATCTGATCCGAATTTGAAGAGGGCCCAATTATTGGTAAAGGCAGATTTAACGTAAATTCTATTCATTTTTAGAGGCGAAGATTGGTTTAAAGGTGGATTCTATTCCTTGTTCTTGCTTAGTTTGTTTCTCTTATATTCTTCTTACATTCATCATCCACCACTTCATCATTCCATTGATAGGTTGAAGTTTGGAGAGATAAATGTAAATTTCATAATAGGACACTTGGAGTGGCAGAAATAAGCTAGACCACCCTAGGTTGAAGTTGAGAGATATAAGTGTAGTCCATCCTAAGGTAACGAAGAGGCAGAAATAAGCTAGATTCCATCGATAGAAAGAAGGTTGGAGATTGATAAGTGTAGATATAAGACTTGGCGATTGATAAGTGTAGAGATAAGACTTGGCGAGGCAGAAATAAGCTAGATTGATAAGTATAGAGATAAGACTTGGTGAGGCAGAAATAATGGTTGGAGATTGATAAGTGTAGAGATAAGACTTGGCGAGGCAGAAATAAGCTAGATTCCATCAATAGAAAGAAGGTTGGAGATTGATAAGTGTAGTCCATATCATTTAGAACGAAGGGGCAGATATAAGTGTTTAAGATGGTAGATGTTAGTGCAAGCAAGAACCCAAAGGGCATGAATACCAAAAAGGACAAGGAAGACATGATGCCTAAGACCACCTTCTCGAAAGTAAGGCGGATAAGTGATACCAATATTGGTACAGTGAACATGATACAGTTGAAGTACAGATTGAAGGAAGGACAATCCCCCATGGCAAAGAAGATCTACAAAAGCGGAATTGTACATGCGGCGGCTTTCCCTCCTACCTTGCCTTGTTCGGAATTGGTAATGGAGTGTGCATCTCAATTTGATATTGTTACCAAGTCCATCATTTTTTATGAAGGGAAAAGAGTGTTGGCCAACATCAGCGAAAAAGTGGTCGAAGAAGAATTTAATATTCCCCAGTATAAAAGCATGACAGTGATAATGATGGATCAAGCAGCTAAGTTATTTCAGGGTAATCAGGAGGTTGGCTTCATTCATCTAAAGTAGAATTGCTTACACAAAGGCAAAAAGGGAGTTACCAGGTCATCAAAGCTCACCAAGTCGGATTTCAAATCAAAGTATGGTGATCTCATTGTGCTTCTCAACCAGATCATGGGCTTAGCCCAAGTAATGCAATTCGAAAACTAGATGTATTATTTTATTGATGAAAATGAAAATGGAAAGAGAAGATTTGATTGGGCTAGGGCAGGGTTACTGGAAACGCAACCCCCCGACCTCTAACACGTGTATTGTCGTATCTGATACGAATATAGAGAAGAAAAGGAGCAAATAGGAGGGAAAATCATTTCTGCCCATTTTTGGAAAGATGCCATTTTAAACCCGTGCCAAAAATGGTGAAAACAAATTTCCAAAAAGTTGGAGCCGAATTTCTTATAGAATGTCATTTTTTCCATGTCGATTTAAAGAAATATCCACCAGACTGCCGTACTCGCTAGGAAAAATCTAAAAATATGCCATAATCGCTGGGAAAAAAAAAACCTATGTATTTATAAATAAACCCCTTGGGCCTCAAGCGATTGACAGATCAAACGTTCAAATAACAAATCGAATATCGGCGTTTTGCGTCTGCTCCAACTTGATTTCTCCTGCGTGTGGTCTGCTCCAGCTTGATTTCTCCTGTGCGTGGCCTCCATCTTTGCACGGTTTATCGCAATAATCAATACAAAATCTGTAACTCCTAATTGTTTTATGTTCGATTTTTTTAATGTTTGTTCAATGTTTATATGTTAATGATTTTAAATTTTTTTTTTTAGTTCAAATTACATTTCTAAGTTTTATTTTACAAATATAAATAAATATAAAATTTAATAGTTTTATTTTTATAAATTAATATTATTTAGTATTTAAAATAAAATAAAATTAAAATTACAATTATAATTATTAAAATTTAAACTTTGTAAAAATTAATAAATATTAAATAGTATTATTAATTACAGTAATATTATTTAATAATTCATAAAGCCTAATAATTGTTTTAGATTGTAGAGTTACCATTTGAATATTAAATTTATATTTCGACGAAATTAATTAATATTATGAGCATATTTAATTTATTTTTAATTAATAAATAATTTAGATTTAAGTTTCAAAGTTATATTGTTGTAAAATTAAATTTGAAATAAAAATTATTGCACATATTTTATTTAATCATTTTATAAATTATTATATTAATTTGAAATTTGTGTTTTATAGCTTAATGTAAATTTGTTTTGATTTCATAATTTTACTAATTTTTTATATTTTTCAAGATCCTAATCATGGCGTCATCGTCAACAAATGTTAGAGCATCAGAAAATGACAAGTGGATCAAACCAAATGCTAAATATCCATTATGGAAACATGTAACCATCATCGAGAAATTTCAAGGCGGTGGAGGTTTTAAATGTAGGTGTCATGAGTGTTTGATTGATTATAATGGTTCTTATACTAGGGTTCGTTGAAAGATCCCTGATGGATCTCTTCTGTTCATCTGTTGTAATTTTATATTTTTAAATCTATTTCCCTATTTATTTATATTTTCTTGCAAAACTAGACAGAAGTGCAGAAAGTTTTGTTTGTTTTTTATGGTTTTATAACATAGAAAGGAATAGGGAACAAAAACCATGAAACAATGCTGAAATAAATAAGTATTCAATAAAAATCAGAATTATTGCAAACTATACTAGGCAGATTTGTCTGAATTATAGAGCCAAGCAATAAATCCAATGCATTTCCCAAAGCTCACATACAAATTTGATGTCAAACTAGAAAGTGAAGATTGTTCTTGAATCCAGCATACATTTGGAGGTAAATACAAGCAATACTCTACACACCACATGGTGTATCTTTTGCAAATGGCATCCCACAAGCTGCAATGAACCACGTCCCAACTGGAAAGATGATATGCCACGTTCAAACCCCAATGAGAATTGATGTGTCTATCCTTAATCACCACGCACAATGCCTAAGAGATTCAGTGCCAAAGATTGCTGAGGGCTATGTCCCAGCCAATAACTAACCTGGGGTTTGCATCCCAGACTAGAAATCGCCCATTCAGAACAAATTCATAAACAAGTTGTCAAATATGCAAAAGATGATCTTAGAATAAAGCTTCTATCTCCTTATAACCCCTCTCAATTGCAAATTGAACCCTAAGTCTCTCCAAGTGGCATTGGGTAGTGAAAGTGTTATAATTTCTTATTTTAAAGTGGTCATGTTACTAGAAAATGACCTTTTTCCTCATAGACAAAAATCTATTCACTGAATTGCCTTAAGACCAAAGAGAAAGATTTAGAGAATTTCGAGACCTTTCCAACGAGCTATCACACCATAGGATGCGCATCTAGATGAGGCCAAAAACCCCTTATTACTCTAAAATGGCTAATAACTTAGCCTTATTTAATTATTAAACACTAACTTAGGAAATATTAAAAATATAACCCAAGTAGCCACAAAATGCCCAACTGACATCACAAACTATAAAATCATCATGTCACCAGTCTGTGACTGAAGTCGAAAATAAAGGATCCACTGGCAATCTCATTCCTAAAATCTAGGGATGCTCCTAAAATTTAGGAAACAAGTCCTATCCCTCTCAAACTGAATTCAAAGAGTAATCTCATGGAGACCCAACCCTGGGCAAGATCATACCTACTAAAAAGTAGGAACTGCGTCCTAAAAATAAGGAACATCTCCCAATTGATCAATAATTGCCAAAACATCAAGTCCCCAACACTGAATAACCATATTGGGTCTCTATCAAACCCTATCAGCCTACAAGACCCCATAATAAGCTGACTCACATGTCTCTGGTAGACTAAGCTAAAAGAGGGGACATGACAATCCTTCCCTCTCGGAGATGCTTGCCCACAAGCAATACAACACTAATCCTCCACTATCCCAAGCAATCCAAATATAGAGCACTGATCGACCCCAAACCTATAGTGTCTCGTCAGGATAAACATACTGCCCACTGTAAGGTGTAGAAATGAAGTAGATCACATCATCATAGTAGAGTATCCACCCCTAAATACCCTTGCGCCCAAGAATCCAAACAAATGTCCATCCTGCCCTCCTATCAAAATTCAGACTATTAGCCAATCCCAAAATAGTTCTGTTATGCAACCCGTCCCAAACCTCATACAATCTCCGTGGCAAATCTAAGGCACCCGCTCCTATGTGTTGAGATATTGAGGGACATGGGGTTATGATCAAATCACTGTTACTATCTGAGTCTTAATCAGTAATCATACTCCTAGCTGATCCACCCTGAGACGGAAGTGAGCATGCCTTGAGCACGATCTTCCTTCTCCCCACCATAAACTCCAATTGTCTCTTCTTGAAATCTTGGTTGTATCTCTCCAAGTATTGCAACCACTATACACCCAAAACTATATCCGTGCCCCCTAGATCACACATGTAAAAGTCATCTATCAAGGTGTATCCCTTCATGCCTATGCTCAACTGTAGGATACCCTTGACGCATTGCAGAGTAAGACCAGAGTAAGACCATTGGCCACAGTCACATCAATTCTTGGAAAATTCTGTGCTTGCAAACCACATCAATCTACCATTCTTGTATTTATAAAATTATGTGTAGACCCACTGTCCATCAAACAATACACAGTATGCCCATGGATCATACCCGAGATGTAGAAGAGGTGAATCATTGATGCACCTGACAACGTAGCAA
This sequence comes from Cupressus sempervirens, assembly GCA_028749045.1. Taxonomy (NCBI): domain Eukaryota; kingdom Viridiplantae; phylum Streptophyta; class Pinopsida; order Cupressales; family Cupressaceae; genus Cupressus; species Cupressus sempervirens. The sequence continues at coordinate 775,082,117 of CM053783.1, read as the reverse complement.
TAATCCCCTATGTTGCGATTGCTACCTCAGCATTTTCGAGCTCAATTTGGACACCATCATCTTTGTCATTTATATCCCAAACCTCCTCATCGTCCACGTCTAATATGACCTCAATAAGATGTGCCTTTCCCTGCCCAAGGCACCTATGTCCCGGTACCCATGGCTCCTTACAAGAAAAACATAATTTCCTTCTCCTTAGTTCATTTCTAGAATCCAGGTCTACTTTGGGAGGTGGAGGTGGCCTGTCCTTAGCCTGTAAAGGAGGTCTCTATGGTGCCTTTATATTCCCTGATGGTTTCTTATCAGTCTAATAAGAGGTAGCAGTGGTGTCCAATCTCAATGTCACATCAATAGCATCCTTAAGAGTGGCCGGCTAGAAAGCACGAACCAATCCCTTAACCCTGTCCTACAATCCCTCAATGAATAGCATCACACTACACTTCTATGTCATATCAGGTACCATAACTGCAATGCGCTGGAACTCATTAATATAAGCTTCTGCATTACTAGGTTGTCTCAGATGAGCCAACTCTCTATAGTAAAGTTCTGTATACTTACGGCCAAACCATGTAATGAGTTGCTCAGTGAACTCAGCATAGGAATGTACTAAGGCGTGATCTTGGGTAACCAATCCATGGTGCCACCAATTATAGGCAATGCCCTCCAAATGCAACACAACAAACTGAATAGCCTCTCACTCAGGCATGGGCCATAATGAAAGATATATATCCAGCTTGTGAACCCAAGCTCGTGCACTCGTATCTCCTAAGCCATTATATGTAGCCAATGTGATCTTCCTAGTAGCTCTATTGAGGTCATAGTTCTGTTGCTACGGTAGTGGTCTATAACCACGATTTCCACTAAACCTAGCTGTATCTCTACACTGTGCACAATACTGGGGAAGAGGGAAGACATCCCTAATCTCAGGGGGTAGAGCTCTCCACTCAGCTGTGGCTGCCAAAACTGACTCCTGGAACCCCACCTCTGGTGGTTCCACCTCTGCTGGTCATTCACCTGGTATGAACTAAGGAAGCAATGGTCTATTCATAGTAGGTGTACGATGGCGATGCCGCCTAGAGGAATGAAGGGAGCTCCCAACTGAAGAATGGGACTAATGGCTGCACTGACTACCACCCACTGAAATTGATCTACTTCGCCTGCCTCTGTGTCCACCCATCTCCAAACACTCCAAGGTATCTTGAAATCTGTCTAAAGCCCGAGCTATCCCAGGCTGAGTAGTGAATAGGGTCTACACCATCTCTCTCTGTTCATCATCCTAATTCCCTGTGCCGCCCACTTGTTCTTCTACCATAATAGGTTCCTAGTCTATTCCAAACCCTTGCTCAAGTTGAGCTCTCCTGCACGTATAAAATCAGTGTATCTCAGCTCTTGGATGCATAGATTTGTATTCAATCCACCAACTAGTGACTAACAAGATGCTAATATGAATTATCAAAACTTTTGATCCAATACCCAGATGCCAAAATGAATTATCAAAACTTTTTATGCAATACCCAGATGCCAAAATGAATTAGCAAAACTTTTTAGCCAGTACCCAGATTCTGAAATGAATTATCAAAACTTTTTATCCAATACCCAGATGTTGAAATCTGTTGTAACAATTTCTTACAAACCCTACAAGCTAGCAGGATGTAAGCTCTGATACCACTAAAAGATCTCTGATGGATCTCTTCTGCTGATCTGTTGTAATTTTATATTTTTAAATCTGTTTTCTTGTTTATTTATGTTTTCTTGCAAAACTAGACAGAAGTGCAGAAAGGTTTGTTTGTTTTTGATGGTTTTATAACATAGAAAGGAATAGGGAACAGCAACCATGAAACAACATTAAAATAAATAAGTATTAAGTAAAAATTAGAATTATTGCAAACCGTACCAAGCAAATTTGTCTAAATTATAGAGCCAAGCAATAAATCCAAAGCATTTCCCAAAGCTCACATACAAATTTGATGTCAAACTAGAAGGTGAAGATTACTCTTGAATCCAGCATACATTTGGAGGTGAATACAAGCAATACTCTATACACCACATGGTGTATCTACTACAAATGGCGTCCCACAGGCTGCAATGAACCACATCCCAACTGGAAAGATGATATGCCATGTTGAAACCCCAATGAGAATTGATGCCTCTATCTTTAATCACCAAGCACAATGCCTAAGAGATTTGGTGCCAAAGATTGTTGAGGGCTACGTCCTAGCCAATCACTAACCTGGGGTTTGCATCCCAAACTAGAAATCACCCATTCAGAGAAAATTCATAAACAAGTTGTTAAATATGCAAAAGATGATCTTAGAATGAAGCTTCTATCTCCTTATAACCCCTCTCAATTGCAAATCGAACCCTAAGTGTCTCCAAGTGGCGTTGGATAGTGAAAGTGTTATAATTTCTTATTTTAAAGTGGTCATGTTACTAGAAATTGACCTTTTTCCTCATAGACAAAAATCTGTTCACTGAATTGCCCTGAGACCAAAGAGAAAGATTTAGAGAATTTCGAGACCTTTCCAACGAGCTATCACACCATAGGATGCGCATCCAGATGAGGCCAAAAACCCCTTATTACTCCAAAATGGCTAATAACTTAGCCTTATTTAATTATTAAACGCTAACTTAGGAAATATTAAAAATATAACCCAAATAGCCACAAAATGCCCAACTGACATCACAAACCATAAAATCATCCTGTCACCTATTTGTGACTTTAAGTCGGAAATCAAGGATCCACTGGCAGTCTCATCCCTAAAATCTAGGGATGCTCGTAAAATTTAGGAAACAAGCCCTATCCCTTTGAAACTGAACCCAAAGAGTAATCTCATGGAGACCCAACCCTGGGCAAGATCATACCTCCTAAAAAGTAGGAATTGCCTTCTAAAAACAAGGAACGTCTCCCAATTGATCAATAACTACCAGAACATCAAGTCCCCAACATTGAATAATCATATTGGGTCTCTATCCAACCCTATCAGCCTACAAGACCCCATAATAAGTTGACTCACATGTGTCTGCTAGACTGAGCTAGAAGAGGGGACATGACATTCGTGGACACCTCTGTCACATAAAAGGTACAGGATGTGAAGTGTGTCCTAGTCCAAAGGTTGATGGTCAACTAGGGAAGAGATTGTCACGTGAGAAGATTCCAAAGTACCACAAAGAAGAGGATGAAGCTAATAGTGAAGTTTTAAAATCAACACAAAGGTCAAGTCTCAATAGACCTCCTTTGCATCCAACTTCAGGAACATCTACTGGTGACAAGAGGCATAATTTAGGACCTCTTCAAAAGGCATTTCATTTGCAAAGTCGAGAGGATGCCGATCAGAGTATTGCACGTTTATATGTGAATGGAATTTCATTTAATGTGATTCTCTCGCCATATTGGCACGAGATGGTTAGGTCTATTAATGAAGCTCCAAAAGGATACAAAAGCCCAGGGTATGAGAAGGTTCGTACTACTCTTTTGATTAAAGAAAAAGAGATTATTGATAGACAGTTGCAAGTGATTTGAGATTCATGGAAAATTTCAAGAGTTTCCATCATTTGTGATGGATGGAAGGATGCTAGAGATAGGCCATTAATCAATGTGGTTGCAACGAGCCCAAAGGTGGCAATGTTTTTGAGAGTAGTGGAATGCAATGCTAAAGAGAAAGATACACAGTTTATTGCCAACATTCTAATTCAAGCAATTGAATCTGTGGGGCCAAAAAGTGTTGTTCAAGTGATCACAAATAATGCAAAAGTATGCAGAGCAGCTAGGTTGGTCGTGGAGGCAAGATATCCAAAAATTTGGTGGACTCCTTGTGTAGTTCATTCTTTGAATTTGATGCTACAAAAAATTGGCAAAATTCAATGGATACAAAAGATTTATGAAGAAGCCAAAGAGATTCAAATGTTTATTTGTAATCATCACATGTCACAGGCCATTTGCAAACAATTCACTAAGCTAGAGTTGTTAAGGGTAAATGTCTTGTCTCAAAAATATTCAATTTGTTTTCTTATTGAAATGTATTTAAGATTTATATGGTTTTAGAATGTTTTTTTATTTATTGAAGGTGGTTGAGACACACTTTGCCACACACTACATTGTTCTCAAAAGGCTTGTTGATGTCAAACAAGCTTTGAAAAGTATGGTGATTAGTGACATTTGGGCAGTATGGAGACAATCACAAGTAGATAGAGCAAATAATGTCAGGAGGTTAATTTTTGATGAGGATTGGTAGGCGCAAATAGATTATTTACTATCTTTCACTAAGTCAATATACACCTTGATCCGTCAATGTGATACTGATAAGCCAATATTAGGTGACATCTATGATTGCATAGATACAATGGTGGAGCAAGTTAGAGATATTATTATAGAAAAAGAGCAAGATCCCTCTAAATTTTTTTATAAGCAAATATATGATGTAATAAAAAAAAGATGGGATAAAATGACAACTCCATTGAAACTTTTGGCATATGTTTAAACCCTAAGTACTACCATGCTGATATGTTAGCACTGCCAAATAGGACAGCACCAAATAGGGATGTTGAGGTTGTTGAAGAATATAACAAAGCTTTCAAGAAAATGTTTACAGATCCTAGAGTTGCTGTGGAGATTCGAGATGAGTTTGGGACATTTGCTTCCTCTAATGGAACTTATGCATATGTTGATGCAATGGCAGATAGAAAAGAAATGGATCCTACAAAGTGGTGGAACTTCCATGGTGCCATGACTACACATTTGCAAAAGCTAGCAATCAAGCTTCTATCATAGGATTGATTTTATTCTAATTATTCTAATAAGAATTATTTCTTATTTCAAATGCTTTTGATTGTTTGTGTCTTTGTAATTGTAACTTGTAAATTATAATAAAAAACTCTTTTATTGCAGGTTTCTAGTTCTTCTACATCTAAGAGGAATTGGAGTACATATGGCTTTATCCATTCTATGAAATGAAATAGGTTGGGAGCCAGCAAAGCAGAGGACCTTGTTTATGTGCACTCTAATCTTCATCTATTGTCACATTCCTCCATAGACTACATCAAAGGACCTAATAGACTTTGGGATGTACAACTTGAGATAAGTGACATTGATGTATCCATAAATGCATTGACACATCTCAACCTCAATGTTGAGAATTCTAACATGGTCAGAGGGCCCTTCGCTGAATCGTCAATGGGTTCTGAGAGTCTAGGTGGTGGTCGTACTCAATCCAGCTATCCTAACTCTTTAGAGAAGCTTGATGATCTAGATCTCGAGTTTCAAGAGAACGGTAATGATATTTTTGATAGCATGTGATTCTACCAAACTATTTTTGTATTTGAATTTCATTTTACTAATAAAACTATATCTAACTATAGTATTTTGGAATATGTCGCAATTATGTGTTCATATTGCTTTCATTATAATGAAAAACTTCTTTAATGACTATGAAAATTTGTTTATATGTATAATTTTATATATATATGTGTGTGTGTGTGTGTGTGTGTGTGTGTGTGTGTGTGTGTTTTAAGAATGTTGTATTTGTTGTTCGCAAATAAGAGGTCTCAAAAATTGGCTGTACCCGTACCCGATACCGTACCCATGTCCATGCAACTCTGGGCTAGGATTATAAGTGAGAATTTAGAGTTGCAACTTAGGACCATGCAAAATCAAAAGCAATTCTATATGGAGTCCTACCTCTTTTATTTGATTTAGAGGCGGTGAAAATTGAAAAGTGAATCTCAAGGAAGAGTAAACTTCAAGGAAGAGCAAATTTGGAGGAAGTGATTTGAAAATATTTGAGGCTATAGACCAAAGGGATAATTCAAGTGGACAAGAGGAGAACGCCAATGAGACAGAATTTGAATCAAGATTGGATGAGTTGGGAAAGGTTGCCATCAAGAAGAAACATTTGGGCACCTTTGCCTCCCTCAATGCCTTTATTGGATACGCAAAAGAATATGAGAAGGATCATGAGAAAACACTGCAAGTAGTGAGCAACATGATGAATTCAGCTGAGCTCAAGATGAAATATGCACTTTTCCCTCCTATGAAGGAAGTCACCGACAAGCTAGCCAAATTCATTGCTTTGGCTAAAAAGGTGAAAGAAAGGGGTAGAACTATATTAGAAGACCATTTGATGAAAGCCCAAGTGGCAAATTCTTCTTCTTCTTGGGTAGTATAGGTGTCTGATTCTGATTGGCTACCATTTTGGTGCCTTCTCATTGGTTGCCACTTTTCCTTTTTTTTCATTGGTCCATTGATGAGGTGGTGTCTTTTCATTGGCCGATGGGGTAGCAACCCTAATTAGGGTTTCTAAGATCCAATCCAGATTGTTAGTTTTGCCCCCTAATCTCTATAGTTAGTTGTAATTTTGACCTCTATATAAGGCCATTTGTTCTCATTTGTAAAGGGTTGAAGAAAATTGTTGCTAAGATAATACCAAAATTGCCTCTCTTTATCATTGTTGTGACTTGCATGGTGATTAAGAATATTTGGTGTTATTGCATGGTTTCTACTTCCAATAGTTAGAATTAGATTTCCTTTGAATCTATTAAAGTAGAATTTATTTCAAGAAGTTGCTAAGTAAGAGTAAGAGTAGATGGATAGTTGCATGGTGATATTAGTGGATGTTTGATAGGGATCTATAACTAGGCCACTAGTATCCTAGTGGCTTGTTGGGAAGCCTTGCATGGTAAACTAGTCTTTTCCCTTGAATCATTGCATTTATGGAGGTAGAGCTGTTGGTTAGCTTTCATCAGATTTGATCCCCGTCCATTTGCTAGTCTTTCCATTCATAGAGTAAGAGTAAATAGCAAGTAGTTGAGTAATCGGATTTCATTCTAGAAAGTTAGGAAGGAATAAGTCATTTGACCACATACCCTCCATCATTACCACCATCAACATTATTTGGCACTCATACAAAAATCATCACCATCGTCCCAAAACCGAAGTCATCCTTGAATGAACAACGTAAGACCACCTACATGATTTCCAACAAATCACATTGATATAACTGAGTTAGTATCCATAGGTGTAAAGAACATTGGAGTTTTTCTCATGTCTTCATGAGTATTAACTTTTCAAGAGAGGAATTGAGTGTTTGATATCCCATATCAAGTGTTCAATTGCTATATGTTATGTAGTGGTACAAAACTGACATCAACAATATGTAGTTGTAAATATGCATTTTGATTATTTAATTTTTACTACAAATTCCCGTTGGGATTCTCTATTGTTCACCATTTCAGAAGTGAAAGATCTTCCTACTTGGCTTGTTCGGTTTTGGTGGGATTCAACTCTCACCCTATTCCGTTGCATGTAATACTTCGCTCGGATCTGGCAAATAAGAGCACCATCTTATTGAAAATATTAATTGAAGGATATTTGTGTCCAATCTCCATTCTTATTTGGTTTATTGATGAATTCGGATCTATAAATTTATAGTTACATAACTCAGCATTCCTCTATCCGTACATCATCCATTCCCGACATCATGAAGTGCATCTTCCGTACTACAACTGTATGACTTGGACAACTCCGTAACTGTACTGCTGCTATCATAATGTAGTACTTGTCTTCTCCCCGCACCATACGGCCGTTGCACCTCCATCACGTACGGTCATAGTGGCATTCCACCGTACGGCCACCACACTACCGTATGGCCTCCAAGGGGGAACCATACATCCTTCAGGCATCCACCATACCATCACTTACACTCTACCGTACGACCATCAAGATAATACCGTACTACCTAAAGCACTAGCCACCCGAAGCAATGAGGGAGAACTACCTAAAGCACTGGCCACCTGAAGCACTAAGGGATACTATCTAGAGCACACAACCAGACTACCTTAAGCATACGACAAGACTACCTAAAACATACTACAGGACTTCATAAGGAAACGCTAGAATGGAACATTATAGACAAGGGAGTTGTCAAGGAGTTTCATCCAAGTTTTGGTGTAGTGTTCTTCAAATTTCTAGTCAACCATACAACTATAGAAGACCTTCCAACTATGTATGACCATCTTGATTGTGCTATGCAACTAGAACACAATTAACTGATTGGATGCAAGCAAACTATTGCATCACTTTGGCCAAAGCTTCATAATAAGACACTTGGAAAAAAGCGCAATCAAACGTTCACACAACTCTTCTCAACTTTGATTACTTCATGGGAAAATAGTGTGTTGTACACCTTGAGAAATAATGCATATAATTGTAATATTTATTTTATCACGTGGATGTTATACCTAGGAGAACCTAGATGGATGTGGAACATGTAGAGATTCCTTGAAGATATTCTTGAGACCACTTGATGAGTTGTATTATAACATTGTAATAATATTTTATCTAATTATTTAATATCGGGGAAATGATTAAATAAAGTACCCAATATTGAATGTGCGTCAATGGGGTTAGGTAGCACGTGGTTTATGTAATATCACTTATTAGTTTTGTGGGAGCTTGTTTCTATAAAAAGCAATCACAAGGGTAGCTATTAAGGTATGCCAAGTTAGCATTTGTGGAGATTGAAAGTGTGACATGGGATGTGTGGTTGATTGTTTATTCACATGGAGTTATTGTTTATGTTTGGGGCTTCGAAGGCTTTCATGGTGTATTCTAATGGACACATTTATGAAGAATACGTGGATGATAGATGCTTTTGGAGGTTGGGGTTTTCCCTCGTGATGGTTTTCCTAGAATATATCTTGTGTCACTTTTGTGAGTATGTTGTCTATTCTCTTGCGTGTGGATTCTGAGTACTTATTGTTTATACAGCGATATGGATTATGTGGAAATTGTCATGATATTGGCTGCGAGTTTCCTTACAAGTGGTATCAAAGCCATAGTTTTGGTCATATAGCCTTAGTTGTTGAATCCATGTAATGCTTGAAAGGACAATGCAAGCTATGCGGGTTTGTTGCAGCTTTGGGGGTTGTAGATTTGAGGGGTTCTGCGGATATGATTTTATAAAAAAATGCTTCAAAAGAGTTTCCTTGGATGTGCATTTATGTGAGGGTTTTGGGTGTGAGGTTTTAGATTTAACTCGATGGGACAAAACAGACCTTATGGTTGTGTTCAGGGAGGTCATATTACAAATTTTGATACATAATATTTTTATTAATTTGGTGACAGTGGTTCTTGTTTGAAATTTTTTTAGTCCATTCGGCCATACGGAATGTCAAAGTGGTCACTGTCAGAGAAAATTATAAATTATAAATCTGCATTTTTGAAAATCTTGTTCAGGCTTGTTGAAAATTTAAAATAAACATATTGGGCGAGGATTTGTCACCACCCTTGACCTCATATGTGTTTGCAAAGTCTGTAACAGGGTACTGTCTGTCAGCAATACCACTGCTGACAGTGGTAACATCAGTACCAACATAGGACAAAGGCATTGTTGGGAGGGTACCATCCGGACCTACTGTGGGTGCTAGCCCACATAAGACAAGCATGTGTTTTTAACAAAACAAACAATAATTTTTTTCTGCCAAATGTATATTATATTTATTGAGTATTTCAAATAACATTTCTTATGTTATTTAATACTTTTTTGAATATTTGCTGCCCAGTAATTATATGCCTGGTATATGTCAGTATTTTGGTGGTTGTAAAACAATGAAAAATAGTTTTTGGGGCCATATTGGAAAATTTTGAAAAATGGTTTTTGGGGGGGTATTGTTGATTTTTGAGATCCCTTGTTTGCATGTATGGCATATCATTACACCCAGGATGCTTTTGCATCATGTTACTAGGTACGGTCATGGCGGAGGAGATTGTTGACTATGTTATGATAATCGGTTGGACACAATGAGAGTTGGAGGCTTGTTTCGTGGATTTAATCATGGTGTCATGGAGATTTTGTGTTTAGGAACTTAAGAATGACATGATTGGATTGCATATTCTTTGATTGATGATCATTTGATTGGATTCCTAATTTAGTTATGTTTGCATATCTTCTTCAATGAGGATCATGATTTCTTTTGGGGAGCTCATGACCGCTAGCTTTGAGTTCTTTGATGTTGCGAGCCCTTGGTTGATTCCTAGAAGATGCTTTTATCATGATGTCATAGATAGCTTCTATGCACTTTTGGTGGGAGCTTCTACTGGTGATGATGTGGTGGTGTAAAATTAGTTCATGATTGTTTGTTGGTGGTTTCGTATCTTCTTGGTTTGGAGATCTTGGTTTCATTTGATATTACTGCCATATTAGTTGTGCGTGTGTAGACCTAGAGGATCTTCATTTAGGATCAATACTATTAACCAAAAGGTTGATGTCAATGCCGGTAGTCTTGACATACAAAGTTGAGTCAGCACTCCTTTGGCAACCCTGATCTATGAGGTACTAATCAATTTTCATGTACCATGCCCAAGAAGCTTGTTTGAGACCATACAGTGCTTTTACCAATTTAGGTACCTTATGTTCTTTATTGGCAACCTTGAATCTAGGAGGTTGCATTATGTACACATCTTCTTGTAAGTCACCATTGAGGAAGGCACTCTTGACATCCATTTGATGGACCTTCCAACCACAGTGAACTGTCATGGCTAGGACTAATTTGATGGTGCTCATCTTTGTTGTCAAAACAAAGATCTCCTCACTGACATTTCCTTCACGCTAAGAGAAGACTTTGACAACAAGACAAGCCTTAATAAATACCACCACCCTTGTATTTGACTTTGTGGACCCATTTGCATCTAATGGGGAAGATTTGACAAAAATCCAGTGTTATTTATTAAGACTATGATGCTTAGTCTTCATAGATTCTTCCCACTTAGGTATCCCTTTTTCCTCTCTGTATGTTTGAGATTCATACATGTTGTGAATGTTGGCCATGAGAAGATTTATAGAATCAAATGAGCTCATCATCATGAAGATCATCAATTGTCTTTTCCCACCATTTATGCCAGAGAGAAAAAGTGCCGACATCAAAAGCAGAAAATCCAATAGGATCGTCATCATTAAAGTTAAGATTGGATGAAATCTTGAGGAAAATTAGGTGGTGTAGCTACATGTTTGGGTGATCTTGCAAGAGAAGGAATTGGTGGAGAGGAAAGAAAAGGAATAGTTGGAGCCTTCTCAACTATCTCATCAAGTGGCCCTAATGGAAGATGGGCACCCAAGGCTTGAGCCCTGAGAGACTAATCCTATGAATCCATAATTAATTTTCTTAATAGTGTTGTTTTTCTTAGGAGGGCTGCAAATGTAGTAGCACTGCCATAATGTTTGGTATGTACTTTCCAAATAACAATGTCCTCTTGAATTTGTATGAGGAATTAACCAAGAGAAGAGACATGTCCCTTCATGGGACATGTCTATTCATCAATATAATTAATATAATGGCAAACTTAATTATATATATATGAATCATTGTAATTATATTAATTTCTCTTTGATCTCATAGGTTTATCCTACTAAAGCTACCAAAACATCAACACTCCCTCTTCGCTAGGGAGGATAAACACAGGAAATGTATTATACCATGGTAATATTAGGTATGGAAAATTTTAAGGATACCTTTGATCAAAAGATATCCACCATTTTGATATCACATATGATATCAAGGTATTAGCCTTCAAAATATCAACATATGATATTCATCAAAACTCTAAGTAATGGTCTCCAGAATATCAACACTTGATATTCATCATGTACTCAATAAGACAATGGTCTCCAGAATATCAATATATGATATTCACCATTTTGATATCACATTTGACTATTGGTCTCTAGAATAACAATATATGATATTTGTAACAAATGGATTTTCATATCTAAATTAAAGACGGTTTAAACTAAAACTCCCAGCATTTATATAGAGAACTGAATCTTTTTCACATGACATTAACTACTTTTAACAATTAGCAGAAAATAACTGAAATCACATTCCATTGACATAACTAGATCAATGATTAACTATTCACTACTGTATTCATATTCAACTGAACTAAATAGATTAATGATTAATGAGCATAATTGTATTCATGATCAACTATAATAACTAGATTAATGATTAACTATTCATAACTATATTCATGTTTAGCTGAAATAAAGATATTAACAATTAACTAGCATAACTATATACAAGTAAAGTAAATGCTTAACAAGAAAACAAAGAAGGAAAGGAGCATACAAGTATCTTTGGAGGATCTTTAGTTGGTTGTGCAAGCCTCAGCTTTGGTGAGAGGAGAAGCTTTGAGATAGGCTTAACCTCCCAACCTTGAACCATACTTATCCCTACACATTCTATCAAATTAGAATGACCCTCCCTACCTTGGGATCGGGCTTGGGATGTTCTTCAATCCAGCCACCTGAGCATCATAATGTTTTGAGTGTCCGCTCAGTTATGAAATGGACATGCTTACATAACTAGCACTACTGACATCAAGTGATCATTAGATGGCAAACATGCCTATAAACTACCTTGGTCAAGGATTTCCAATTGAGTTCAATGACCCGATCACCACTGCTCGACTTGACAACAAGATTCATAATAGAGATGAGCATGAGCTATTAAATATATTTCATTTAAGGTTTTCTTGTCTGATTTCTCTTTTGTTTTCTTGCAAATTTATTCCACCTCTTCACCATACTTGGCTACACAGTCGGTGATTCCCAGGTGTATTAAAATTATGAGCACTCAGCCCTTTTACACCTCTTCACCATATCATTGCTATATTCTCGGTGAATCCCAGGTGTTTTGGAAAGGTTGAGCAATCTGCTACTAATTATCTTTTAAGACTTGTTATTCTTATCAGTAACTTCATGAAGGTTTTTACACATTTTGAGACTCCTTATTAAGAGATACTACTCGGATAGATGGTTCTGGATACAATGAAAAATAAAAAATAAAAGCTCATTATAATTCTTAGGGTACAGTCAGCAAATTGCATAATATAATCATAGTCTTAAAGAAAGAGACTTCTAAGCTTAGTCGGCTGTAGGAGAATATGCATTCAAAAATATAGAAGGGTAACTCATGACCTGATATGTATCCTTTGGGGAACTTGCAATCTGATCGGCTCCCTCTTGATTTCTTCAGCGCTTGACCTCAGTATCCTAGCCGAAATTACTTGAAGTTGAAGTCACACAATCTAAACAAGGTTTTTAACAATGGTAAATAGCAAATGTATCAATGGTAGATGGTAAGATGTATCAATGGCAATTGCAGATGTTTTAATGGCAGACTACAAGACATTTCAATGGCAGATTGTAAGACATTTCAATGGCAAGTTGTAAGACATTTCAATGGCAAATGCAATTGTAACAATATAAGGATGAGTTGGTAAATGAAACAAGGGAAATCTAGAATGTAGCAAGGTATGAAGAAATTTGGGCACCAAGAAAAATGGTGATCCTATCTCTCCCTCACGTCTTCCATATATGGAGAGTGATAAGGACTCCTTGGCTTCCTTCGTTTACAAAAGATTAAAGCCGATTCAAAATTCCAAGTATTAAATAGATTATGAAAAGAGAGGGAAAGAAAAATAAAATAAATAGTTGAAAAGAAGAGTTGGAAGGATCATAATTTTCAATATTATAATATATACTCATATACATTCATGTAAGTATATCAATGGGGTGACATCATTAAATTACGTTGTTATAATTTATTGGTGCCATTTTATTTTTATATTTATATGTACGTATGTAAGTATTTATTATAATAATATGATGAAGATCAATTAAAAATCTCTTAGGGTAAAAGTATAAACCTGTGTCACCTTTTTGTAAAAGAAAAGGCTAACAAAAGTATAACTATTCACATTCAATGACATAAAATTGATACTATTATTTTTAATTCGAAAATGAAGTAAACTAGTGAAATGTCTATAAATGGATGAAGTTTAGGATTATAATTTCTGATAATTATTTGAAATAACAATTGATATATTTTCCTAATTTTTATAGATAATTTTTTAGCTTCTAAAAAATGTTGAAAATCAGGGATCTAGTTCCCACCACAAAACTATATGGAAATAAACTTATTTCCCTTTCATCTTAGACTATGTTATAGATAACATATATAGCTAGAACAATCAAAAATAAAAATTGACTTTAGAACTATATTTTCTCTTTTATAATGATTCAAATTTTGACTCACCTGAAATCGATAATTTTCATCTCCCACCACATTTTTCAAAACTAATCTATTCACACCAAGAGAAAAATTATACATTCTAGAAGAGGACTCTCTCCTCTAGAACATCATATAATTTTTAATTTATTTATATGATTTAATATTTCTTTCTTTCTCAAAAAAAAACATTTTTTTGAGTGTTAAAATATGTGGTTATAGAATTTTTTAATTATAATATACTATAATTAATTAGAACAATATAAACTCTATATGAGAATATTCTTGACTCTGAGCTCTATGAAATGATGTTTATATGTTATTAAAAAAATATCATAAAAAATAGTAAGAGTTATTAAAATGCCACTTTTCTTAAATAATTTTGTTTCTTTAGTAATTGGATACAAACTAGTATAAAAAAAGCATTTAATAGACATTTTCAATTGGAAAAGTGTGAGACCATATATAACTTAGCTAGAATGAATTTATCTATATCATATATTTGAAAAATTTTGATTTTTAAATAGAAATACTCAAATTATTTGTTCTAATAAGTCAGCCTGAAAAGCAACACAACTTTGTACTTTTACCCCTTGAGGTATGTTTTATATTTTAAAGTAGATTATTTTATGTTGTCTTAGATCATTTTCTTAATAACTCATGTAGTCCCAAAAATGTATCCTGTGATCAAGTCGTTTGCGTCCTTTCTAAGGAAGTTTAAGGTCATACCTGCCAATCCTAATAACTAAACTAGGCGAACATCCCATTCCAATGATCTCGTTTAGCAATGCTTCCACCCTCTACATCTTCTCCTACAATCGCCCATGAAAACACTTTTGCCATAATAATTTCATATAAACATAATAATCGTTATTTTAAATAAAGCAACTGCTAATCATCTAATAATAGTTAATGGTTAACGACCATCTTCATTAATAGTTAATACAACATATATTAATAACTACCTATTTCACATGACCATGAAAGAATAATTCGTTAAATCCAAGGGTTATGAACAAGTTTTAAATTAGGTCAAAATTTGGGATGCAACAATATTCACCAGTTACTCTTTGAGTATTGGCTTTCAAAATGTTCAGATGCAAGATATACACTAAGTACTATGAGTAATGGTCTCCAAAACATCAATTTGCATTACATTCAGCATATACTCAAAAAATGTTTCGATTAAGTAAAAACAGGTTTTGAAAGGACCCGAAACCTTGTACAAAGGGAGAAGAAAGATATAACAATGAGGACCATAACATAAATGTAGAAAACCACCCAACAAACTAGAGGGACACAACCAAGTTCCCTACAAGAGGGCAAATAGCCCAAGAAACCAAAGACCGTCAAGATTTAAATTTTGGTCCCGACTTTTGAGAACGTAAAACCATATCAAATGAGGGTTTGGTGGACTTGCTTTTTTTCCTTTAACTGATGTCCAACCATCCTCCACCTTCCCAATAGCCTTTTGCCAATCCCCACTAACCCCCAAAGCCCCAGCTATAGGAAAAGCACCAACAGCAGAGTTCTGGCCAGAGTCAGTGGTAGAAAAAGGGCCAACATCAACCTTCTAAATCAAAGCTGCCAAAGGGACAGCAATTGAATCAACAGAGTTAGCAGCAGGAGAAGAGCCATCAGTAGGAGAAGTGTCAGTAGTCAAAGGGATAGCATTCAAATTGCCAGAGACAGCAACCAAAACCTCATCCGAATCAGTAAGAGAAGAGCAATCCGACTCATCTACCATTGTGGACACTTTCTGAACCGTATAGTGATCATCTGAAACCCTTAACCACCAAGAAGGTGATTTTTTCAAACAAACTTTGTTAGAGGAACAATGCACTGTTAGATGGCCGATCATATGACATTTCCCGCATCTAAAGGGGATACCCTCATAATCAAGAAGTTGAATCCAAGACCCATGAGGAGAAGCCAACTTTATCTTTTTTCAAAAGCCCCTTGGAGACATAAATCTCCACAAGGATTCAGGCATACGTTGTCCTATAAATATTGGAGGAAGCTGCATCAACCATCAAGAAATCCCCAAGGGCTTCCCCCACAATCTCCAAGACTGAATCTAGCAAAAAGTAAAGGGGGAGGTCCAGTAGCCGAACCCAAAGAGGAATCTTCTTGAAGGTTCCAGTATTTGGATTAAAAGTCGGATACCAAGGCTTAGCCATTAGGGGGAACCTTTCCTCCTAAGAGAAGCCACATACCAAGATGGAGTTTGTCATCAGCATTAGCAAATTTCACAATAAAAAAACTCCTTGCCACAGGGCAAATCTGAGCTAAATCCGAAATGATTGGTTCCCAGAATTTGGAGATCCAAGCACGCAAAGCTGAAAGAGAAGGCCAAAAACCCCTAAACCTAAAGATAGTAGCAGTTGAAGAGTAATCTTCCACATATGTAGAAACCTCATCAACAATATCTAAATCAAGTTGAATCTCAATTGGTTTACTAATAGGAACAGGCACCGCCAAACAACTAACAAAGGGCACAGCCGAACAGGACCCCAACTTCAGAACAGGAGCACCGATACCCGCTTCAAATGCAGCCACATCCACCTAGGAAATAGCTGGTCTCCCCATAGCAACATTTGACACAATAGGGAAAGAATCCCCAATAGCAACTAGAGGATGAAGGGCAAGAGAGGCAGCCAGAAGAGCCTCAACATGAGCAGCAACGTCAGAACTAGGCACAAGAGTCCGAACAAAGCTAGACACAGCAACTCGATCAGAAGCAAGCGCTTGAGTGGGAGCCACAGCAAGATTAACTAGGGCGGATGCCACATGAGTAGATGCAACGGGGAATCGGGCCACTGCAAAAGGATGGGTAACCTTCACACCAGCACTGGCTAGAGATTGAATCGTCGTGCGGGAGGGAGTCGGAACCATCGGGAGCCTCTTTCCCTAAACTTTGGGGGAAAAGTCCAGTCCTATACCCCAGGCCAACGAAGCAGGTACTTGGCACAAAAGTCCGGTAAGGGAAACTGGCCTACAACTCTTCTCCACTACGAAGGGGAGTCGAACCTGTGACCTCAAAGAAGTAAACCTCAAGGCACAGACCAACTCACCTACAAGTGGCGGCTATATACTCAAAAAATGTTTATAAGGTATTGTGTGAGGTTCTCACACCATTGCCCCAAATTCTTTAGGGAGCCCCTTTTCTTTTATCGCCTCGACAAAATTTTGGGTTGTCCAAAAAAAATTTTTGACTTTTGAAAATTTCACGCCTTGAACACCCTCAGGCCAGTGGGAGGGACAGTTTATTTTCACCCGATTTCACTTGATTTTCCAGAGCAACCAATTTCATCCTAAGGCCGAACAATTTTAAAGAGCAATATTTGGCAGGATGAAATTGTAAATTTGTACTTAGACATTTCCTTTTGAAAACCCGGATATAACTACGTAAATTTGAATAATTTTCATAAGGAATAATTTTTGTTAGACTTGAGTTTTGGGAAATCTTAAATTTTTTTTTGGTGAAAATTTTAATTTTGTAGAAATATGGCTAAATTGCAAAAATCGATTTTTGGCTCTAGATGCAATTTTATTTTATTTTTGTCAAAAAAATTCTGATTGGCATAGCAAAATCGATTTAGGTAAAAATTGCAAAAAATTGGTTTTAATAGATTAAAATTGTCTTAAAAACTTTTTGCCTCTAATGAAATTGGTAATTTAAGATTGAAAAATGGCTTTTGGTTAGTCAAAATCCAATTTTAATTACATATTAATTATTAAATCCTCATTAAATGGAAATATTTAACATCTCCAAGGCGTTATTTAATTTCTTTTCGCACTTTTGGTCTAATTGGCAATTTTAAAACGCAATTTTCATCATGGCAAAATTAATTTTGGCTAAGTATTTAATTGTGGGCCATAATTTTTCATTAATTATTGTTTTTCTTGCTTCTAGGGTCCAAGTCGGCTAGCTTTGGGGGAGTAAGAAAGTTGGGTATAAGAGGAGGCCTCTCTCCCATTTCTTCCTCACTTCTCACTTCTCCTTCTCAAGGCCTTGGCGATTTTGCAAGAGCAAATCTGCACTCTTCTTACTTAGTGAATTTTGTGGAGGGTGAAAATTTGTGGGAGCCGAATTTTGTGGAAGCCAAATTTTGTGGAGGGTGAAATTTGTGGGAGCCAAAATTTGTGGAAGATAAAATTCTGATTTTTGTAAGAGGCTGCAAAATTTGTGGAAGATAAAATTCTGATTTTTGTAAGAGGCTGAAATTTTTGCCCTAGGTTAGGTAAATTTTATTTGGAGGTGAATTATATGATAAATTTTTGATTTGCAAGTGGATTTGAAGTTCTTGAGGTCCAGTCCTAATTCCGAAAAGTCACTATACGATTATTGGTTAAGGTGAATTTTCATCATTTAGAATTGCAAGGGGTCCTTAAGCTGACATCCTTCTTTCGTTCTAGTCTTAGAATTTCTTCCCTTGGTTCTACTTGCCTTCTGGTCCACCACTCTACCATCCCATAATAGGGCGACGAGTATGGACGATGTTAGTGCAAGTAAGAATCCCAAGCGGACAAACACTAAGAAAGACAAAGAGGATATGATGCCCAAAATGCCCTTCTCGAAAATGAAAAGAATAACCGACACCAATATCAATGCAGTGGACATGATACGGATGAGGGACAGACTAAAGGAAGGACAATCCCCTTGGCTATTAGTTAAGGTGAATTTTAATTATTTAGAGTTGAAAGGGGTCCTTAAGCTGACATCCTTCTTTCGTTCTAGTCTAAGGATTGCTTCCCTTGGTTCTACTTGCCTTCTGGTCCACCACTCTACCATCCTGTAATAGGGCGATGAGCATGGAGGATGTTAGTGCAAGTAAGAATCCCAAGCGGACAAACACTAAGAAAGACAAAGGATATGATGCCGAAAACACCTTTCTTCTTGAAAATAAGGCGAATAACCGATACCAATGGTAGTACAATAAAAGGATATGCAAAAGGCAGTTGCACATCACAGCCCAGGCATCAACACTTCCATTATGACCATGATGAGCAACAAAAGAGCAGCCCTTGATTTTGAAGACATCAGAGAAGAGGATATCAATGAGATAAGACTTGGATCGAGATTGGATGAGCTAGAAAAGGTTGCCATCAGGGAGAAGCATCTAAGCACCCTTTCCTCTCTCAATGCTTTTATCGGATTTGTGAAGGAATATGAGAAGGATCACGAAAGGATACTACAAGCAGCGAGCAGCGTGGTGAAGTCAACGGAACTCAGGGCGAAGCACACACCTTGTCCTCCTATGGAAGAAGTTAACGAAAGGCTAGCTAAGTTCATTGCCTTAGCTAGGAAAATGAAAGAAAAGGAAAGATTTATATTAGAAGATCATTTGATGTAAGCCCAAGTGGCAAATTTCTCTTTCTTCTAGAATAGGACAAGTGTCTATTTTTGATTGGCCACCATTTTCGTGTCTTCTCATTGGTTGCCACTTTTTCATTGGTCCATTGATGAGGTGGCAGCTTCTCATTGGCCGATCGGGTGGCAACCCTAATTAGGGTTTTGAGGATCCAATCTGGACCGTTGATCTTGTTTTGATCTCCACCGTTCGTTGTATTTCTAGCCCCTATAAAAGGCCATTTGCTCTCATTTGTAAATTGTTGGAGAAATTGTTGGGAAGATAATACCAAAATTGCTCTCTTTTTCATTGTTGCGATTGGCATGTTGATTAAGAACATTGGGTGTTATTGCATGTTTTCTACATCCACATAGTTAGATTTCTTTTCAAGTTGTTGAAGCAAATTTCATTTCAATTTGTTTATGCAAGAGTAAAGTAGATGGATAGTTGTATGGTAGCATAGGTAAATGTCTGATAGGGATCAATACTAGACCACTAGCATCCTAGCGGCTGGTTGGGAAGCTTTGTGTGGCAAACTAGTTTATTATTCCTTCGAATCATTGCACTTATGGAAGTGAGGCCGTTGGTCAGCTCTCATTAGGTTCGATCCCCGTCCATTTGCCAACCTTCCATTCATAAGAGTAGAAGTAAAATAGTGAGTAGCTGGGTAGTCAAAGTTTAAAGAAGGAAGTTAGAGGAATAGGTCAAGTATTAGAATACATCCATTCACCTTCCACCACCATCGCTTTCCCATCAACATCATCATTGGCAGACTCATCTTCCATCATCACCACCATCAACATTATCTATCACTCGCACATTTCACAAACCGAACCACCATCACCTTCATCCCACCAAAGTCCAAGTCATCCTCAACAATTTGCGTAAAGCCGCATACGTGATTAACAACAAATCACATCGATAAAACTGAGCAAGTATCCACAAGAGTAAAGAACATTGGAGTTATTCTCATATTCCATGAGCAATAACTTTTCAAGAGAGCAATTGTATGTTTGATACTCCATATCAAATGTTCAATTGCTAATATGTTATGTAAGTGATACAAAACTCGCATCAACATTATCTGGCACTAGAAGGAGGGCCCGAAAATTTTAATTTTGAGGATTTATTGGCATTTAATTATGAAGAAGAATGGTGCTTCCTAGATCAAATCAGCCTAGAGCAACTTGGAGAAAACTTCAAGATCACATTGTAGCTAGTTTATGCTCAACTGCTTGGGAGGAAAGTGAGAACACTAGAGAGTACCTGGACACCGTTGACATGCTAAATCAAGAAGAAAGAAAAGCAAGAGCTATTGAAAGAAGAATTCAAAGCAGGTTAGAACGTCAAAGAGAATTGGAAAGTAAGCTTGAGAGAGAGAGGAAAGCACAAAGACAAGCTCAAGCTATTGTTGAAGAGAACTCAAATTAGAGTCAATCAAGTTGGGATTATTTTCAAGCTGGATAGAAAGATTGGGTCTTTTTCCCTCGAAAGATTTGAGAGACTTATATCTAATAAGAGGCAGAGGATATTGAGAAATACACCACATCAAAAAGAGGACTTACTTGTGTTAGAATCTCCCAAGAAACCAAGGAATTGTCGAGTAGCTGATACCTCAAACTTAGCTAGCCCTCACGTAGTCCACCAGTTCAGACCCCAGTCAATCAGCCAGTTCAAGCTCAAATCAATACACCAACGATTGCTCAACCACCATGGATCCAAAACAACGCCTCACCCCTCTTATTCCAACAATACCATGATCTACCGAAGAATCTGGCGGTATTATGTTCCAAGTTTTTTGTCAATTATCCTAATCGTACAGTAGAGAGCATATTAAGGTATTCCAAGAGGTACTGTGCAATAGAAGAATTCAAGAGGAAGATGTCGCTTCTAGGCTTTTCCCTTATTCACTAAGTGAAGAACCTTATTACTAGTTTGTCAATTTAGCAGCATCATCAATAACAGGATGGGTTCAACTCAAGGAGGCCTTTCTTGCAAAGTTTGGTATGCCCATCACACCACTGGATTACATAAAAGGTTTGTGGACATAATGAGGCATGATAGAGAGACGATAAGTTCCTTCAATGATCGTTTCCATAAGGCTTACACGAGATTGCAAGCCCCTTACACAATGACGAAAGCTGGTGCATTGGAAGCATACTACAATGCCTTAGACAACCAAACTGCTATGTTCACAAGAATGCCAAATCCTACGGCCACAACGTTAACTGAGGCCTACACTAAAGCAACTGAGATAGGAAAGCAATTAGGCCAACAAGGAATGGAACCCCAGGGTGCAAGATATCCGAACAATCTGGTTCCACAGCTCGCATACCAAGCACCTACAAATCAGTTAGTAGTACATCTGAGACCTCCATTATCTCAAGCACCACCATCGCTACCAGTTTATCTACAAGGTGCAAGTTCCTCCACAAGGATGCAAGAAGAAAAGGAGGAGATGAAAGAGTTGATTGACCAAGTCAAGAAGCTATCTACAGAAGTCACCTATTTGAGAAACCAGAACAATCAACTCCAAAGTTCCCAAAGAAATAATCAAGGGAATAATTACCAGAATCAAGGTGGAGGTTATCAAGGAGGATATCAAAGAAACCATCAAGGAGGACGATACCAGAGGAATTATCAAGACAGAGACTACCAAAGGAATAACCAAGGTGGCAGTTATCAAAGGAACTATCAAAACAATAACTATCAAGGTAACAACCAGTTGCAAGACCAAGGATACAATAATCAGTCCAACTAGAGGAGAACTTGGAATACGGGTCGAAACAATGGAAATGTGGTGTTGCCACTTGATAATCAGGCTTCAACAGATAATAGACCAGTGGACCGAATATTCTTGGCTGAGTCCACCATGTCCAAGTATTGTAGATTCCATGAGACAGATCAACATTCGGAGTTAGGGTGTGCAAAATTCAAGAGGGCATCTAACCTGTTCCAAAACATAATAGATGAATCAAACAACCAGGAAGATGTTAAGGTTACAGGGTATGAGATTGTCCCATCCTCGGGATATGATCAGTGTCTGACTTTTGAGGAGTTTTCATTCCCACCAGAATTTGAGGCTTATGAAGAACCCCAAGGGAGATTTCCTCCTAAGTCAACAAACGAACCAGTTGATGAAAAAATAGATAAGGGATATCGCAATGGGTCGGATTTTTCTTTCCCACCTTTGGAAGATACTGTTCTAGTTCAAGGAATAGGTGGGAACCAAACATTTCAACAACCGGCCAGCAATGTTAGGTTTTATCAAAAGAACAAAAAGAGAAATGATGGACCCTTCACATCCTCCATACCCCCAAATAATTTCAATACCCCTCCACACCCCGATGCAAGTAATATACCGAATCCTTCAAGGGATGCACCCAAATACAGAAAAGGTAACTTTGGAAGTGGGAATGGACAACCGAGCTTTCAACAAAACACACAGCAGAACAATCAAGGTACTCAAAGAACGCAGAATGTCTACTCGACACAAGAAGCAAATAGAGGAAGAACTGGAAATGATGTTGTGAACAATGAAGAGTTGAAGAGATTAGGACAAAGCGTGATAGAGGAGATGAAGAAGGTTAAAATCAGTCTCCCTTTGTTCGAATTATTGAAGGTAGCAGAGATTAGAGACATGTTCCTTGATAGTTTGAAAGATAATAAATCACAAGGATTCCACACTCAAGGTGCAACAACACAGACTCAAGAGAGGCCTCCTAATCCGGTGCATGTAATCCAAGACGCTCCAGGAGAAAATATGACAAACTCATCTCAATACATTTCATACAGAGAAATAGGAAGCTCTACACAAGAGATTGCATATGGCGATATTAGTGAATTTAACAGACAGCCAGGACCTCAACCGATTTACGTGGCTCAAGGATCAACACCTGTAGAACAACAAACTCAAAAGAGTCAAGACCTGATAAACAACCAAGAAAAAGTGAAGGAAGAGGTTACTCAACCAATAGATTTCGGAGTGAAGCCAAAGCAAGTACATAGAACACCGATAGTGTATTATCAAGGGAAGGATGAGCCAGCCCCATTTTTTCTATCTGTAAAGATGTTTAGGAAATTGCTTCACAATTGCTTGATAGATTCAAGAGCGTCAAGTAATGTCATGCCTTTGGACATTTGTAAAAGATTAGGAATCACACCTTTGAGATCCAACAAAGGAGTTACTCAATTGGATAAGACAGAAGTGCCAATAGTGGGTGAGCTACACAACATACACATGCAGTTGGCATCTGATCCAAGAATGGAACACATGGTAGACATTTCCGTGGTAGATGTGGCAGATACCTATGGATTGATCCTAGGTAGACATTGGGCTAGAAGATTGAATGGATATATGGCAACGGACTTCTCTCACATGTGGCTCCCATGGAAAGGACTGGCCAATAAAATCAGAATTGATAGTACCCCAAGGCTGAGATTGACGATCACGAAAAATAACAAACAAAATGAAATATTGTTCATAGAAACGAATATGAGCACCTACAAACCAAAGAAAGTGGAAATATTGACTATGAACATCATAAGTGATGGAAAGGATTCCACTGAGATCCTGATCGAGTAAGAGCCAGATGCTTCGTCCGATGAGGGTGAAGGCATGTTTGAAAACTTCAAGAATTTCGTGACTAGAACTGTGCAACAAGGAATGAAGTTAGGTAACCGAACACCAGTAAGAGACTTATTATTGCCCAACTAGTGTAGAATTCACAATGCATTCCACTCGGAGTTATCTTGCTCTTTGTGTACAGTGGCCTTAGAACAAGTATAAAAGAGAATCCCAGGGGCTCTAAAATGAGAAGATCAACATGGCAAACAGAAGGTTGAGATTCAACAAGTTGATGAAGTAGAAAGCAGCATGATGGGTGAAACGAAAAATCAAATTACACCACCCGATGAAGAAATAAAAGAAGATAATGAAGCGGATAAGTCAAGGAATTTACAAAAGAAGTATTTAGAAAGAAATGGGGTTTGGACTCTGAGGTTCGATGGCTCCAAAACCAAGCACGGAGCCAAAGTCGGGTTCGAGTTAGTCAACCCAATAGGGGCAACATATTTGGAGGCACATAGATTACAATTCCCATGCACCAATAACATGGCAAAATATGAGGCTTTGATTCTAGGCTTGTTGTGTGCTATTAAGAAAGGTGCCAAAATACTTCATGTACTCGGGGACTCGTACCTAATAATTGAACAGATAAAGCAAAAGTTTGCTTGCCATGACAAGAGGTTGAAAAATTATAGAAACCCAGTCTGGGATTTGATAGAAAGATTTGATGCCTTTAATATCAAGTTTAGCTATAGAGCATACAATCAAGTGGCAAATGCCCTCGCACAGACTGCAAGCTCACTAGCACCAATTAAGTTGGATGGCTTGAAGAAGTTCAGAGTGGAGTTGGCATCAGTTCCATCAATACTAGACAACGTCAAGAATTTCCAGATGTTCGAAGATGATAGGCATATTCTTAAATTCTTGACCAATTCAGATATTTTCACCGCACAAATCATAGATGGCGAAGTGCATGAAGAAGCGGAGATCGACATAGAAGGAATTATGAGCCTAAAGACCAACACTATTCCAAATGGCATGACTGAATTGGAGAGAATATTTGACATGGACCAATTCCATAAAACGCAGTATCAACCTACAAGAGGTGATGAATGTGAAAAAGTTAATTTGGGAATAGAGGATTGTCCCAAGATTGTCCACATTGGAAAAGTTTGCACACCTAAGGAGAAAGTAGATATATTGAATTTGATGAGGGAATTCCCTGACGTGATTGCTTGGGGATATGAAGATTTGAAGACATATGATCCCACCATTATTACACACACGATTCTACTGAAGGAAGGGAGCAAGCCATTCAGGCAGCAACAAAGGTCAGTCAACCCTTTGTTAGAACCATTGATATATCAAGAAGTGAAGAAGCTGCTCAATGCGCGAATCATCTTCCCAGTGAGACACTCAACGTGGGTCGCCAATCTTGTCCCAGTCAAGAAGAAGAATGGAGAGGTAAGGTTGTGTGTGGATTTCAAAAACCTGAATAGAGCATTAGAAAAGGATTATTACCTACTGCCATCGCTGGACGAGGTTTTGCAAATTGTGAACAGAGCTAAAATGATGTCATTTATGGATGGATACTCGGGATACAATCAAGTGATAGTCGAAGAGGAAGATAGGTTAAAGACGGTTTTCACCACGAAGTGGGGGACTTTTGCATACAAAAGGATGCCTTTCGGCCTGATCAATGTAGGCACAACATTTCAAAGGGCCATGGACTATGCCTTCAAGGACTTAAAAGATAAATGCATTATCATCTACATGGATGACATAACGGTATTTTCAAAAAACAAGGATCACATAATGGACTTGTGGTAAGTTTTCACAAGATGTAGAAGGTTTGAAATCTCTTTGAATCTGAAGAAATGCATGTTTGGAGTTACCGAGGGAAAGCTTCTGGGACATGTGATTTTAGAGAAGGGTATAATGATAGATCCAGAGAGAGTGGAAGCAATTTCCAAACTTGGCGTGCCAGGTAGCAAAAAGGAGCTCAAATCTTTCTTTGGAAAGATCAACTTCGTGAGGAAGTTCATATCCGCATTTGCTGAGATTGTGAAACCAATGAATGACATGTTGAAGAAGGATGCAAAGGTAGATTGGACTCCAGCAGTGGAAAGGGCATTTGAGGAGATAAAACATTCTATTATCAATGCACCAGTCTTGGTAAGCCTAGATTATGAAAGACCATTCAACATATATTCTTTCGCCTCTAATGACGCATGTGTGGTCATTTTAACACAAAAGAATAAGGAAGGTGAAGAGCATCCAATTGCATTCAGGAGTGCACCTTTCAAAGAGGCCGAATTGAACTACCCGAATGTGGAGAAACAAGCCTATGCCTTGGTGAAAGCAGTAAAGAAATTCAGGCATTATATCTTAAGAAGCAAAGTACACGCAATTGTGCCTAACATAGCAGTAAAGACTTTGTTGATGCAAAGCGAGCTTGGAGAAAGAAGTGGCAAGTGGGTCGCCACTATTCAGGAATATGACGTAGAGATCCAACCAATGAAACTAGTCAGAGGACAACAATTGGCACAAACCATGGCATCAGAAGGACCTGGACTTGTACAACAAGTCTATGAATTCGAAGAAGTACAGCCCGATGAATGGTATCAGGATATAATCAATTATTTATTAAATCACCGATGTCCTTCACATTTGAACCCAATGCAAAAGCAGGCGCTAAGATTTAAGAGCAGAAGATATATGCTACAAGGAGTAGTGTTGTACAAACAAAATCATGAAGGGGTATATTTGCAGTGCGTTGAAAAGGAAGAAGCAAGAACATTTTGGAATATTTCCATGACAAATAGGGAACAGGACATGGATCAGATTTGGCCACAGCACATTGGATATTAAGAGTCGGATACTACTGGCCAACCTTGTTCAAAGACACTCATGAGCATGTGAAGACTTGTCATGTTTGCCGAACAGCGGCAAAGAGACAGAGGAACCCAGCGATGCCTTGCGGCCAATCATCGAGGTGAGACCTTTCACGATGTAGGGACTTGACTTCATTGGTCCCATCAATCCACCTATCTCAACACAACACATGTATATTCTAACCGCAACTAACTACTGTACTTGGTGGTCAAAAGCCCAAGCTTCCAAGAATTGCACTACTGAGATTGTCACTAAGTTCTTAGAAGAAAAGATTACCACCAGGTTTGGTTGTCCTTCTACCTTTGTATGTGATAATGGTTCTACTTTTACTTCTTTAAAATTCCATACTTGGGCGTTTGACCATGGGATAATTTTAAAATTTTCATCAGGATACTATCCTCAGGGAAATGGCCTAGCAGAATCTACAAATAAGAACATTTTGACCTTGATTGGAAAACTCTTAGATAGGAACCCAAGAGATTGGCACACACAACTGAGATACGCCTTATGGGCAGACAGAACTAGAATGAAAGAGTCCATAGGAATCACACCTTATCATTTGGTTTATGGACAAGATCCAGTATTCCCAATCCAATTGAGAATTCCAACTTTGAGGTTCATACAAGAATACTATGATGAGGACGAAGACCGAGTCCAAGTTAGGTTGACTCAATTGATGCAGTTAGATGAGAAAAGAGATGAAGCCCTAGATAAATTTGCAAAACATCAAAGGGTAGTGAAACGTTGGTTCGATAGGAGAGTGCAAAATAAGGCCTTTAGGATCTCAGACTTGGTCTTATATTGGGACAAAGCCCATGAAAGGAAGGGACAACATGACAAATTCAATAAACTATGGAAGGGTCCTTTCCAGATATCCAAGATCATCAGAGATAATGCATTTAGACTAAAGACACTCACTGGCAAGGATGTCCCATTGCCTATCAATGGGCAATTCCTCAAGCATTATTTCCAAGCCTAGGACTCCATCCGGAGCCCTTCTGTACATAGTTAGAATAGGTTTTCTTTCAGTTGGTAGTTAGTTTATTTTTCTATTCTTTAGAGTAAAGTTTGTCTTGGACCATTTGGCCCAAGGGTTTAGAATAGTTTCCCTTTCAATTGGTTAGAGTAGTTTTCCTTTCGTTTTTTAGTTTAGATGTTGCGAGGGAGCTCGAATCTAGTTTGCATCAAGTCATTTGACTTGAAATCTTTTAGCTTCCCTTAGTTAGCAGTTTTGGTTTGGGTCTTTGCAAGTGCAAAGGGGGGGTCCATGTTATCACTCGTGGGCGAAGTGTGTAAATTTTACATTTTTGGTGACAAAACAGAGTCTGTCTCGTTCATTTCTTGAGTATATTTGACAAGGTCCAGAGATTAAAGGATGTGTTTAGTCGTTGGTCTATGGTAGGACTTGTACTAAACTTGAGTTTAACTCGATAGAGGTTCTTGAGTTATCTCTGACATGGTTACAACATTCTACTCACACTTAATTGCTCTAAGTTCTTGATGTTTCGAAGTGAAATTGGACTTAGTAAAAATCTTACACCTACTTCAGTGCCACTGTGGTCTTCCAAACCCTCCGCAAGCTTCATTTCCCGCAAACCAAACAAAAGATTGAAGAAAAGAAAGAAAAAAAGAGAAATTATGTCATGAGAAAAGAGAAAAAGCATTATCAAAGTGAAAATAAAGATAAAATTGGTTCAAGGGTGTGTAATCATCTCTATCGGTGCTATAAAAATAATCACTAAAGGTAGACCGTGATTGTAGTGCCACAGCGATAACTCCGTCGGGGCTATAAACGCCTGACTGGCAGTGGGGCTCTATCCAGGTTGCTTTTGAAGTAAGGATATTATAAGAGCTAAGTTCAAAGGATCTGAGAGATTATCAAGTTCTTGTCGAGCTGGGAATAAATCATTTGCACACACGTGGGTAACTTATGGTTAGGATGCTTAAGTTCAACTTGAGAGTTCTTTCCTTTGTTGAGTACTTGTCCTTAAGTAGATTTTCGGATAAGCCATCCTGAGATTTTGGTTCTAAGTTATTTTATTCTTGAAACGTTCAGGAACATTTCACCTGTGGAGTCGCTAGATGTTGTGAGGTTCTCACACCATCGCCCCAAATTCTTTGGGGACCTCCTTTTTTTATCACCTCGGCAAAATTTTGGGTTGTCCAAAAAAAATTTGACTTTTGAAAATTTCACGCCTTGGACACTCTCAGGCCAATGGGAGCGACTTAGCTTATTTTCACCCGATTTCGCTTGATTTTCCAGAGCAACCAATTTCATCCTTAGGCTAGACAATTTTAAAGAGCAATATTTGGCAGGACAAAATTGTAAATTTGTACTTAGACATTTTCTTTTGAAAATCTGGATATAACTATGTAAATTTGAATAATTTTCAAAAGGGAAAATTTTTGTTAGACTTGAGTTTTGGGAAATCTTAAATTTTTCTTTGGTGAAAATTTTAATTTTGTAGAAATATGGCTAAATTGCAAATATCGATTTTTGGCTCTACATGCAATTTTATTTTATTTTTGTCAAAAAAATTCTAATTGGCATAGCAAAATCAATTTGGGTAAAAATTGCAAAAAATTGGCTTTAATAGATTAAAATTGTCTTGAAAACTTTTTGCCTTTTATGAAATTGGTAATTTAATATTGAAAAATGGCTTTTGGTTAGCCAAAATCCAATTTTAATGACGTATTAATTACTAAATCCTCATTAAATGAAAATATTTAACATCTCCAAGGCGTTATTTAATTTCTTTTTGCAATTTTGGTCTAACTGGCAATTTTAAAAGGCAATTTTCATCATGGTAAAATTAAATTTGGCTAAGCATTTAATTGTGGACCATAATTTCGCATTAATTATTGTTTTTCTTGCTCCCAAGGTCCAAGTTGGCTAGCTTGGAGGGAGTAAGAAAGTTGGGTATAAGAGGAGGCCTCTCTCCCATTTCTTCCTCACTTCTCACTTTTCCTTCTCAAGGCGTTGGCGATTTTGCAAGACCAGCTCTGCACTCTTCTTGCTTGGCAAATTTTGTGGAAGGCAAAATTTGTGGAGGCCAAAATTTGTGGGAGCCGAATTTTGTGGAGGGCGAAATTTGTGGGAGCCAAAATTTGTGGAAGATAAAATTCTGGTTTTTGCAAGAGGCTGCGATTTTTGCCTTAGGTTGGGTAATTTTATTTGGAGGTAAATTACATGATAAATTTCTAATTTGCAAGTGGATTTGAAGTTCTTGAGCTCTAGTCCTAATTCTAAAAAGTCGTACGATTATTGGTTTAGGTGAATATTCATCATTTAGAGTTGCAACGGGTCCTTAAGCTGACATCCTTCTTTCGTTCTAGTCTAAGGATTGCTTCCCTTGGTTCTACTTGCCCTCTGGTCCACTACTCTACCATCTCGTAATAGGGCGACGAGCATGGAGAATGTTAGTGCAAGTAAGAATCCCAAGTGGACAAACACTAAGAAAGACAAAGAGGATATGATGTCCAAAAAACCCTTCTTGAAAATGAGGCGAATAACCGATACCAATGGCGGTACAATAAAAGGATATACAAAAAGCAGTTGCACATCACAGCCTAGGCATCGACAGTTCCATTACGACCATGATGAGCAACAACGGAGCAGCCCTTGATTTTGAAGATATCAGATAAGAGGATATCAATGAGATAAGACTTGGATCGAGATTGGATGAGCTAGAAAAGGTTGCCATCAAGAAGAAGCATCTAAGCACCCTTTCCTCTCTCGGTGCTTTTGTTGGATTTGCGAAGGAATATGAGAAGGATCACGAA
The DNA here is from genome assembly GCA_028749045.1 of Cupressus sempervirens. Classification (NCBI taxonomy): domain Eukaryota; kingdom Viridiplantae; phylum Streptophyta; class Pinopsida; order Cupressales; family Cupressaceae; genus Cupressus; species Cupressus sempervirens. The sequence continues at coordinate 775,051,457 of CM053783.1, read as the reverse complement.
AGGATACTACAAGTAGGGAGCAGCGTGGCGAAGTCAGCAGAACTCAAGGCGAAGCACACACCTTGTCCTCCTATGGAAGAAGTTAATGAAAGGTTAGCTAAGTTCATTGCCTTAGCTAAGAAAATGAAAGAAAAGGAAAGATTTATATTAGAAGATCATTTGATGTAAGTCCAAGTGGGAAATTTCTCTTTCTTCTAGAATAGGACAAGTGTCTATTTCTGATTGGTCACCATTTTGGTGCCTTCTCATTGGTTGCCACTTTTTGCACTTTTTTCATTGTCCATTGATGAGGTGGTAGCTTCTCATTGGCCGATGGGGTGGCAACCCTAATTAGGGTTTTGAGGATCCAATCTGGACCATTGATCTTGTTTTGATCTCCACCATCTGTTGTATTTTTGGCCCCTATAAAAGGCCATTTGCTCTCATTTGTAAATTGTTGGAGAAATTGTTGCGAAGATAATACCAAAATTGCTCTTTTTTTCATAGTTGCGATTGGCATGTTGATTAAGAACATTGGGTGTTATTGCATGTTTTCTACTTCCAAATAGTTAGATTTCTTTTTAAGTTGTTGAAGCAAATTTCATTTCAAGTTGTTTAAGCAAGTGTAAAGTAGATGGATAGTTGTAGGGTAGCATAGGTAAATGTTTGATAGGGATCAATACTAGACCACTAGCATCCTAGCGGCTGGTTGGGAAGCTTTGTGTGGCAAACTAGTTTATTATTCCTTCAAATCATTGCACCTATGGAAGTGAGGCCGTTGGTCAGCTCTCATTAGGTTCGATCCCCGTGCATTTGCCAACCTTCCATTCATAGAAGTAGAAGTAGAATAGTGAGTAGCTAGGTAGTCGAAGTTTAAAGAAAGAAGTTAGAGGAGTAGGTCAAGTATTAGAACACATCCATTTACCTTCCACTGCCATCGCTTTCCCATCAACATCAACATCGGCAGACTCATCTTCCATCATCACCACCATCAACATTATCTGCCACTCGCACATTTCACAAACCGAACCACCATCACCTTCATTCCACCAAAGTCCAAGTCATACTCAACAATTTGCGTAAGGCCGCCTACGTGATTAATAGCAAATCACATCGATAAAACTGAGCGATTATCCACAAGAGTAAGGAACATTGAAGTTATTCTCATCGTCCATGAGCAATAACTTTTCAAGAGAGGAATTGTATGTTTGATACTCCGTATCAAATGTTCAATTGCTAATATGTTATGTAAGTGATACAAAACTCGCATCAACAAGTATGTGCACACACATTCTCATAATGCTTACCATATAAACATCCACCATGAAAAGTATAATCTATCATGATTTGCATAGACATCGTAAGATATCCATCACAATAGAAAATTAAGTTATTGTAAGATCGTCTGTTAGTGTAAGATCAGCATTAGCAAATTTCACAATAAAAAAACCCCTTGCCACAAGGTAGATCTAAGCTGAATCCGAAATGATTGGTTCCCAAAATTTGGAGATCCAAGCATGCAAAGCTGAAAGAGAAGGCCAAAAACCCCTAAACCTAAAGATAGCAGCAGTGGAAGAGTAATCTTCTACATATGTAGAAACCTCATCAACAATATCTGAATCAAGTTGAATCTCAATCAGTTTACTTACATGAACAAGCATCGCCAAATGACTAACAGAGGGCATAGCTGAATGGGACCCCAACTTCAGAACAAGAGCACCAATACCCACTTCAAATGCAGCCACATCCACATAGGAAATAGCTGATCTCCCCACAACAAGCTTTGACACAATAGGGGAAGAATCCCCGACAGCAACCAGAGGATGAAGGGCAAGAGAGGCAGCCAGAAGAGCCCCAGCACAAGCAGCAAGGTGAGAACCAGGCGCAGGATTCCGAACAAAGCCAAACACTAAAACCTGATCAGAAGCAAGCGCTTGAGCGGGAGCCAAAACAGGATTAACCAGGGTGGATGCCTCGTGAACAGATGCAGCGGAGAACCGGGCCGCAACAGAAGGATGGGCAGCCTTTAAACCAACACTAGCTGGAGAGAAATGAGCGAGAGCAGGAGTTTGAATTGTCGTGCGGGAGGGAGCCAGAGCCATCCGGAGCCTCTTTCCCTAAAATTTGGAGGAAAAGTCCAGTGCTATGCCCCAGGCTAGTGGAGCAAGTATTTGGCACGAAAGTCCCATAAGGGAAACTAGCCTACAGCCCTTCTCCACTATGAAAGGGAGTCGAACATGTGACCTCAAGGAAGTAAACCTCAAGGCATAGACCAACTCACCTACATGTGGTGTGCAGTGTGTGGTGTATAGTGGTGGCCATACGAGTGCGGTGTGTTGTTGCCAGGCGTGTGGTGTACGATGTGGTGTTAATGCTGTGTTGTTTCTAGGTGTGTGGTGTGGTGTTGTGCGGTGTGTTGTTGCCAGGCTTATGGCATGCGATGTGCGTTGTGTTGTTTCCAGACGTACGGTGTGTGGTGTGGTGTTTGTGTAGTGTGTTGTTTCCAAGTGTGTACACAGCATGCAACAAGGGTGGATTACGAAGGGAGGTAGTACAAAAAATAGAGGGGAGTGTTGCACAGAGATTGGAAAGAGAATACAAACTTATATGCAAATAATATTGGAACACCAAATCCATTAAATAAAGATGAAGCATGAATAGATATTGAAAACAAATAACCTCCAATTAATGCTCGCATACAAAGATGGTGCTCCGAATTTTCAGATCCGAGCAATGTATTACAGGCAATAGAATAAGGTGAGAGTTGAATCCCACCCAAACCAGAATAGCCAAGTAGGGAAGTTCTTCCACTTCTAAAATGGTGAAAATATCCAAAACTCCAACAAGAATTCACAAATACAAAGAAAATAATGCAAATCACATCCTAACAACTTCCTACATGCTGCACATAAATACCCCTTTGAAGAAGACTCTCGAGGGTTTACAGAAGAGTGCTAACACGGCAAAAACCTGCAAATAATTAAGAAACATTGGCCCCTTTATTAATTTAATTAATTAATTAAATAAGTCCTTGTGATATTATTTAATTTTTAGGACCTTTTAATTAATTAACCTAATCAAAATATTTTATTCAAAATTGGGAACATTACATCATCACCTTTCAATAACTTCTACAAATACAAGTGATGATCATTTGGAAGTAGTCACTTCCTCATGATATACACAGGGGGTTAGCCTATTAAATCATGCAATCACACACATGATACCAAAAGTTTACATGAAGTCAAAACTCCCTCTGATTCTAATATGATCAAGATTTTCAAAGATCAATTGAAGCATATCCTCTATTTACTCCTTCGGACAGATGTCTCAGGCTCCCTCTGAACATCAATCTTCTAAGCCCCTTTACCTTTGAAGAAGTGTCGAACTCCCTCTTTTTCCTACAAGGCCATCTTTGGAAAAAATCAAGGTAAATAATTCTTATAGTACATGTATAAATACAAATAAGTAAAGGTGATTTTAAGATATAAAAAATCAAAAAATACTTATCTCTCTCCTTATCTTAAATTTCACTTACTATTTTCAAAATGATCTCCATGTATATATATATATATATATATATATATATATCTTTTCACTCTAGGCAAAGAAAAACATCTCTCCTAGACGTTGTTACCTTTAGACTTCAAAATTTACGAATATAATAAAAATTGTTAATAATATAAGTCGCTTTTGTTTTGTTTATTTCCATTGCCGCCTCATTATATATGGCCACTTCCCTGCTTACATGTTCTATTATCTCCTTTCAATTCCTTCTCTTGCAATTTGATTGAGAATGGGATTTCAACACATTCAAGCTTTCTTTGTTCTCCTTACATTCAATCCACCCTTCCTTTGATATTCGTATGCTGATGTATCAGATGTTTATCTACCTTTGGGGGTAATCCATTTCTTTGCCTGACAATTGTGTTTTGAATATATTTGTTTATCTGGCATTAATGACGGTAGTGTTTTTTCCATTTGATAGTATTTCTTCCCTTCTTGACATACTTTTGGCCATACTTTAAGGTTTCCTGAAAAAATGTTTTCTTTCTTCTTCGAATGTACATGTGAGTTGATGCCCTATATGTCTTCCACTAATAAACTAATCATCGCATATATTATACCAATGAGCAATCTATAATTTGACTTTTGAGATATATATATATATATATATTGTATATACTATCCAGAATAACAAATAATTTTACTTGTAATTCTTCACAAAATGTTGAAATCATGTCAATGTAATCTCTTATTATTGTATATTAAAGTAGACAACCATCCAAGCAAGTGACATTTTTTTTGCAAGTGGTGAAACGATGAACCTCAAGTCATGGAATAAGATGGGGCAGATTGCTCCTGTCCATTAATTTCATCAGATGCAGGCAGGAATGATCCATTTACTTGGGAGATATTGATCTCAATATTTATTTATTTCATTTTAGTTCTCCATGCTTTCCTTCCTCTTTTGGTGCTTTTACCATTTGTCTAAGCGTTGAAAAATTGTACACCATAGGTAGTGGATAATCACTTGCATTTTCTGAATGAATTCATTGAAGTTATCAACTTGTATTTACTTCTTGACTTTGATTAAGACCATTATGAGAACATTGCTTTTCTTATGACTAAAATTGTTGCCTTGTTATTAACTCTACGTTCCTTTATCAATGTTGATGATATTTTTCTCTTAAATCTTATGAATAAATATCGCAATCTCCATATTTTGGTGTGCATCAAACACCCAAGGTACATCAGATGGTACCAATGAGCCTCAATTATTGTCGCATTTCTTAGCAGATCATTTTCCTATTGGTTGTGTTCTTCTCAAACATTAGGCATTTGAAGCCCGCAGTTTACCAAAATTCTCAGTGGTTCACTAAATTCATAGCTACCTGCTAAAGGAACTTTGCACTTTGACCCCACCAATAATGTCACACAATGAGTATCTAGAAGCTCATAGCAATAGAAGAAGAATGTGGCTCCCAAAAGAACAGGGTCAAGGCCCATCCAAAGATGAATAATTTGCAACCATTAATTGAATACTTCATTGTGGCATAGTTGCAGTGGCAAATAATAGTCAGTACTTTAATATATCAGACTTGTTACTCCATTCCATTGCTTTCAATTTCTTGACTTAGTAATTCACAAGCATCTAGTCACTTCTCTTCCATTAACTATGCACCTGCGATTGGCTTACATAAAATCTCTACAAAACATCTTGGCTTGTTCAATTATATTGAAAAACCAAACCATTCAAGTTCCTAGAAATTTCAATCTGCTCTGATAACATGTTGTTTTTCTTAGGACGGCTGCAAATGTAATATCACTGCCATAATGTTTGGTATGTACTTTTCAAAAGGTAGTGTCCTCCTGAATTTGTATGAGGAATAAGAAAAGAGAAGAGACATGTCCCTTGTCTATTCATCAATATAATTAATATCATCGAAAACTTAATTTTATATATATATATATATATATATATATATATATATATATATATCAGAGTAACGAGAATCGCCCAAAAATCGCCATCGCCGATTTCATCGGGTGAATCGCTTGAATCGCCCAAATTGGCGATTCATCCAAAAAATCGCCCAAATCGCCTGATAAAATCGCCAAGAAATTGCCCGCGGCCAATCAAGTATGGACTTGTAAAATTTAAAAAAATCACTTGCTTTTTTTACTTTCTTTTTGACCTATTCTCTTTGTTATAACCCTAAAGGGCCTTCTATTTGTTTAACATGAGTAGAAGAGAGGAAAAGTGAGAGAGAAGAAGAGAAAAGAAAAGCCATAGGTTTCTAACCGGCAAGAAGGAAGAGCACAAAAGAGATCAGCAATCCATTTGGGGAGGCCATCAATTGCATTGGGAGCATTAAGGAGCCAATCTCAACACTCCTCAACTCATTTGCAAGAGGTAAGTGCTCATTTTTTTTTTTGCATGTTAGTGTATTATGCATTTTTTGTTAAATTTTTATAGTTTTCAAAATTTTTAGTTTAAATCTTGAATGTTCTTTATTTTTACTAAGTTGCAAACTAGGGTTTGTTGTTTTGTAGCTTTTATTAGCTTCAAACTTTGATATTTTACATAAAAAAAAATTATTGCAGCAGAGTTTGCTTTCATTTTTCGCAAATTTGCAATGGGTAGAAAAGATGAATGTTGGAAATATAACGAAGATTTTCCTAGAAAAACTAAATATCAAACAAAATGTATTTTTTGTAAAGAAAAAATAACTTCTGGGGGTATTTATAGATTGAAATACCACATTGCTGCTATACCTGGACACGATGTTACAATTTGCAATCACCAAACTCCTGAGGCAAAACGCACTTGCTTCATGGCATTAGAAAAAATTGTAAAAGACAAAGCCAATAGGAAAATGCAACTTCAAGGGTTAAGGGGTATTGGCTCCCATGTTCCCGCATCTGCAGCCGCATCCACATCTGCATCTGCATCAGCTTCCGCATCCGTAGGTTGTGTTGGAGAGGGTTCTTCCAGGCCTCCTTTTTATCCTAGTTCTTCTGCTCATGCTAGTGCTAGTGCTAGTGCTAGTCAGTCACATACTGAGACAGAGTCCCACACCAACCTATTGCAGCCTAGAGTGCGGAAAAACAGAATGGATAGTTACTTTGTGCCACGCACTACTCCTGGTTCCCAACCCACGCTTGAGGGCACGGGTTTGAACAAGGAGATTCATGATGCTGCCAGAAAGGAGATATGCAAATTTTGGTACTTTTGCAACATTCCATTTATTGCAGCCAGGTAATTGATTCTTTTTTCTTTGTTTTCTTTAAAGTTAAAATTAAAAGTAAAAGTAAAACTTTAATTATATCTACTTGTTTTATAATTTGAATCTTTGACATCTAAATTTTTATTTGTGACAGGGCTCCTTATTGGGAGAACATGATAGATGCGGTTGCTATTTGTGGTCCGGGGTTTAAAGCCCCAACTGAGGCTGAGTTGAGTGGTACCTCTTGGATGAGATGGTAGAGGACATAAGGGCTAAGCTCGAGGAGAACCGAAAGGAGTGGATTGCAAAGGGTTGCACCATCATGACTGATGGTTGGACAAATAGGAGGAATAGAACACTCCTCAATTTTCTTGTATCTTGTGGAGGTGACTGATCATTCTACTTTCCTACATACATAATTGTAAATTTTGATTTGTTGAATGCTAATTTGTTGATGATCCATTTAATATTCTAATTCGTTGTTTTGTTACTTGTAGGATATACCATGTTCATCAAATCCATCGATGCTTCCACGCATGTAAAAAATGTCACATACTTATGTGAGGCTATTGAGGAAGTCATAGCAGAGGTGGAAGAGCAAAATGTGATCTAGGTGGTGACGGATAATGCAGCAAGTTATGTTGCTGCAAGTAAACTTTTAACTTTTCAAGTTTTGAAAATAAAATTATTTGAAATTTGAAATTTGAATTTTTAATTAACTTAAAATTGTTGTAGGTAAACTTTTGATGGAGAGGCACCCCACCATATTTTGGTCCCCTTGTGTGGCACACTGCATTGACCTCATGTTGGAGGAAATTGGCAAACTTGAGTTTGTCAAGTCTTGTGGACAGGGCAAAAAACATATGCAAATTCATTTATAATCATTCATTTGTCCTTAGCACAATGAGGAAGTACACAGAAGGCAAGGAGTTAGCTTGCCCAGGTATCACGAGGTTTGCCTCGAATTTCATCACCCTGCAATCCTTGTTGACATCAAGAGATGAATTGAGGAGCATGTTTGTTGGGTGGGACTGGATTTCCTCTTCCTATGCTACGACCACTGCAAGGATAGATGTGGCGGATTGCATATTTGATGAGGATGGTTTTTGGAAACCCGCTAGAGAAATCCTAAAGGTAAATTTATTGCAATTTAACATTTAGTATTTTACTTTTACTATAAGTTATATTATTTTATATTTAAGTTTTGACTCAAACATTTTGTTTTACTTTATATGTAGGTCATTGAGCCCCTTGTAGCTTTGCTACGAACTGCTGATGAGGAAAAGCCCTCTATGGGCTACATTTATGAGGGCATGGATAGGGCCAAGGAGGCCATCAGAGCCCAATATGCAGGAGTGCAGGAGAGGTATGGCCCTATTTGGGACATCATCGATAGGAGATGGCAGAATCAACTCCATCGACCCATCCATGCAGCAACTTACTTTCTGAATCCGGCATTTCGTTTCCGTCCTGAGTTCAAGGCGGATGCGGAGGTTCTCACTAGCTTATACACAGTGATTCAGAGGTTGAGTAGCGATGAAGATAGCGCTACTGCAATTGTTGAGCTAGACCAGTTCAACAATAAAGAGGGGCCACTTTTTTCTGGCAGGATGGCCATAAATGCTCAGACAACACTACAGCCAGGTAAAAATTAAATAATATATTCAATGTTCATGAATCTAGATTCTAAAATTAAAGTTGATTATGTAATTTTAGAGTTAACTTGTAATTTGTAAATGAGACTAATTGTTTCTATTTTCCCTTATTGCAGATAGATGGTGGCAAATGTTTGGGGCCACAACCCCAAAACTTCAAAAAATTGCCATCCGTGTTCTGAGTCAGCCAAGCAACGCTTCTGGATGTGAGCGCAGTTGGTCCATATTCGAGCACATCCATTCGAAGAGGAGAAACAGGTTGACAGTGCAGAAGTTGAATGATATTGTCTTTGTTCATTACAACCTTCGTCTTAGGATCAGACAGATTTTGGGCACTGACTCCTCTCTGATCATTCTGGAGGAGATTGATCCAGAATCAGAGTGGCTCACAGAGGTTGCGGATCCAGTCTTCACTGAGGAAGACCGTGCGTGGGTTGACCAGGTGGATATAGAGGCTGAGGCAGCTAGAGCACGTTCTTCAGGCATTGGTAGACGCACACGTGCACGCACAGGCACAGGCCCTAGCAACGTTCGTGAGCCCATCTTACATGCGGGAGATATGGCTCGGCAATCCTCTAGGACCTACATTAGACGGCTTGCTACTAGGCAGACTGGATACTCTGAGGCTGAGGCTGAGGCTGCAGCCGAGCTTCAGGATGATGTTGAGGATGATGATGATGACTATGAGTCTGAGACTTGAGCTGGAGCCTTGTTTTTATATTTTGTTTACAGATATTGATACTGAATCATTGATAGACATATGTTTCAAACTTTCATGGATCTTCATCTTAGATTCTTACATACATTTATGATTTGATGTCTTATGGATCATCTTACATACATTCTATGATTTAAATCATTATGATCATTTGATTTCTATTTACTTCAGCTAGCCTACAATTTACATTTTAGATAACATAGTTACGTATGTGATGGATTTTATGTTCCATGTTTATGTATGTTAAGTTTTAACTTCTATTTGATGATGTTATAGTGTGTTTAAGTTATATTCAATAAAGGGTGCATAAAATAAGTTTTAAATTGTTAAAATCTTTAAATTTAAAGGGTTTTTTCAAATTTGCCGATTCATCGCCAATTCATTGCCGATTCATCGCCAAGTCATTGCCGATTCACAATTCGATTCGGCCTTGCCAATTCCGATTCTTGTTACTTTGAGATATATATAGGTTTATCCTCCTAAGCTACCAAAACATCAACAAATAGAAGATGAGCACCCAAGGCTTGAGCCTTGGGAGATTGTTCCTCATCAAAAGATCACATCATGATTGAAGATAGATGATTAGTCAATGTCAACTAATTGTTGGCCTTGTGATAATCATTATATCCAGTTAACATGAGTTTCTAGCCATTAGCATCTAACTTGGTGCATTTAGCATCAGGGATTCAAACAAAAGCAATGGAGCCAAAACTTTGAGATGACTAATTATGGGCCAATGGTAGGCCTCTTCTATACTCTGCTTCTTGACAACCACTGTAGGAGAGAAGTTGAGAAGACAAATGATGATGTTGACTATTTCAACCCAAAAAAAATTTGGTACACTTGTTTTCAAGCATAGACTAGGCCATTTCAGTGATTGTGCAGTTTCTACACACAATGACACCATTTTGTAGAGGGGTGTAAGGTGTTGTTGGTTTTTGTTTTATGTCATTTTGTTCAAAAAAATGGGAGAAGGCAGAGGAGCAGAATTATCCCACATTGTTAGTTCTAAGAGTAACAATATGTTGGGAAAACTCTTTTTCTACAAAGGTTTTGAACTTTATAAACTAAACAAACCCCTCTAATTGCTGATGACAGAAATACACCGACATTTTACAACTGAAATCATCAACAAAAACTAAAAACACATGGACGTAACAATAGGAGTAGTCAAAAGGCCACAAATATTAGCATGGACCAATTGTAAAATGTTAGAGGCCCCCCAAGAGTTGTCATCTGAAAAAGGAGTGTGACTCTACTTCCCAGCTTGACATGTTCCGCAAACTCCAAGGTTCTAGGTTCGAATCTCCAAAAGTCCAATTATAAGATCATCCCAAAAATTTAAGAAAGATAGTACCCACACCGTTGATGCCAGAGTGTACCAACAGTGGAACGTTGGGCTTCCATAGCAGGTTCTTGAGAATTACCACAGTCAACGAGTTTGAAAAGACCATGATCCTCAATACCCACAATAGCAGTAGAGTGTGCCTCTCAATCAATAATACTGCATTGATGTCAATTGAAGGTCACATTTTTCTGAGGGGAATGTCTCAAAATTTGATTGCCAAGAAGGTTGAGCTCCATTCTTGGAACATAGTACACATAGAGGAAAATCAATTTCATCCCTCCAAACTGAATCTGTATATTGCCTTTTCCAACAACGGTGTACTCTTCCCCTTCAAAATTAACTAAATTTGAAAATGGCTGAAAATATTTGAACCAATCTCGGCAATGAGTGAAGTGGCAGGAGGCACCTAAATCAATATAACAAGCAGAAGATTTTACATGATTGGCAAGTCTCTTAGCCATAAAGGCATAAAAGGTAGACTTACCTGCTTAGTGTGCTTTGGGTTGTGAACTAGATTGCTTGGCTTGAGAAGCTAAGCATTTACGACATTCCAACTTCATATGACCAAACTTGTGGCCATAGTTTCACTAAATATGTTTCTTCTTTAGGCCTTCTAATGGAAGAGCAAAGGGATTTTGCTTGGAAGATTGAGAAAACTGATAGCTGTTGTACCCTTATGAAAGGAGTAAGCTGAGAAAGCTTGTGTGTTTAAAGTTGAATTGAAACCATTGTCAAATTGTTGTTTCCAGCGATCTTGTTATAAAAGCATTATGCAGAGATCGAAAAATGATACATGAGCATTAGTGGAAACAATGTTGAGAGTCTCAACAAAGTGCTCATATGAACCATCATGTCTTCTTCCATTTTGTATCCAATGGCTTCAAAATGATCTCTAATGTCCTTGATTTTACTGAGATAACCTTGCAGGGATACATGTTCATCCATCATGATCATGGAGAACAATTTCCTCAAGAAGAATGCATGAATCTTATCAAAGGTATCATGAAAACCTTCTAGATAGATCTAAATTTACGCAATTTTTTTGTGAGGAGCCTGCAGCAGTTGATCATCATTAATTGAGAGTTTGATGAAAACGACAACTTCTTCATTTTTCTCATCAAATTTGTCTTGCTCTTTGCCTTCATCTGTAGGATGATTAGTCTTGCCCAAAACAATTTTGTCAAGACATCTATATTTAAAGATTGCCATTATATCTTGTTTCCATCTACCGTAATTTCTGCTATTGAATTTCTAACTCCCCTCAAGTAGAATATTCGTCAGAGATGCCACTGCAAAATATTGAGGTCAAAGATGGTTGACTGAATAAAGACACATGTATTGAGGCAAAATAAGATCAATGAAGAAAAGGTGTGGTTTGAATAGCATTGAGACAAAAATAATAATGATTTCAAAATTGAACAAATTTTTGGGCATCAATCCCAAGATAGAAATTTTAGAAGACCCAAAAAACATTGAGAGAAACCCAAAAATATCTCAAAAAACCCACCAAGAATCTATTCACAAAATTTGGATTTGACCAAAATATAGAGGGTTATGCAAAAACCCTAGATGGAAGGAGATGATAAGTTGATAACTGGCAATCTATAAAGTTGGAGAAAAAATGCACGAACTAGTATAAGATCATAGAGAAAAGTCTTGTAGCACCAAGAACTGTAAACAACAAAACAAATTCTTGTCATCAACAAGAAACCAAAGAAAAGGGCCTTCGAAGACAAACATAAATCATTTTCAAGAGAGAACGATGATTGTGGAGAACTATTGATGTGAGTTTTGTTTCACTACAACATACAAAATCGAATACTTAATATTCTAAGATGAAACACCAAATCTCAACAATCTCTCTTGAATAAGGATGTTCATATGTAATGTCCCTATTCTAGTCCTATAGGTTTTAGGGTCAAATTCTTCAATTCATTCATAAGAACTTCTATCTCGTTATACTCAATTCTTTTAGTTTGTCACCAATGAATGTATACAATATTCTTTAAGGAAAGATGTATCAATACAATTATGGAGTTATCTTGATGTTTTATAATCTAATAGTATCGCCAATGATTCTCTCTTAATTTACTATTAAACTTATCGGCTAGAATATGGATATTATCTTCAGTCAATAATATCAATTCTTTACAGCAATACATTGTTGAAAAATGTCATGTTGTTTCGGTGAAGAATAATATGCAACTATAATATGAAAGAGACTTCCTTTGATCTTCAATGGTAACTATATATCCCAATAAATGTTGATTTTTTCTTTTCTAGCTTGGAAGGTGGAGTTACTTTAAAGCAACTCGAGTTGGATGTTTAGCGACAACTTAAGTTTTTATTCTTTAATAGAATAATTCAGAGTTTGTGAGGTTGCATAAATCAAGAGTGATTTATATGTTTTAAAGACAACGAAAGCAAGGAAAGCTTCTTTTCTTGCAAGCCAAATAAAGCAGTTGGGCTCTATATATGTAAACTTGTTGTAGCAAAATTGATCATATTCTTGAAGCGAAAGTTTGTTGTCAGGCTGAATAGAAGATCCAACATTTGCAGGTTTTTTTCCCAAACTTGGATTTCCTGGGCATATATGTGCTATTGTTGCTATGTTGCTAGCATCACACTCCACCACAAATGGCTTCTCAAAACTAGGCAAAACCAATATTGGTTGTGTTGCCACTTCTTTCTTCAACCTCTCAAAACTTGCATCTGCTGCCTTAGTCCATGTGAACTTGGTCTTCATGCCTCCTTTGATAGTGTCATTCATCAGTGGACAAATTTCACTAAATCTCCTCACAAACTTCCTATAGAACTGTACTAGGCCATGAAAACTTCTGACCTCAATAACAGATCTAGGAGTAGGCCAACTAAAGATTGCCTCCACCTTGTCCTTATCCATCTTTAGATTCCCTTGGGATACTACAAACCCCAAATACACCAGCTCCTCCTTCATGAACTCACTCTTTTCTAGGTTTACTGTCAACTTTTACTCTTGGACTTTCTTCAACACCATTTCTAGGTGTTTCATATGCTCTTCCTTTGTTTTGTTGAAGATGAGGATGTCATCTAGGTAGACAAAAACAAATACTCCTATGTAGTCTTTCAAAACCTCATTCATGACTCTCATGAAGAACTTGGTGCATTGGTAAGACCAAATGGCATTACCAACCACTCATAGAGACCTTCAGTAGTCTTAGATGCAAACTTCTATTCATCACCCTCCTTCATCCTAATCTGATAATAGCCACTCTTAAGAGCAATTTTGGAAAAGTACCTAGCGCCACCTAGTCAGTCCATTATATCCGAAATAGGAAATCTATATCTAATTGTGATTCTATTGATTTCTCTAGAATCAGTGCACATTCTCCACTTACCTCCCTTCTTATGTGCTACGACAACCGATACAGCACATGGACTGATGCTCTTCCTAATCAACCCCTGATCAAGCAACTCTTGGACCTGCCTTGCAATCTCCTTGTTTTGCTCTGGAGTCATCTTATATGCAACTTTATTTGGCAGTGATGCTTCTCGAATGAAGTCAATTTGATGACTTGTGGCTCTCTTTGGAGGTAATGTTAGTGGTGCTCCATCACAAATTATATCCTTGAACTAATCCAATAGGTTTTGTACCTCTGCAGGTATAGGTGTTGGTGAAGATGTCTTCTCCTCCTTGGGCTTCACCATGATGGCATACCCTACTCCTTCACCTTCCTTCAAATCCTTGAGGAACTCTTTCCCACTCATCAACAAGGTCTTAGCAGTTGCCTTTTCCACCTTATCTTCTTCCACTATGGACTATATCCTATATGTGACACAATCCTTCTTGAAAGAATATTTATTATCCTTCCCATGATGTATTGCCTCCCTATCATACTACCAAGGCCTTCCTAACAATAGATGGAAAGCATCCATGGGAAGCACATCACGAAGGATCTTGTCTTGATACTTCCCAATAGTGATGTTTGCCCATACTTGTTCATTCACTAGGATGTTTCGCCCTTTATCCAACCAAGTCACTCTATAAGGACACACATGTGGTATCTTTGTTAGTACAAGTTTTTGTACTACTTCCTCTGACATTACATTATTAGTAGACCCTAAGTCTATGATCACCTTGCATACCTTTCCTAATATCTTGCAAGTAGTTCTAAATAATGCCCTTCTCTACTTGGGTTCCTCCTTTCCTGGTTCCTTAACCAAGACTCTCCTTAACATGAGATTTTCACCCTTCTCGATGTCAAGGTCCACTTCACCTACCTTGGGATTGTCTTCCTCTTGGACATATGTAATCTTCTTCTCTCCATAGGATGATGATGCCTTCTCTGGACATCTGTAGGTAGGATGCCCCAACTTGCCACAATTATAACACTTCATATTGTTGAAGTGAGAGCCTCTGTTGTTGTTCCCAAATCTGCCTTTGCCGCCATTGTTGGATCCTTTGCCTCTACTAGAGCCTCCACTCTGACTAGTCTCATTGGCCTTCTCATTCCACTTGGAATCCCCGTAACCTCTCTACTCATTGGCCTTGCCACTAGAGCCTCCTCTTGAGCCACCCCTGAAGTCTTTATCTCTACCTCTGTTTTTGGAACTTGAGTCCCCTTTCTTCCTTAGTTTATCTTCCACTTTCCTATCCATTTGAAAATAGGCTAAACAAACTCAACTCTTCCTGGATAGAGCATTTAAGGCCATTTAGATACCTAGCCACCTTGATGCTTTCTACCTCCTGCACCCTTGATCTTAGAGCCAACTTCTAAAACTCCTTTGTATAGGTAGCCACATCATGATCCTTCTGCTTGAGATTCTGCCTCTACTTGTGAATCTAAATCTCATAGTGTTCTAGCAAATAGGTTTCTTTCATCTTTGCCACCATAGCCTTCCAATTAGCTATAGGTTTCTTCCCTTCACTCTCTCTTTCCTCTTGAGCAAACTTCCACCATGTCAAGGCTTGACCTTTCAATCTAGGTTTTGCAAATCTCACCTTTTGGGCTTTTGTCGTCCCCTCACACTCAAAGTAGTTTTCAATACTTTCAATCCATTCTAGGACCACCTCTGCATCCATCTTGCCATGGAATACTGACAAAATTTCAAGATTCTTCCCTCCAAAAGACTTGAGGGCTTTGAGGAATGGTTCTTGCTCACCAAGTGGAGGATCTGGTTCAAGTATTTCATCCTCCAAACTCAACTTCTCTTTAGCCTTGCTGAAGTCTCCATCTTTCTTAGCTTGGGCTGCATCTTCCATCTCCTTTATCTTATCTTTCACCTCTTGTAGGGCCTCATCAAGAAGCCTGGTCTTCTCTTCTATGAGCTTCTTTTGCTCATCTACCTCCTTTGCTAACTCTGCATTGGTAACCATCTTTGAAGATCCACTTGACTCAGTGGAATACAGGATACCACCACAAGCCACAATCTTATGGCTCTGATACCACTTTCATGGGGAGCTTCTTCACTTCAAAACTTTCTTTCTCTTCCAAGGCTACTCCTAGCCTCCTTAGGGTTACTATCCCAAACCCCAACCTAGAGGACTCCTTCCCAACCCCCTTTCACCAAGAAACTTAACCAACAATTCAAGTTTCCATCCTCTACCTTCAGATCACCAACTATGCACTATTTGGCCTAGAATGCCAAAACTTCACCAAATACACCTAAAGGGGCCAAACTCAAAGTTGAACCACCCTTATGGGGTTCTTGACACATTTCCTACCATTCTGCATCATTCTTTTGAGTTTCACACACCTAAAACTCCAAATTACCCCGTTTAGCCTCGTAGCCCTAGAAGCCCATATTAGCCCTCCTAAAAACAAGGAACAAGCTATAACTCCCAAAAACTCTGAACAAGGCTACTTGGTGTCTTTAGAACTTTGATTCCCTATGACCTAAACTTGAAGATTTTTCAAGTCTTAGGCTCTTGTGTTGACCGAACAGTACGGCTTCAGAAAACCCCTATTCCAAGGGTTACAAAGGCAATGACAATGATTCTTTTCCCAATGGTTACAAACTCCACTTCCAACCTCCTCCTCTGAGTTATGAACCCTCAACATCCTACTCCTTCATTGCCTAAACAAGATTGGCACGTACCAATCCATTGTTATCACTAAAACTTCAATTCAAGCTTTCATTGCACCTTGCCAAGCCTATGCTGCTTGCTTAGGACTCACTTGAAAAATTACCTTCTTGACTTGCATAGACCCCAAAATCACATATAGATTCTTTACAAGGGCTATTGCTCGATTCACAAGAGCCATGGTGTTTTGACCAAGGAAAGTCAAGCCATAGCCGTTTTACTGTTGGTAACTCAAAACTGGACAGCAGGAAGGTAAAACTTAACTAATTTTCAAAACCTTGTAAGATGAATGCTTTGAATCAAAACAACCATGCACAGATCCTATACATGATCCAAAGACACTATTCCATCAAAAACAGTAAGCTAATCAATCCAAAAATCTCATTCAATCCTTCAAACCATGTCTCTGTCACACAAAATTCTCCTTCAGAATGTGTTGTCCATACAACTTAGCATCCAACCCTTGGAAATGAGTTGAAAATGTTTAAGGAGGCTCCCTCATCCATCTTGGCCTTTGGTTCGAGCCATAAATACCCATGTAATTCGTTCCTCAAAACTATGTAAAGAGTTGCTATGGAATATTGCAAAAATTGCAAAGTTGTCAATGCAACTTTTTGACAACTTTTGCAATTTCACAAGTTGAGCCTTCAAACCTGACCAGTTTGTTATCAAACCTTGTATAATGAACCTACAACACCTAAGTGCCACTTTTTAACACATCTTGCCCCCATTTAGGCCTTTTTGCCATATTTTGCCTTATTGAGCAATTCTAAGCAATTTTTGCCTATCAGGACCTAATTGACAAAACTTGACTCGCATTCCAAATCCTACCTATTCAAACCTCCTAAACTCACCTTGGGAATTTATTCCTAGTCCTTATTTCCTCAATGGTTGGTTAGACCATTTACAAACCAAAAATGCATTAGGGTTTCACCTTTACCCCTAGGTGCTCCTGCACCACTGCCAAGGAGATGTGGGATACACTCACAAGACTCTATCGAAGCGACTACTGAAGTCGTAACATGATGCTCAAGGACAAATTGCATAATACTAAGATGTCCAAAGGTGAGTGTGACCTCTTATTTTTCCAAGCTAACACAAATCAAAGATGAGTTGGCTGCTATTGGAGAGACAATTGCTGAAGATGAGTTCGTTCATATAGCCGTAATGGTTTTTGTCGAGTGCATTGTCAGCAAAGATTGGCTACCTGATTGGGCAAGACTTTGGGATGATTTTGTTCAAAGAGGAAATTTGTGAGGGTGCTCATTGAGGAGACTAGACAAAGAAGGGTCAAGACGAAGAAAATCTTGTTCTTGCAAGTAAAGGTAAGAAGACATCTAATAAAAGGCAAATAGAAGGTTCTTCTTCTAAGAGTAGGTAGAAGAAAGAACTAAGCAAGATAAAAAAAAATTTGGGCCATCGATGGATCACTTTCCCAGTCAATGTCCAAATAAGAATAAGAAAAATAAGGACAATTAGAAGAAGCAAGTTGCTATTACAGCCAAGGTGGACGAGTTTGCATCACGATTTGAGAATGAGTTTTACTCATCACCAATCTCTCAAGCTCAGTTTCCAATAGGGTTTGGTATATTGATAATGGGGCTTCTTGCCACATGACGGGAGTTAGAGATTGTTTCACCAAGTTGGAGGAGAAGAAGCTAGATTCCTATATTGAGCTCGGTGATCATGCCAAGTACTGTGCAACTGGTTTCGGCACTGTCAAGTTTCAGAGAGAGTCTAGCAAACCCTTGTTGGTGGAGGATGTGTTGTATGTTCTTGGCACAACAAAGAATTTAATTTCAGTTTCTACTTTGGAAGACAAGGGTTACATCGTAACCTTTGAAAGGAGAAAAGTTTATTTTCGTCCCAAGGATTTCAATGTTGCAAAAGTGATTGGAGTAAGCAATGGCAGCTTGTTTCACTTATAGTGAGCATGCACATGCATTGGTGAGCAGTTGTAGAGGACAAGGAGAATTGTGGAATACAAGGATGGCACATCTTCAACATGGAGCACTTAATGTACTCAAGGAAATAGTGACGAAGCTGCCCGAGCTGAAGTCAAAAAAGCATGAGGTGTGCAAGGGTTGTGTGCTTGGGAAATATGCTAAGACCATTTTTCCAAGAAGTGATAGTAGATCTAAAGGGATTTTAGATCTCCTACACTTAGATGTGTGTGGGCCTAATGGAACCCTAATTTTTGCAAATTGGGGCATCCATTTGGCACCCTCCCTAAATGTTACACATAGCTTCAACATTGTCAAATGTCAAATTTGGTGATGATGGTCATAAAGATCTTTTGGAATAGTTAACAAGAGATCTATAGGTGCACTACAAGTGATTCTTGAGTCATCACAGTCAACTACATCAAGTGTATGGGCAAGGACGGGGAGTAAGATTGGTAAGCCAAGTTTGAGTGTCAGTGGTGATCGTCCATCTTCACTGGACAGAGAACCACATGATCTAAACCTACTCGGGTGAAGGCTTCAAAATAGGTAGTTGTTGTAGTTGCTCAAGACCTTGCATTATAGGGATAGACTTTATTTAATCTTAAGGATTCAAACAAGGAGCAAGTGAGATTAATTCCTAGTAAGCACAAATTTGAATAGCCACAACTTGAGCAACTTCAAGAAGTTGAGAATGATGTTGTGAGGAACTTCAAAGAAGATTTACATCAAAGATTATTGAGTCTCGACTTCAAGAAACAAATTGATGGGCTAGAGTTACTACAAAAGGCCATTCCTTCTCATAAAAGAGATATCATTGAGATAGTTGATATCCTTTTACATTGAATAGTTTTACATTTCTCCGAGTCAAATACACCATGCTTGCTAAAGGTTCTCGAGTTTCTTCTTGAATTATTTGAGGCATTGAAAAATGAAGGGTATACACTTTCTGAGTCTGAAGCTAACATTTTCCTTCCTTGCTTAATTGAGAAGTTAGGACATAACATTGAGAAATAAAGGAAAAGATGTGGGATTTAACAAAGCTAATGACATGTATATACTTTCTACATTTATCTTGGAGGGTTTGCGATCACAAAACAGCAAGACTAGAATTGAATCTGTAGATCTCACCGGATTTATGTTAGATCATTATAGGATTGAGCTAGTTGTCCTTACAAAAGCATTGTTGCTACTTTGACATCAGAATGTGATGGTGAAATTAGAAAAATTGCACCAAATACATCAGTGACTAGATATAAGATTCTTGGAGTTGTCTTCTGCAAAATCAAGTGCAATACCAAAATGAAGAATATGTACATTTAGAAATGGCATGCACGAGGCACTTTCACCATGGACTAGCAACGTCTAAGGCAAATGAAAATTGTAATGAATGATCCAGCCTTCCAACAGATGAGACCGCGTAGAAATTTAAACCCCATCCAAATTTGTCTCATTCTCCATTACCAATGTAGGTTCCAATAATCCGTCAACGATATTGGGAGTGTTGATAGATTTTAAAATCATGTTCAAATGATGATGAGAGATTCAATGAGATGTTGGTCAGGGATTTAAAGAGAAGGTTAAACAATATGGAGGATGGGGTGAAAGGTCCGAACATGCATGATATTGTGTAAGGTTACAAGAAATTCCCACCATGAACAAAGCACACAAACTAAATTTTCATGAGAGGCTTACATAGATAACCAGTTAAATGATTTCCCTGCGACTGATGGAGTTATTGACATTCATGCCTGCATCATTTCATTCACTGGAGAGAAGATGTGCAAATGAGTGTAAAGTCAATTTCAATGAAGCCAATAGAAGTAGGGAGGCAGATATGAAGGTGACTCCTGTAGAATACTTGAATCTCATTCCCGTTGGTGTTTGGTTATATCAAGGACATGTGCATTACATAAAGGAGTTGACGATCATATCTAACTTGCAATCAAATTAGGGGAATTTATGGATATGTCGAGCCTAGTGCAATTTCTTAACAACTTCCCAGAAGAAATATTTTTAGAAGGAGCGAATGTCGTGGCTATGGCTTTTTCTACCCAATTCAAGGAATACCATTTATTACGATTTGGTTAATAGCAAAGACCTTTATGAAGAAATTAAAACATGCGAATGAGAAGCCATTGGTTGCTAATCAAAATAGTTTTATATGCTAATAGATGTTATCATAAGTTAGTTACTCTATATGAAAAGGCATGTCGGGTTCCAATCTACTTCATACAAATATAAATGAGAGATGCTAAAAACCAAATAAGACACATAATATCCGATAAGAGTATTATAAAAGATTTTGATTTTGTAACCTAGACTATAGATGAAGGGATGACTTTCAAACTGAATTAATGTATTATTCTTTTATGATCAATCAAAGTTCTCTATTTTGGTTCATTAAAGACAAAGAGATAAGCTACAATTTGGATTAGTCCTTTGTGGTCACCAAGGAGATTGGCCAATTACTCCTCACAATGCTTGTGTGTTAGATCCTTAGTAGCATTCTTTGTTTAATAATCAGGGTTAGTGTGAAATATACGTGTCTTTCTTCACACATGTCTAATTGGACGTCCCTTAGAAGACGCTAAAATCCTTTTAGACTAACATTAAATTGCATATATGATTGATCGTTTGCTTTTATAGCACATGAACAATTGATGATATTTGGATATGTATGGTCCCATAAGGTCGTACATAAGAGCCTTCATTGTGGTGGACTCTATTGCCCAAGTAAACAAGGCACCAATCTTTAAAATCATTGAAAAGCAATCATTGGATTCATAGTTGAAGTTAGTGACTCTTTTATGTATCTCCTTGCAAGTATCATCACAATTATTGATAAGATCTTATATAAACATTCAAAATAGATCCTTTTAGATCCTGCTAGGACCTGTCTCCTGGTACAGCAGGAAACAGAAGTCAATTGCATAGAGTTTTGTAGAGGTTGAGCATATGGCAGCTATCATGGCTACATGTGAGGCTATCTAGGTGCGTAAACTTCTAGTTGGGCTCTTTGACTAGAAGCTACATCATACAGTCATTTATTGTGATCATCAGAGTTGCATCAAACTTTTTGAAAATCCAGCGTTCCATGACAAGTCCAAGCACATTGAGATCAAGTACTACATCAGAGATTGTGTGGAGAAGGGGATAGTTTGTGTTCTTCAGGGATAAGCTAGGTTTTCTGCTCGCTAAGAGGGAGTGTTGATTTTTGTTTTTCTAGCTTGGAAGGTGGAGTTGCTTTAAAGCAACTTGAGTTGGATGTTTAGCAACAGCTTTAGTTTTTATTCTTATATAGAATAAGTTTTGAGTTTGTGAGGTTGCATAAATCAAGACTGATTTTATATGTTTTAAATACAAAGAAAGCAAGGAAAGTTTATTTTCTTGCAAGCTACTAGTTGGGCTCTATATATGTAAAACGGTTGCAGCAAACTCGATTGTATTCTTGAAGAGAAAGTTCGTTGTCAGGCTGAATAGAAGATCCAACATTTGCAAGGTTTTCCCCAAAGTAGGATTTCCTGGGTATATCTAAGTTATTGTCTATGTGTTTGGCTTCTATTATTTTGCTTTTGTTACTAGTTTCAGTTAAATTACCTAGAGTATTAATTGTTATAAATCAGGTAGAGTTTCTTTCTATGAATTTACTATGCAATTAATATATAGTTGGGTTACGACAAATTAGAAATTAATTCTCATAAAAAGATAGACTTCAATATGATTTGATAGGATATTGAAATGAATGATATTCATTGCCTCCTTATAGCCTACAAAATGAAAAGTTTATATCTTTCATGTATGATAAGTCACAACTCTTAGCTTAGCTTGCTTCATAACCAGACTAGTTCTCTCTCATAATCGATACTTTCACTTAGTCACTTGTTAACTAGTTGAGAATTAGTCTTATTAAATAAATTGATATCATTTAATATTCTTGATTAGTAATTGTGGACCTTTATAATTACTCTGACCAGTCTAGGAAAGGCATACTACAATTATTTAGTTGATTCGGCAATGCTAATGGAATGAGGATGATACCAAAAGTCCAATATATTTTGATATTGGAATAGTATAAAAACTGAATACAATAAGTTCAGCTGAAACTATTCAACATAGAGTGACGAAAGTCCAATACAATGAACAATCATTCCCTAATATATGCATTTAGTGACAATCTTTTATAAGAAGTGATGGACTATTCAGCCCCATCAGAGATTAGTGTTTACGATTACTACCTCTCTGTCGATTAAAGGAATTGTTATCGACGTATTTAGAATGGAGCCTTACACATAGGTTCATATCTGCCAATTAAATTCTTCCTTGGTTCATACAAAACCCCACTGATATATTAAATTGTCGACTAGTCTAGGTTATTGACGTTAGACTTATTTATTTGTTAAATATTATTATTGGGTATATATATATACATATATATACATTTGACATGCATATTTCACAACTTGATCTTAATTACTTTTATATATAATTGTATGATGGTAATATTTATATTGATATTACATTATTATTTTATATTTTATTAATAATGGATTATATCTAGTACTTTTAATTGTTTATTTATTTATTTATTTATATATTAATTCTTATTTAGTGAGTGCAGGCATCATATTATTATTTATTTAGTTAATCCATTTAATTGTTTTTATATTATAAAATTTAATATGTTAACCTTATAATCATCATTTATCACTAAGTTCTAGATCATTTAATCATACTTAATCATAACAGTTAACCATCTTCTCAATTCCATGAATTTGTGATTAATGATCAACTAGCATGTTATCTTCACTTGAAATCATAATGACTATCTTACCATTTTGACAAATTATAACAGATTAAACTACCAACTAACTTCATGTGAACCTCAACGGCTATATTTCAAATTAGGTCAAAAATTGGGATGTAACATCTATGTAGAGTCAAGCACAACAATGACTACGGTGTTTATGCCCCATAGCTCAATTGCAAATGGAAATGTGCTCAATAAAACCAAGACGAAATCAGATCTAGTTGTTCTTTTCAGTGTGAAGAAGATAATTTTAATGTCCAAAAGGCTAAACACAGCCTATGGGACAACCTGCCAAATTAAGCCAACTTTAGTAACTCAGATCTTTTCTTTTGTAAGTTGATAATGAGCACTCAACTTCTCAATGTACTCCTTAGTGAATAAGTTATGCCAAGAGCTATCAGAGAAAATATTCACAAACTTGTCCTTGGTTTCCTTGTATGCATTACATTCTATAATAAAATGTTGTTTAGTTACCACATTCCCATGAAATCTCTCTTGCCAAGCCTCTTTTGGCCTCTTCCAGTGCCTAGCTTCACAAAGGAGTTGATGATAGTTGGTTCTCAATTGGGCAATAAGAATTTTAGTTCTCCGCGAAATGATGGCCCCTATGTATGCTTTTTGAAGTTGATCACATGTGGGATTGAACTCATTGATATAATGTTTTTTCTTCTTTCCAAGCCCATTTCCCCAATTTCTCTTGTAGAGTTTATCCATAATGAAGACTTCTATATCTTTGTTATTGTAGGGCACATTGAAATGAATATTCCATTTACACATCCACTTGATGTTTTGTTGCATCCACATCTTCTTCCTTTTGCACAATATATCATTGAAGATAACTTTAGACTATCTAGCTTCTTCCACTTGTTTGGCTCTTTTTAGATATCTTATGAGACATGCCATAGCAAGTGCTTCAGTAATGAAAGCCCCCATTTCACTTAACATGATAACATATGGGACCGTGCTTTTAATTTTGAACTTGCTTGTGATTAAATGCTTTTGGATTCCCTCGACTTTCTTCCATTGTGAGGTTGAAGTGTTGCTGGCCCATAATTCACACTCATAAAGAACAACTAGCAAAACTAAAAGACCAAAACAAGTTTGACTAGTTTTCCAATCCCAAACCCCTACCTCTCTACACCAATTTTGAAGAGCATTAAGTGGCTTCCATCCTCCTAAAGTTCTTTTCTTTCTGAAGCCTTCCTTGCTTAGATTTTTGTTGAAGTCAATGTTGAGATGTTTGTACTCTACAGCTTCCTCAAGAGTACTACACTTATGCTGATTTTTTTTTTCACTATTAAAAAAATTGACTTTAGTCTTGCTAATATTGACCTACATTCCAACCATTCTACAAAATCACTCAAGAGCAAGCAAATGTCCTTGCAAATCATAGGCAGATTTGAGAATCAAAATGAGATTGTCCGGATAAAGGAGCAACCTTATTGAAAATCCTCCCAACTCAATACCCTCCCCATTTTGCATGTTCAACCACACTCCATGTCTGTCGAGATATAAGCCAAACAATGTAGGTGATATAGGACAACCTTGTTTGACCTCAAAATCACTTCTAAAACATTATGAAATGCCGATTAAAGTTCTGATTTTGATTTCAACCTCTTCATACATCCTATTAACAACTTTGAGATGTATCGGGATCTCCAATTCTTCTATTCTGAACCGAAGTTTGTCCCCAAGGATTGTGTCAAAAGCCTCTTTAAAATTAACAAAGAAACAAATACTTCATCATTTTTCTCCCATCATTGTTTAAATAATGTGCCTCAAAGTGATACAATGATCAATTATCGAGTGTTTTGGCCTAAAACCTACTTGCCCTTTTGCACATTTATGTTTTTGTTAAGCCCATTAGTTGATTCTATTTGCTATTATGTTGTTATATAGTTTTGCAAACAAAGGATTAAGCCTTATTGTCTTGTAACTCGAGGGGTTATTGACATAACCGCTCCTAATAGGGTATATTGCACAATTGATTGTCCTACCTTTAGGAAACCCTTGTTGGCTTGTATTATTGAATATTTTGTAATGTGTAGTGAAAGTGTTTTCATGCCCCACTTGAGATACTATGCTTGAAGTTCAACCAAGTCTTTTTCCTTAGCAACACTCAACTTCTTAATATCCATCTCGTTATCCAACATCAAGTTAGAATTTTTTATGATGATTTATTCATCGCTGCCTATATTGTTTCAGAAAACTTGATCACCGTCTTCTTTGAAATGCAGAAAATTATCATCCTTGTTGTAGAAGTCAATCATCCATTGAGTTGACTAATTTATTCATTGCTTCCACGACGAAGGTTCTCGATGAAGGCTCCTGTGACGAAGGATGATGGCCATGATGGTTTTCTTGCTAGCCGTAGCATATTTTGTGTCGTTATATCCATATCGCTCCTTCTCTGATCACTCGTGTGCCCTTCATGCCCTGAGTCCTTGGTTTTATTGTGTTTATTTTACTTTCTCTATTCACTCTTTCTTTGTTCTCTCACGGCTGGAGCTTGAACTTCACAACATTCAGACTGGTCGAGTTCCTAGACTGTGATGGATTATTGGTGTTTGCCATGGGATTTCGCTCAACATTGGTTGCAGTTGTACCTTCAGTCTAAGCTTACTGGTCGGGTTCTTGGGCTATGACGGGTTTTTGGTGTTTGTCTTGGGTTTTTGCTTGACGTTGTTGGCAGTTGTGCCTTCGGTCTGAGCTTACTGACGGGTTACTGGTGTTTGCCTTGGGTTTTTGCTCGACTGTGGTTACTCACTTTGTCGGTGATCTCTACTTCTTATTCTCACAAGTTTTTAGTTTCTTCTTCCATGCTTGTGATCCCTACGACTTTGACGTGATCCTTACTACTTTGTCGGGTTGCACAGTGCTGGTATTTGCTACCACTACTACTTGCAAGGTCTGTTATCTCATTGTTACCGCCTGCGTACTGTGATTTCCTCACATCGGCTATCTCTGGTTTGCTGAAGTCTGTGTTTACGTCAAGGGCATATGGTTTGTTGGTGCTTGGTCTAATACGTTTTCTGGATCAATTGTTTGCTCCAATGACCACAGGTGACAATACGCCACAGCATCAACTTCTGACCTACCAGAGGTTATGTGATCGTGTGATGAAGCTAGAGACTCACAATACTTTGCTTAAAGAATAGGTTGTTGCATTGACAGTAGAAATTTCAGAGTTCAAATTGTCTACAAAATTGAACACCTCGCATATCAAACAATTTTCCAATACCTTCATCTCTAAAATTGCAAGCTTAAAATCCAATTTAGAATCTGTTATTGAACAACTAGATGTGCTGGAAAAAATCAAGGAACAACAAACTGAAATGGCTACAATACACTCTTCTTTGATTGTTGAAACTGAACAAAAGGTGAAATCATGGGCATTTCTCTATACCAACATAGATACAACAACACCCTGTCTAAGCTTAGACAAGATTGTTCAAGGAAAGATTGATGATGAGCGCATGCGATGCGCACATGAGCTCGACTTGAGTGTTCGAGGCCTCTCACCCACATCTGATCCTTTGGCTGTTGGACATTCTTTCCTCTCTGACCAGCTTGATATCTCTGATATCACCTTAGATAAGTGTTGTTTTGGTATGGGAGATACCCTTTTCATCAGGTTTTTCTCATTTTCTAACAGGCCCCATGCCCTTAGAGAAAAGAGAAAATTGTTCTCTCTCCCCTCTAAAATTTATCTTGATGAAGATCTCACAAAGGCACAGGTTACAGAGCTGAAACATGCATGAGGAATTGTGGCAGAGGCTAGGCAAGTTGGAAAGTGGGTTGTTATTAGGAATCTTAGAGTTCTTGTTCGTGATTCTCCTTCTACCGGATGGGTAGCGAGGATGACCTCCAAAACTGCATGACGGTTTCGACAGCAGTCTAACAAGAGGAAATTCCCTTCTCTTCTTGTCAACTATTGGAATGGTAATGGCTCTTTATGGTTATTGTTTGGTCTCTTTCGAGATGCGATGGGGTCCACTGATATCTTGGTTGTCACTGAGACTCACGCAAGTCCCATGCGTCCTCTTCCAAGATACCCTGGATACTAGTGGTTGTCATTTTGCAGAGAAGAAGTTTGTACTTCTAGTGGGGTCCATATGTCATGTCCCTTTTTTAAACAGCATAACTTTACAGGGGATTTGCCTATCATCGACTCTCGTAGGCAAATGATTATGGGAAGAGGGTCATTTTTGTCTTCCGATAATTACAATTGAGTAAGTGGGGCCTACTCGTCCTAATATTAAATAAAGGTTGTACTCCAACTTTATCAAGTTATTTATTTAATTTTATAAAGTTTTACATCATAAAAGATGATTCCAGAAAACTTCCAGAAACTTCTCAGCGAAGGGAATAAATAGAGGACATAGGGCTCCCATTTGGAACAAGCAGTTTTGTGGATTCGATTTCTATTTCAATTAGAGCAATTTGTAGCCATTGGTCTGCAAATTTCCTTTAGGTCTTTGGGAACGAAAACTCCCTTGGGTCTGCATAACTGAGGTGGTGAGATATCCTCCGAAGGGTTGCGCATTGGAAGTGGTCTCCAACCATTTCATGTTGGGCTTATTTGCATATTCAGATTAGGTTAAGGGGAATGACTTCTTGGAATCCTGAGAATTGGAGAATTTGAAAGATAATCAATTCCTTCATATCTGTCCGACTTCATCTAGACGAATCAGTTCTATCAGGGAAAAGAACCCACCATCTGCGAGCTGATAAAAAATGCACCAGTCAAACGAGTACCACAGCCAGGGCAAAATTCGTTCACTGCCAGATCGCGCTCGGGCCAGTTCCGTCATTTTTCAAAACAGTGGATATAATAAACGAAATCCTTACCCCTGTCAGGAAAAGCGTTCACGAGCGGGTATTACTTCATTAAAAGAAACACAGTATGAGCCACGAGGGGGGAGTGTAGGCACAGATCGGAGGCAATCAACGAAGTTTTTTTAAGGGAACCCGTCTTCCTGTCCGCACACGTTCAGTCGAAGAACGGAGGTCGAGACCCCTGTTTTTTAATTCAGACTTCTCCCAACGATCCTGGGATATCATCAGACCGTTTCAAGTGCACAAGGGAAAAAAACAATATATGGCCAGAATGGGGTTATATCCGAAAACGGGTTAGGATCGCGAGACATGCATCAGATCTAGGGAAGAAGGTTGCCGACAGCAGGTATAGTTCGAAGTACAATGAAGCATATTCATCTCCATCCCTCTCATCAACGGATTGCATTAGGAACAACATAATCCATCATGCTATGGCAATTATGGGAGCCATAATAATTTCAGGTTCTTATTAACAATTCTATAGAAGTAAGGGCGGAATGCATTACACCAGGATTATTAAAAACTGTTACCATTACTGCCATAGCTAGTAATACAGAACTCAGCAAGTCTTGGTGTTTCCAGTTGTCATTTCATTTTTTTGGTGATGAATTATTAGTTTCAGTTTTATTGATAACTAGTAGGAGTTTGTTGCAAACTGTTTGACGAAACGTCAACCTCCTGAAGTACTAAAATTTTGGTGTTAAAAAGGTAATAATCCTGTTGGGGTTATTTCAGTGGTATCAGAGCAGTAGTCCTGCCATCCTGATTGGGTAAAAGTACTTTTATTCCCAGTGTTATATTCGCAAGAGAACCATATTTAAGGACGGAGATATGGGTGAAAGACAAACACAGAGTCCGCCAAGATTTCCCAGAGTCGATGATGATGAAACCAGAGAATTTTACAGAATCATGACTACCGGACAACAAGAAATAACTCAGACACTACAGGCTTTGACTACCATAATGGAAAGAGTTATTCAGCCCAGGATTCAGGATCAAGGAAGAGGCACATCTGATCACGATGATAGGAGTGTGGCAGGATCACAAGGTGCTCCTAGGCGCAGATCATGGACAGCAAATAGGCCTACTCGTCCCACCTTCCTAAGGGAAGGGGCTCAGGAGATGGGAGAAGACGATGTACCAGAAGATTTCCAGGATGATCTTAGGGCTGCTACGGCAGAATGGCAGGCATTACCCCCGCATGTGCAGGAATTATTGAACTTCGATCGATATTTAAACCAAAGAAGGGAACATATGAGGAATAGCCGCCAGAATAGGAGACCTAGAGGATGTTATGATAGTGAGTTACAGCGAGCTGTCAGTAAACTTACTTTACCCTTTTTCGATGGTAGTGGTCAGATGACAGCACAAGCTTGGATTCATAAGTTGGACACCTTTCTAGCGTTAAGGCCTATGTCTGAAATAGATGCCATCAGATATGCTACCTTGCATCTGGAAGGCGCAACTCATGATTGGTGGTCACATGGAATGGTTACCTTGCAACACAATCAGGTAACAACGTATCAGGACTTTGTGGATAGATTAGTTGAACGTTTTGATAAGAAGGATCCAGAAATTTATTTTCGCGACCTTGCACAGTTAAGACAGACTGGCAATTTGGAGGTTTATATTAGTGAATTTCAGAGGTTGTCAATCATGGTACCAGATGTATCGGAAAGGAGGTTAGTTATCTTATTTACAGAAGGATTGTCTGAACCCCTCAAGGGATGGATTAAGGCATTTAACCCATCAACACTGCAGGAAGCCATGAGGAAAGCGCGAAGTATGGAGCTTACAGCCCCTTCTAGCAGGTTCACTCCCAGGAGTACTACCTCTTTCAGAGACAATAGGAAGTTTGATAAAAATAAAGGGAAGAGCATTGAAACCAAAGGGAAATCTACCATACCCCTAGATACAGAGGCATTAAATGACTTGCGAAGGAAGAAATTATGCTTCTATTGCAAAGGTCCATATGACAGGGATCATGATTGTCCCTTGCGACCAAAAGGGAAAGCCAATAGGGTTATGTGGGCATATTACGAAGAATCGGATTCCGACAGTGCGGCAAAAGAGGAAGAACACACTGGTTCAGAATCTGAGGAAGAGACAGGAAAGTCAGAACAAAAAGAAGAACCTGAATTGCATCTACAGCAAGGGCGTTTGTCTAGCATTCAGCAGGAAGGATCTTTCAGATTACGTGGTGTTCTAGCAGGACAGAAGGTGATTACATTGGTTGATACCGGAGCTACACATAACTTCATTGATGCACGATTGGTTGAGCGTCGTGGTATTAAGACAGAAGAATTCGAAGGTCTTCGAGTACAGGTTGCTGATGGATACACTCTTAAGTGTAACAGGATAGTCAGAGACATGCCTTTACGCCTGAATAATTATGAGTTCAAAGGGGATTACCACGTGGTCAATATGGGCGACTTGGATATCGTTTTAGGGATGACATGGTTACGTTTATTGGGTGAGGTTACCTTTCGACTCAAGGACATGGAGATCAAGTTCGAAGTAGATGGGAGGCAACATGTATTGAGAGCTATTCGGAATAGTGATATCCGAACGATTTCTCTTAGACGATTGGAAAGATTGGTGAGACATGAGGATCTTGAATGGGCAGCCATGTGTACTCTCATGCCTACACAGGAGGAACAACAAAAGACGGAGTATCATCCTGACATACGAACATTGAGGGAAAAGTATAGTAAGGTATTCAGCGATATTCCACCTGGTACACCACCTGATAGAGGGATTGAGCACATCATCGAATTAGAGGAAGGTGCTAAACCAGTCATGATCACTCCATACAGGCATCCAAAAAGGCTCAAAGATGAAATAGAAAAAACCATCAAGGAGCTCCTCGCGATGGGACACATCAGACCTAGTAAGTCTCCTTTTGCTTCTTCAGTAGTTTTGGTTAAGAAGAAACATGGTTCGTTACGGATGTGTATAGATTACAGGATGCTGAATAAGAAAACCATTAAGAATAGATATCCTATCCCACGGATTGATGAGCTAATAGATGAACTGCATGGGGCATGCTACTTTAGTAAGATTGATTTGAGATCAGGTTACCACCAGATTAGAGTCAGAGAACAGGACATTGAGAAGACTGCATTCAGGTGTCACTGTGGGCATTTTGAGTTTGTAGTAATGCCATTCGGATTGACCAATGCACCAGCTACTTTCCAGTCCACCATGAATAAGGTCTTCCATCATCAGCTGAGAAAATTCGTGTTAGTATTCTTTGATGATATCTTGGTATATAGTCGAACATGGCAGGAGCACATGGCGCATCTAGAAACAGTATTGAAGACCTTGCAAGAAGAGTCCTTGTATGCCAAAGAGTCCAAATGCGATTTGGGAATGATTGAGTTGTTATACTTAGGTCATATTATCAGCCGAAAAGGAGTACGGATGGATCCTGATAAGATTCGCGCTATTATGGAGTGGCCTACTCCTGAGAACCTTACTCAGTTAAGAGGATTCCTTGGTTTATTTGGCTTCTATCGCAGATTTGTTTGCGGATATTCGCGACACGCGGCTCCTATGACGGATTTGCTTAAAAAGGGAGCTTTCGTTTGGACAGCAAAGGCACAGGCTTGTTTTGACAGATTCAAGGAGATCATGACTTCATGTCCGGTACTAGCATTGCCTGATTTCTCGAAACCATTTGAACTTTAGTGTGATGCCTCAGGAGATGGTATTGGGGCTGTTTTGATGCAGGATAAACACCCAATTGCATATGAAAGCAGGAAACTCCGTGGGCCAGAGAGATCATTCAGCATTTACGACAAGGAGATGTTAGCTATCATGCATGCATTAGCTAAGTTCAGGCAGTACTT
This sequence comes from Cupressus sempervirens, assembly GCA_028749045.1. NCBI lineage: Eukaryota > Viridiplantae > Streptophyta > Pinopsida > Cupressales > Cupressaceae > Cupressus > Cupressus sempervirens. Next base: position 775,019,519 of record CM053783.1, on the reverse strand, counting down.
AGTAGGTGGCAAATTTTGCATAAAAACTGACCACAACAGTTTAAGACATTTCCTTGGGCAAAGGGATCTCAATGATAGGCAGCAGAAATGGGTCAGTAAGTTACAGGCATATGACTTTGATATATCTTATGTTAAGGGCACGCAAAATGTGGTAGCGGATGCCTTGTCACGCAGACCACATCTCAGTTCGATGATTGAGATCTCTGAGGACTGGAAGCATTTGATTATTGCAGAATATGCCAGAGATCCATGGGCATCTAGGATAGTTGATGGGACACTTGTTGATACCAGGTATACACTTGTGGATGAATTGATTATTTACAAGAGCAGGATATTTTTAGTCCCAGGATCGAAGGTGAAGCAGTTCATTATGCGAGCTCTTCATGATTCACCTATAGCTGGTCACCCCGGATACTTTAAAACATATAGACAGGTACGAGAAAGATTCACTTGGAAGGGACTCAAGACAGATGTATTGCAGTATGTCCGTGAGTGTCCTGTGTGTCAGCAGAATAAGCTAGAACACACCTTCCCAGCAGGACTCCTACAGCCACTTCCTATTCCAGCTCAGAAGTGGGAATGCATATCCATGGATTTCATTACCGGGTTGCCCAAGGCTCAGGGTCGTGATTGCATTTATGTAGTGGTAGATAGACTAACGAAATACGCTCATTTCTTTCCCATCACCACTACCTATACCGCAGTACAGGTAGCCGAGGTATTTTTCAGAGAGATTTTCAAGTTGCATGGGATACCCCGCAGTATTGTCAGTGACAGGGATAGTAGATTCTTGAGTCATTTTTGGCAAGAGGTGTTCCGATTATGTGGAACTGAGCTCACACCCAGTACCAGTTATCATCCACAAACCGATGGACAAACAGAGATAGTAAACAAATGGGTGGAAGGTTACTTGAGGAATTATGTGGCTGATCAGCAGAAGACTTGGGTAAGATGGATTTATTTGTGTGAGTATTGCTATAACACCACTTTCCACATGTCTATCCAGATGACACCTTTTCGAGCATTATATGGCTATGATACACCCAGTTTCATTGACTTATTGATGGGAGATGTTAGGGTTCCACGTGCTGGGGATTTGATGCAAGAAAGTAAAGATATTATTAGCTCTCTACGTGATAACATCGCGCGGGCACAGAATCAGTATAAGCAATATGCAGATCAAAAGAGGACAGAGAGGAGCTTTGAGGTGGGCGACATGGTTTATTTAATGCTTCAGCCATTTCGGCAATCTACTCTCAAAAAGAGTGGGTCAGAAAAGCTTAAGCCTAGGTATTATGGACCTTTCAGGATCACCAGGCGAATAGGGGAATTGGCTTATGAACTTGAGCTACCAGCAGATAGCAAAGTATATAATGTGTTTCATGTATCACGCCTCAAAAAGGCGTTGGGACAGAATGTGATACCTTCTGCAGTATTACCGCCTTTGGATGATGAAGGGAAATTGATCCTAGTACCGGAATTCATTTTAGAAAGCAGAGAAAAACAGCTCCGCAGAAGAGTAATCAGAGAATATTTGGTTAAATGGAAGGATCTACCAGTCGAAGATGCTACTTGGGAGAATGAGACCATTTTGCAGCATTCAGCTCTGAGATTGCTTGAGGGCAAGCAATTTCAGGAAGGGCGGACTGTCATGTCCCTTTTTTAAACAGCATAACTTTACAGGGGATTTGCCTATCATCGACTCTCGTAGGCAAATGATTATGGGAAGAGGGTCATTTTTGTCTTCCGATAATTACAATTGAGTAAGTGGGGCCTACTCGTCCTAATATTAAATAAAGGTTGTACTCCAACTTTATCAAGTTATTTATTTAATTTTATAAAGTTTTACATCATAAAAGATGATTCCGGAAAACTTCCAGAAACTTCTCAGCGAAGGGAATAAATAGAGGACATAGGGCTCCCATTTGGAACAAGCAGTTTTGTGGATTCGATTTCTATTTCAATTAGAGCAATTTGTAGCCATTGGTCTGCAAATTTCCTTTAGGTCTTTGGGAACGAAAACTCCCTTGGGTCTGCATAACTGAGGTGGTGAGATATCCTCCGAAGGGTTGCGCATTGGAAGTGGTCTCCAACCATTTCATGTTGGGCTTATTTGCATATTCAGATTAGGTTAAGGGGAATGACTTCTTGGAATCCTGAGAATTGGAGAATTTGAAAGATAATCAATTCCTTCATATCTGTCCGACTTCATCTAGACGAATCAGTTCTATCAGGGAAAAGAACCCACCGTCTGCGAGCTGATAAAAAACGCACCAGTCAAACGAGTACCACAGCCAAGGCAAAATTCGTTCACTGCCAGATCGCGCTCGGGCCAGTTCCGTCATTTTTCAAAACAGTGGATATAATAAACGAAATCCTTACCCCTGTCAGGAAAAGCGTTCACGAGCGGGTATTACTTCATTAAAAGAAACGCAGTATGAGCCGCGGGGGGGGAGTGTAGGCACAGATCGGAGGCAATCAACGAAGTTTTTTTAAGGGAACCCGTCTTCCTGTCCGCACAGGTTCAGTCAAAGAACGGAGGTCGAGACCCCTGTTTTTTAATTCAGACTTCTCCCAACGATCCTGGGATATCATCAGACCGTTTCAAGTGCACAAGGGAAAAAAACAATATATGGCCAGAATGGGGTTATATCCGAAAACGGGTTAGGATCGCGAGACATGCATCAGATCTAGGGAAGAAGGTTGCCGACAGCAGGTATAGTTCGAAGTACAATGATGCATATTCGTCTCCATCCCTCTCATCAACGGATTGCATTAGGAACAACATAATCCATCATGCTACGGCAATTATGGGAGCCATAATAATTTCAGGTTCTTATTAACAATTCTATAGAAGTAAGGGCGGAATGCATTACACCAGGATTATTAAAAACTGTTACCATTACTGCCATAGCTAGTAATACAGAACTCAGCAAGTCTTGGTGTTTCCAGTTGTCATTTCATTTTTTTGGTGATGAATTATTAGTTTCAGTTTTATTGATAACTAGTAGGAGTTTGTTGCAAACTGTTTGACGAAACGTCAACCTCCTGAAGTACTAAAATTTTGGTGTTAAAAAGGTAATAATCCTGTTGGGGTTATTTCACCATAGGTCTGGAGGTGTTGCTTGCCTGATTAGAGATGACATTTTCAGGTTCGCACTAGTGGTTCACTTTGATGCATTTCTCCAAGTTCATGTGGCTTCGTATTAGGCGTCACAACCACCAACGAAGGGACATCTTTCTTGCAGTATGTTATTTTCCATCGACCTCTTCTCCATATGCCATAAATGGTGTTGAGGATGGGGACCCTTTTGGTGATCTTCACGAGAGTATCTCACAATTTGCAGCCTTAGGTGATATCATTATTCTTCGCGACTTCAATGCACAAACTAGGAATCTTCAGACTCCTATACATGACCGTAGCTCTAATTCGATTTGCACCTCTAAGATTAATCCGATCAATATGGGACTTCAGCATACCTCAAATGACGCCTCTGGGCCACTCTCTTGTTATGGTTGCCACCTCCTCTAGCTTTGTGAGTCTTCTGGTTTCTTGATCTTGAATGGTTTTTCTTTCCCGGCTCTGATCTCTTTACCTGTTGGCCACACTATGGTGGTGCGAGTGTTGTGGACCACCAGTGTTGTGGACTATGTCATCACCTCTTTTTCCTTCATTCCCTCCATTCACAATTTCACCATTTCTCGTCTCCCCTTTGTTGACCATGCTCTTCTTAGCATTGCTATTCACATTTCATTTCATTTGTTGCCTTCTTTTCAACCCTCTCCCATCCCGACTGACACTACCTATACTCCTGCTCACTTCTGCTACCCCAAGGGTGATGATGAGCTTTTCTCCTACCATCTCAGGAGACTTTTGACACCTGCTAGTTTCAGTGATTCACATGCGGCCTCTGTCATGTTTGATTTACTTGCTTCGGTCATTTAGGAGTCCGCTCTCCTTTCTATTCCTCAGTGCTCCTCTCCTTCTCTCAAATCTAAGCATCAAAATACTTGCCCTATGAATCAATGGTTTGATGCTGATTATAAAGCTTTCCATAGCTCTGTTCGCTCTTCTGTTGAGAATGACTCCTCTGTCTTCGCCCACCTGCATTTTTCTTATGTTCGTTTTCTTTGCCACAAGAAGCGTTCTTTTGCTTCTTCTCAATGCAGATCCCTTCGCTCCACGCTTATTCAGAATCCCCAGATCTTCTGGCGTACCCATTTCCCTAGGTGTCCCCCCCAGCCCTCCATCCTTGACTTTCACTCTTTGATCTCCCACACCATTACACTTTATGACATTCTAGGTCAGCCACCCCTTCATTCCACTCCACCTCTTTACTACCATCTATTCACCCCCTCCAGTATTTTTGAGGCCATTAGATCCATGAGATGCAGTAGAGCTACGGATGAGGATGGTTTCCAGGCAAAACTTTTCAAACTTGGTGCTTCGATTCTTGGATCCTACCTTCCTACACTCTTTTATAGAGTGGTTTGTACTGGGTTTCCTGAGTCCTAGTCACAACATGTGATTTATCCTATTCATAAGTCTGGGCCTGCTTCTGATATAGGTAACTACAGGACTATCATGATCGGGCATACTTTTGCCAAACACTATGCCACTGCTCTTAACACCATGCTATCTAAAGAGTTTGATAGGAGAGGCTGTAGGGCTAAAGGACAGGCCAATTTTCGTGCAAACTATCAGACTATGGATCACATCTTCACGTTGAGAGCTATTATTGAGGAGGCTAGGCACCGCTCTGAGAAAGTCTACTGTTGTTTTATGGATTTTTGCAAGCTTTTGATTCTATTCCTAGGATGACCTTATTTTAGAGACTTAGCAAGATTGGGATCTCAGATATGATGTTGACTGCTATTATGAGATTGTATGAGAAGGTTACTGGTAGACTCAAAACCCTAGAGGGCTTTTCTGCTCCAATTCAGAGCACCATTGGGGTGAAGCAGGGCTGTCCTCTTTCTCCTACTCTATTTGGTTTGTATATTGATGAGCTCAAGGATTTCCTTGTGAACTCCACACAACTTGGTAATGGGTGCTATTTGCGTCAGGTTTTGATCTCCATTCTCCTTTTCGCAGATGATGTTGTTCTTTTGGCCTCTTCTCCCAACTATTTATAGAGACTTCTTGATGACTTGGCTTCTCTTTATGATCAGCGTCAACTCGTGGTTAATCTAGCTAAGACTCGGGTTATGATCTTTAACTTTTTAAAGACCTCTCATCTTCATTTAATTTTTCAAGGGCGGGAGGTTGAGATCACTTCTTCTTATATGTGTCTCGGTGTAAAGTTTTTGGGGCCCCGCTTCAATTTGAGACCGGCTATCCAATCCAGGGTTAAGTAAGGGTATGGGTTCTTTGGTCATGCTCGAAAGACGGTGCTTCAAACATCATTTTCAAGACATTTCATCCAAGTTGTCCCTCTTGGACTCCTTGGTTAGACCGACCGTTCTCTATAGCCTAGTGGTTTGGGGACCTTCTCTTCTTGTTTTTGATTGTGCCTCCATTGAGTGTGTTCAGATGTTTCTCTTACGGCGTATTATTAGATGTCACAGACTCACCCCCCACATCATTGTCTTAGCGGAGTTTGGTGCTCATCCTTTCAAACTTGCAGTCATTTTTTACTTGATTTGGTTTCTCCATCAGCTTCGTGGATTTATAGATTCAGATGTCAACCAGCACAAATACTCTCATTTGGCATACTGTTTTTCTGTTGAGATTATGAGATCCGATACTAGCACTAGATGTCATTGTTGGTACGCCCAGGCCACCTCTTTGTTGGGTTTGATCAGGATTGAGATTGATTGTCTTCCTCCATACCAGTTCTCACTAGATGCTCCTACTCACCTCCTCCCCTCACGTCAAGAGTTGAACGAGTATGTCAAACAAGATATCTATAGACAGTACATTATCACTACTTAGAGTAATCCTCCTGGTGGATTACGTCCTAAAATGGCCTTTTATGCAGAGCATTTTCTTGAGATTCAAAATGGTATTATCGTGTGTTCTACCTATCTTTATCAATGTTGGTGTCACGCCCTGCATTTATCTTTGGGCTCCTTTAGAGTTGGCTCTCACCGTCTTCAGGTTTGGACCAATCATCATATGTATCGTGATAATCGGATTTGTAGACTGTGTACTTTGGCAGAGGTTGAGACTAAGACCCACTTCATATTTCGTTATCCTATATACTATGAGATCAGAGGGAGATTTTATTGTTTATTTAGAGATTGTTTTTCTCTTTCAGCATTCTTCAGCTATATGGATCAGCGGTGTCTTGCACTTTATTTACGGGAGGCCACCCAGCTTCGTGAGCATTCCCTACAGTCAGTCATACCTCAAGGCCATACCTTTGACCAGCTCATCACCATCTTTTTCTCCCCCTTGTCTCCTTCACAGGGTGTGGAAAGGCCTTCCAGTATCACACTGTACCAGCCTCTTCAAGCTGCGACACTCCTCTAGTGGTTCTCCGCGACAATCTATGACTCTGAATCATCCATGGTTATATCCTTCTGTGACTGATTTCTTTGTACCAAGGAAGGATCCTTAGTCCTTACCTTGGCTTTTTGGGTTTCGTGTCCTGTTTTGTTTCTTCTTAGTCACCATTTGGTGCTCCTACTTTGGCCAGCTCTTTTGTCTGTATGCTTAGTCCCATAAACCCCTGTGGTTTTTTGTTGGACATTAATAGTATTATCTTATCTTATCTTATCTTATCTCGACCTCTAACATGGTGAAAAGATTTGTCGTATTATTGACCAAGGGTGACAAGTCCGCCTCACCTTCTTGTTCATTAAGTTTCTTATCATAATCAAAACATTGAGTGTTTGTGATATTATTTTCAGTTTATTCCTATCTTGGTTGAAGTTTCTTCCAGAATAGCTTGGGGTTATTTTAACCAAGAAAAATCAGCTCATTTCACCTTGTAATCATAAAATCAACTTTTCTTCTTCTTTCAAATCTGCTTGTAGACTTTAATGTCAAGGTTTATTTTATTTGACTCTCTTAGATTTATCCTAGCCATTTTGCATCCGTTATTGAACCATGCATTGTCTAGAAAAGGGTTTGTTCCAGACATTCTTTTCTTTGTTCTTTTGCACTTTGGAAGAGCCTTGTGAATCAGATTTGTCAACATATGGTTATTAACATCATGCACGTAAATTTTCTCCCCCTTACAAAGTCTCTCATGTGTAGCCTTGAAGATGTTACCATTTTTTGGAGCCAAGAATTCTACCTTGTGAGAGTGGTTGTTGAGGGCATTAAGCTTTGCCCCAAGCTGCTTATTTTCTGCCCATGACAAATTTATGTACAGCGGTCTATGATCTGACTTGAGTTCCCATATGCATTCCCCACTCTCAACTTCCTAAATGATCTCATATAAATTATGCAAACAAATTGCATAATCTACCACACTTGCACCATTGTAAGTGTTGCAAGTGAAATTGCCCAACTTTGACAATATAGCCAAACTATTGCAAATTATTAGATCAAAAGTGCCAAATACAGTGTTCAATTCTAACCCAAAATGATTGCACAGCCTTTAACATCTTTTGAGACTCTTTCCTAGTAATGTTTTCTCTTTTCTGTGAGCCAAATAGGATTATAGTTTTCTTTGAAGCTGAGTATACTAGATTTTCCCATTTGTTGTTCTAACATTAAAATCTCTAACAAGGAGAACATCCCCTCGCTACAAAAACACAACAACATCCTTCTTTAAGGCTGCAAAAGGATCTTTGTGATCTAAACCACATTTTTTATTAGTATTAGAAACTTGTGGGGCAAAATAATTGTTGTGATCCTAAGAAGACTACCATTTTCCAAGGCTTTGAATCATATAAACTGTTTTTTGAAGTCTTCCTTTGTCAACTGAATGGCACGTCCTTTTTCTTTCACTAGAACCATTATACCACCATGACCTTTACCATTTTTTGCTGCCTCATTCCACACTGCCAACTTTCAATAGCCTTCAAACAAGGGAGTCTTACATCCTTCCTGCTCATGCATCTCTAAAAGACAAATAATATTTTTACCCTCTACAAAAGGCCCTACTCTCGCACTATGCCTACTCTGATAACATATTAAGAATATGGGTAGAGATAAACAGAAGTGGCAATAGTTAAACACAAAACAACAACATGCTTCTTATATTTCATTCAATACATATTATATATTTATAGGATTCTCTTATCCTATACTGAGATGTTTTAACAACTCAATATAAAAGCATTCATACCACTATTATAATAACATGTTTTACAAACTCTAGCACTCCTAACAATAATTGTTTCATCCATCCTCTGATGCAATATTTCCAACACCTACCACGTTTACTCACTAATCCTAGATATGTTTGCTTGTAGGAAAATCAAATGAATAATTTCTAATGTCTCTTGATGAATTAGCAACTTAATTAAATAAATAAATTGAGGATTTCTAACAGTTTTTATAACAAATAAATAATAGATTCAACCAAATTCCATACCTATCACTTTATATTATAGATGGGTTTTTTTTCCTGAATTAAACTCAGACTTAGAAATCTTATTCCTTGATGCCCTCAAACGGATTGGTCTCCCCTCTTTTATATCATCCATGGTTGGATGGGTCATAACTCATGTCCTTTCCATCTTCGTATTGTGCCTTTTCATGGTCGACTGCCTTTCCATTATGTCTTTTCATGATTGGTGGGCTTCGTATTGTGCCCCTTCAGGGTCAGCTATCTATATACAGTGCCCTATCTTGGTTAGTTGCCTAAATATTGTGCCCTACCTTGATTAGTTGTCCTATGTATTGTGCTTTTGCATGATTTTTGGGCTGAAATGAAATTAGTATACTACTTAAGGATTACCGCCCAATGGCAGAGTTTTATTTCATCGCCCAAAGTTAAATGATGATTGGCATCAGCAGTTGACTTCTATTTATGGTGTGGCATGACACCACACATGCCAAAAAAATACTATTTTCCAATCGTGTTGGATATTGTGATTTTTTTTTTAAAGTTTGACATGAAACTTCCCAAAATTGATTTTAAAAACTCCATTAATGTGAAAAAAATTCTTTTTAGTATGTGAGAATTTTTTTTTGCTCACCATGGTCACCATGGGCATTCCCATGACCCAATCCGACATTCAGTTTAAGGCGAGACTAATCCCTTGGGATATGGGTAAGGGCTCATACATTGAACATACCATTTAAACTTGGGGAGTCGAACTCATGTCCAATGGGGAGAAAACCCATCGCCCAACCCAACTCATCTCCCTGTCGCAAGCTTATTAAGTTTAGAATTATATTGTTTATTTAATTATTTTCTAAACTGCAATATATTTAGATATTTTTCTTGTTTAACTAATATTTAAGTTTAATTTTATCATTAATATTTAAGTTTTATTTTATTTTATCTAAATTTAGATTTAAAATGGTGTTATTGTTAATTTAATTAAGGTCCTAATTTGTATTATTTTTTGTACATTGCAAATTGTTAAATCAACTTACAATTACTTATGTAACAATTATGTACCTATGTTACTTTCAAAGCAATGAAAATCTCCTTTGATAACTTAGAAAATTGTATTAAATATAGGTGTGTGTATTTTTTTGAATGTTGTATCTAGCCATATCCATATTATGGGTCTTCAAAAATGGCCATATCCCTTTTCGATACTACATTTGTGCCCATGCAACTTTTTTATTCAGTTTCTTAAAAGAAGTAGGAAAGGCTATTGTGATTGGACAGAAAATTTGGATATTGAATTTTGGTTCACCTCACTCCTATTTCAGCATGGTTCAGTCTTCTTTCGAGATTACAAACCTCCATACGAGATCAATGAATTCAGAGAAAAAAAACTACTTTTATAAGACCTATCTGTACCAACTGCCATGGCACTAAAAGACTTGCCCAAAGGAAAAACAAAACGGACTTCTTTCATGATATGAAGAACTAAAAAGGATAACCATGCATGGGGTTCGATTCTCCCATCAAAGCAAGATTCAAAATCTCACCTGGGAGAAGAGAGGCTAGGATGAAGATACTGCCCCTATAATTAATTTATAACACCTAATGTATTCAAGTGTTAATAGGTCCTATATTTATGAGTGTTTATATATAAATAATAATAGACATGAGGTGAGCTACTCATTTCAGGACCATTAGTCCATTATACACTCTAAAATAAGTCACCATCTAGCACTTATACAAGTTGAAGCATGAGATACTGTTCAAGCTTGTCCAAAATGGTTTTGATTCTTGCTACTCTAAAAGAATTCAGAAAGCGTGAAAGTAAAACTAGAGATGGAGAAGTTGCAAACATCAGAGACAATAGATTTGATAATTCACTGAAATTTCAATTTGAGTAAAATTGCTAGTAATTGCATATGATAGATTTGAAACAAGATTTAGGCACAAGAAATATAAAGGACTAACCAATGGTTGCATGCGGTATTTCCCAACTGGATAGAGATAAGGATTTGGTTTCTGCATCTTATATGCAGTGAACCAGAGAATGAAGCCTGATAGAAGATCCAAGAGCGAATCTAAGGTTGAAGCAATTATGGCTAATGAGCCACTCCTTATTGATGCAATAATTTTAGCAGTAAAAAGTACAACATTTGCAAAGTTGGACACTTGAATTGCAGTCCTCTCACTTTTTGCAACCATTTCACGATCTTCCTGAAAGAAATCAAGCAAAGAGTATGAGTTTAAATAATCACACTCCTTGGTAAAATAAGGCTTCATGATGCAACTTCTTTGATGAAAATGCATAACAACAAAAGGATAAAACCAACCTCAGACATGCTAGGCAGATTTTCATGTGGAAGTACAGAATCCATTTCTCTAAAACGTTCAAGCATCTCCTCTTGCTGCTGATAATAATCATCCACTCCATCATTGGGACCTGCCAAGGAGTATGAAGAAACAGCTAAAAACTAGTACATGCACACATCTGAATCGTAGAACTCCAGAGCTTTTCTCCATGTTGCTCTATAAAGGATATACTACTGCTATCTATCTTCATATATTTAATCAAAAGACTTAAAAAGAACAGTTATTTGAGATGAAAAGAATCATAAAATTTCATGACTCTATAAGCACATCATTATATTCTTCTACAAGTTAAAAGGAGAGCGTCCCTCAATTTTCATTACTCATTCTGATGACCTATTTTGATGAACCAGTTTTTGACCCGTTTTGATGACACTGCTGAGCAGGATAACATATCTAAAGTAATACTGGGTCAGATTTGTGAACAGAACTTGCGTACAATCAGATTCTGGAATCCTCTATTAAGTCAAGTTCAAACCAAGCACTGACATACATTTTCCTAATGAAAGAGATACTTCAATAAATAGTTATATTTTCTCTTTCTTCTGTTTAGTAAGATAATCACTAATGACTACTGCAGATAATCTATACCACTCAAGTTAGCCACCACCATGGAGATCCTAATTCTTGCAATCATGATACCACTAAAGAGAATCAGTATACTATGCTATCCAATTCATGCTTTCTTTGCCTGTGCAAGCTTCTTCTTTTGACTGTTACATATCTACTCAAACATTTACATAATGCTAACTGATGTTTGGCAAATGCAACATATCAATAAACACGGAGGTAATAAATTCAAGAAAACAAAAAGCATACTGATAAAATCATATGTTAAATTTCCTATAGTGTAACTAAACCCAGACCAGTGGGAGCTATGATGTTGCAACTCATATGAATGCAGGCATCTCCACAACAAAAGATAAGACTATGATAAAAACTTTATGGGGGCAGATTCTAGAAGCTTTCTGCAAAAAGAAATTTGTGTGCTCATTGAATATAGAAAGGCCAAATGTATAGCACACGATTCTATTGTAAAAATAGATCTCATGATGAAAAAAATCCTCACTAAGCAGTTTCTAAATTTCACAAATTCTGTGTTTAGATATATTAAACTGAAGTATCTATCAGTGGAACAAACAAAGTTAAATATTGCAAAGGTCAAAGAATGTCATGACGATTAAGAATATTCTGCAACGATGTTTTGTACAATTCAAATCTCTTATTTTACAGTGCTTTAGTAATTAGACCAAATCCCTAGAAGTACACTACTAGCAACAAGTTGAAGTCAATAAGTATTTACAGATTAAACACTGGAGATCTGGTGTAAGGAAACTCTTATATTTTTCCAATACATTTATCTCCAGAACTTTTCCCTGATTAGAAACAAAGGCTATTGCCACATCATACAACTACTTCAAAGAAATTCAAATGATTAGACCCCATTTTCTAACTGCTGATAACAAATCACACAGTACTTCATTAGTATAAGTTATCAAAACATCCTCTGGTTCTATTGATCCATTAGAGTTTCCTATTTGCTATATGATCTTGTGATTCAAATCTTAGAGCCCAGTCAATTGCATACAATAAATCATTAGATACCTCACATGATATACCTTCAATTATTTGATTTCTACAGTCATTACCATAAACAAACAATATATAACCCTATCAGTGAATTTGCACTAGTAACTACCACCAATTTTACTTTACAGAAGGAAAATACTGCCCCACAAGTGTGTAGGAAAATAAAACTCAAGATTCACTGTGAATAACCACAAAATCAATCCCTAATTGCCGGTCCCTGCCATTGTATTTATCATATTAGACATGGATATATATGTAAAAAGGAGTCCATAAAGCTCTTTGCAAGAAGTGTTTCACCAATGAGTTTAACAACATTGTGACTAGGACATGGAAAATTATTTTAGAGGGACCTCATTGTCATGTGTTCTTGGTCGACACAGTTATGATATTCTACATTCAGCCAATTTTATCAGATATGATTTGATGTGATGACTGACTCATATTGAAACCAATGGTATTATAATTGATTGATTGCTAGCTCCCATGAAGGTGGTTGTGTCTGCTGCATTCCACAGCTAGGACCTCTATCCTAATATGATTTGTGAAGCTACGTGTGCAGTGTTCAGCAGATCGTGTTGGGAAGGAGTTGCCATGGAGAGTAAGAGCCCGGTTTTAATTGTTTGATTGTTTAGAGCTTTTGTTTTCTGGTGTGGGATCTTTTGGTAGAAAGGGGTTTTTGTTTGGGTCTCTTCATTTGCACCCAGATGGTTGGTTGTGGGATTTCCAACAAATTGATGGTTGCTAGAGATGTGCCACCTGGTGGATCTTCTTCGGGGTTGCATGCACAGTCGACTAAGTCATTTTATGTGGGGGTGAGATTGAAGTGGAATAAAGTTAATGGTTGTCTTTTGAGTAGTCAAGATCATCCTGTCCTCATTCTTCCAAAGTCTATTATAGAGGATGATGAGTATTGGACCAAACACGCTTTGACTTGTATGTCTCTCGAAATTTTGATTTCTTTTTTGGCTCTTGAAGCTTGGATCCATCACTCGTGATGGATGGAGAGTGATATGGACATTATGTTGGCTACGAATAGCTAGCTCTTGGTCATCTTCTCTTGCATGTCTGATCAGAATCATATCTATGAGGGAGCCCCATATTTTTATAATCGTGTGGAGCTGTTTCTTAAACCTTGGCATAGGGGGTTCAAATATACGGAGAAACTACCATCACAGGTTCCTATCTAGGTTCACTTTCCAAGGATTCCTTTAGAATTTTGGTGGGAAGACATTTTATGCAAGATTGTTGCATTACTTGGGAAGTTGGTCACTGTTGCTTAACAATCCTTAGAAAAAAAGTCATTTTCTATGCCTAAATTTGTGTTGAAATTGATTTGAGTAATCCACTACTAAACTCTTTGGAAATTTGTTTAGACTCTTGTAAATAAGGCAACAAATAGACTATGAATCTTTCCCTTTCTAGTGTAGGATATGCCATGAGTATGGACATTTGCAGCAAAAGTGCCCTCACATTTCTAAGGGGAATAATGGCTTTGTTGGAGGTCTCGGTGGGTCTTCTTCCACAAGACCAAAGATGGATAAGTGAAGTATGGGAAAGCTCCAATGGATCAGACAGGCCTAGATAAGGATGGCTTTCCTATTAGGCCCAAGGCCAAGGGTCATAGATAGAAGAGATCCTATAGGGATCGACAACCTAATGCAAGTTTTAATTGGTTTGAGGTGCTAGATATTATGGCCTTAGACGAAGGTATTTCTCCAGATGTTTCTTCTGGTGCGACTAGCTTAGGTGGGGGGATCCCCCATAGTATGACTCCCGTGTCTTGAACCGGGGTGTAATCCGTGGCCCCGAGTATGGAGTTCTTTTGCTCTTGTTGTGCTATAAGATGCGGACATTGTCTTGGCAAACTCGGTTAAGGAGGTGCCTGACTCTAGTAAAGGCAAGGGGTCTTCTTCAACATTGGGTTTGATGCAAAGACCTCTTAAGAAAGTTTCTTTTGCCACTGCTTCAAAAGATGATCAGAAAAAAGACCAAGAGAAAATCAAAATAACAAGAGATTTGGTGGTACAGTCTGGTATTGTCAAGCCCATGGAAGTTCATTTCCATCACTCAATAATTATTCTTTCATGGAATGTTAGGGGGTTGAATAGCATCCCCGAAAGAAAGAAAAAAAGCTATTCTTGAGTTCATTTTCCTCTCTTTTAGGAACCAAGGAAGATTACTCCTCTAGTGGATATCTAGTTGCTCAGCTCTTTGTATGGTTGCCACTAGTTTAGACACTGGTGAGACGATTTTGATCACAAATGTGTATGCTCTTGTTGATCTCTTTGGCAAGATAGGGCTTTGGTCTCATATAAGGTATGTTAGGGCTTGTACCCCTTTCCTTCCTTGGATTTTATAAGGGGATTTTAGTTTTGTTTAAAGTTTGGAGGAGAAAAGGGGTGCCCTGGTTCGTTTGGGACCCTTTTCTAAGCTTTTACATGAAAATGTGGATCTTTTGCATTTTAATTATATCAGACCTGTTAATGGGCTCTTTACTCGGGATAATCAAAGGGTTGGGGAAGATGATGTCTCTAAGCGTTGGGATAGATTTTTGGTTTCCTATTTATGATTGGAGGCAATCTCACTCCCTCTTCTGAAATTCTGGATTGGAGGGGTTATGATCATTTGCATATTAAATTCTTAGCTAGTTGTGTTGTTGTTCCCAAAAATCCTCCTTTTAAGTTCCACTTGATGTGGCTTCACAACTCTTCTCTCCATGACTTAACGGTTCACTAATGGAGGGATGGTGGCCCCACCTATGGTGCTGTTATTTATTCATTTGTTAAAAAATTACAGTATGTTAAATGGCAGCTCAAGAAACGGAACAGATAATGCTTTGGCAATCTTTATACCATGGGGGGGAGGACCAAAGAACATTTGGCAGTTATTACACAAAAGATTCGGGATTTTGGTTTTTCTGAGGTTTTGGGCAGTGCTAAGTGTTAGGCTTCTAGAGATTTAGCAGAATAGGAACTTAGGGAGGAAATTTATTGGAAGCACAAGGCCAGGATTGATTGGCTCTAGGAAGGGGATAGGAAAACCGCCTTTCATATATCAATGCAGGCTCATCAGAATAGGAGTTTTGTTTTCCTCTTTGGTTAATTCAAATGGACTTCAAGTGACTTCTTTATCAACTTTGGCTTGGGGGGCTTTCCAGTTCTATTTGGCCCTCTTTTCTAACGATTCACCTTCTATTGACAATGAGGAGAACATTATCTTGTCTTTTATTTCCTCCCTTATTACCAATAAAATGAATGATTCTCTCATGAGACCGATTTCTATGCTTGAATTGGAGGAGGTTGTTTTTGGAATGCTCCTAGCCTTGACGGATTTCCAGCCAAAAAAATTACAAATTCTAGGATATTACTAATAAGGATTTTTTAGATGTGGTTCACAAATCATATAATATCAAACAAATGCTCCAGGCCCTGAACTCTACATTCTTGGTTCTTATTCCAGAAAAAGGGAAGGGGCTAAATTGGATTTCTTTTGGCCTATTGCTTTGTGTAATGTGGTCTAGAAAGTTATTACTAGGCTGATTGTTGAGAGGCTAAAATTGTGGCTTCCAACTATTATCTCAAATGAGCAAGGAGGTTTTGTGGCTGGAAAACAAATTTTGGATGGAGCAAATATTGCTACTTATGCATTCCGCTCTATGGCTGCCTCTAGGGAAAGATCTATGCTCATCAAACATGATATAGCTAAGGATTATGATAGAGTTAAATGGGACTTTTTGCAAAAATTTCTTCTTGCCTTCGGCTTTAGTCTAGAGTGGGTGAGTTGGACTTTGAGTTGTGATGCTTCTTCCTTTTTGTTCTTCTTAATGGTGAGTCTTCTGAGGTATTTGAGGCCTCTACAGGTCTTCGCCAAGGTGAACCTCTCTCTCCCTATATGTTTATTATTATGGCGAAGGGCCTTGATAGATTTATTTAAATCTCGAGTTTCTCAAGAATTTGTTCATGGTTAGTGGTGGGGTAATGGTCTTCCTATACTTTCTCATCCTATGTTGGGGATTTCTTGGATTCGGGAAGTTTTTTCCTTTAGGAAAACTTTGGACATTTATTTGGCTGCAACTGGTTAGAAAATCAACAAGAAAAACTCCTCTATTAATTAATTCAATACTCTAGACCCTATTCAATGAGGATTGCTAACATCTTGAGATTTCAAATTGGGTTTGTCCCTCTAATTTATTGGGATATTCCTATTACTGTGGGTAGACAGCCTAGGCTCTTTTGGCAAAACCTGCTTGATAAGTTGCAGCAAAAGGTTAATAAATGGACTCGTAAATGGATTTCAACAGTTGTCTGGGACTCTGGGTTACTCTTTCGCAATATGTGATTCAAGATCTTCCTATCTATAGAAGCATGGTTCAGGTGGCTCCTGTGTATTTTCTCAAGAAGTTTGATCCTCTCTCTTGACAATTTCTATGGAGCGGTAAATTGCAAAACTCTAAATGGAGTCTAATTAGATGGGATTTTACTTGTAGGCCTAAGGAGGGAGGTCTTGGCTTCCACTCTACTAGTGTGAGTGGTCAAGCTCTTGCAACTAAGCTATATTGGCATTGGTGTTCCTCTCAGAATTAACTTTGGCTTGTATTCTCACGCATAAGTGTTCACTAGGAGATGACCCTATAAATGTCTCTCAATTTCCTTTGGAGGTTATAGGATATATGTTTGGCATACTTTGAAGATTGGGGGGCTCAATTGATTAAGAGGGGCCTTTTCTGGATATGTAACAAAGGCTCTAGA
Source organism: Cupressus sempervirens (assembly GCA_028749045.1). Taxonomy (NCBI): domain Eukaryota; kingdom Viridiplantae; phylum Streptophyta; class Pinopsida; order Cupressales; family Cupressaceae; genus Cupressus; species Cupressus sempervirens. The sequence goes on along the minus strand of CM053783.1, from coordinate 775,002,352 downwards.
GTGATTCTTGGGATTGCAATCTCCTCTTTTGTTCATGTACCAACATCTACAAGCTCTTTGAGATTATTTTTTGTTTCTTGAATGAAATAAGGTAGCAAATTATAAGATAGTTCAAAATCTAGGCCTTGTTGCATAGAATAGAAGAATTCTTCTGATTAGCTGCTAGGGGGCTCAAAGAGGGATCAAAACAATATAGTTTAAAATCTGGGCCTTGTTGTTGTTAAGGAAATAGCTTCGTTCAGATTGAAGCAAACAAACTATTAGACATATTTGATCATTGTATAAATACATTTGCTTGTGTAAATTTTTATGTGTGTGTGTGTGTATGTATATATATAATCTTATTTTAAAACTTAATCACACATGTATATATACTTAATGAACAAAGTGATGTTAATATTTCATAGGGTGCCCGCAGCAGATATTCTTCCTTATACTCTTACCAAATGATCGGGTATTACCACATCAAGACATGATCAAGGTATGTTTGATAGCATTGATTATCATTAGTAATATTGTCAATGACACTACTGTTATCAATGGGAACCATTGATAATATATGAGTATCATTATCGGTTGGTAATATAAATAACGACTGGTGTATGTATTAGTTATCAAGTATAATGACTGTGATTAGTTACTGCACGTAGGGTCATGACCCTACGTGGCTTATGCCATGTAGGGGTCATGCCTCTACGTGAAGCAACTCTTGATAACATATATATTAGAGACTATCACTGCTTCCTAAGAATGAGATCAATAAAATTGGCAATCTCATTACCAAAGTAAGCAGTCAATACTTATTATATATATCAGTCAAACCAATAATATATTCAGCAGCGATAAAGATATTGTATAGTACAGTTGTGTGCTCATACATATATTACTTTATGATTATAATATTCTCAGATTTATCTGAGATCATATCTCAGTTGTGATAAAGAGATCCATACTAACTTTGAATTGAAATCTGAAAGCAATATACAAGGACTGTAATATGGTCCATCAGATATATTCAGAAATTAAAGGAACTATTGTTCTCTCTATAACACATCCATATTCCTTAACATGGTATCAGAGCCTAACTAGAGAAGAATAAAGATGTAAAATTTTGAATCAAAATATCAGAGTTACAATAAGAATTAAAGGAGGAGCAATCACAGTGAATGGCGTTAGAGTTGAGGATAGACTCAAAGGCACTTCAAGTTTTGTTTCATGGAAAAATCGAATTATAGCAATACTTCAAGAACTTGAATTGGATTCCTACATAGAAGAAGACAAGAAGATGCCTAAAGATGAACCAGAGAAGACATCATGGAAGAGATGTAACAATAAGGCTAAGAAAACAATCATTGATGCTGTCAAAGATCATATTCTTCCATCTATACAAATCTGACAACTGCTTATGAAGTGTTTAAGACCATTCAAAATACATTTAAAATCAACAATGCAAGCAGATTACTTACTTTAAAGAAGAAGCTCTTGAACATCAAAATGATTAATGGGGGGCATTTCAGCCTACTTCTTGAGAATTTCCAAATTGAGAGACCAACTCTCTACTATTGGAAATAATGTAGATGATCTGGAACTATCCCTAATAGCCCTTAGAGGATTACCAATCTCTTTGGAAATCTTTTATCCAATGCATTAGTCGACCTTCACTACCTAAATTCAATCAACTCGAGAAAGATTGCACTCAAGAAGAATCTCAACTAATATCAAGAGGGATCAGTCCAAATAAAGAGGGAGAAATTCAAGCACTACATGCAAATTCAAGCAACAAAGGGAAGAAAAAGAAATTTAAACAAAAAAGAGGAAATAACTACCAACATCATAAAAACAGAGATCTCTCTAAGGTCCAGTACTACAGGTGTGATAAGTTTGGATATACACACAAGTTCTGTCCAAAAGGGAAGAAAGCTCAAGCAACCATAGCTGAAGTCAAGGAAGTTGAGGATTTTGTATTCTTCTTAGCCTTACCAAGTGAATTAAACTCAATTAGAAACACCTGGATAATCGATAGCGGAGCATCAAGACACATAACCGGATTTAGAGACCAGTTTGAAACATTTGAAGGACACTCATCTAAAGAAGTCACAATTGGAGACAATTCCACCTATCCAGTAAAAGGAATTGGGACCTGCTCAGTCTAATTAAGGACATGAGTTAACTTGCAATTGAAAGATGTTCTCTTTGTACCAGGCATTAAGAGGAATTTGGTCTCTATTTCAAGCCTAGCTGATCAAGGATACCAGGTTAACTTTCAGGAAGATAAAGTTTTACTTTGGCCTAAAAATTCTAACATTAAGAATGTTATTTCTATAGGATCTAGAGATGGTAGTTTATACAAACTATGTAACAATCAAACATGTACTAAGCCATGAAGCATCAAATCATAATGAAATTTGGCATAGAAGATTAGGACATCTCTGGTATAGTGCCCTACCTACTATAAGAAAGATTACTACTAAATTACCTCATCTAAAATTTGAACATATTGGAATTTGTAAAGGATGTGCTCTAGGGAAGAACAAAAAAGGATCTTTTCCTCCAACTGAACATAAGTCTAAAAATTTACTAGAACTTGTTCACTATAGTGCCTCTCATGTTTGTAGTCTGTACCTTGTCTATTTTGATTCAAGAGATACTCGATACTCTTATTTTGTACCTTGTGATGACCCGAGGGTCGAATGTTATACTTTGATTCAGTACCTTAGATGATATACTACTATGCTATTCAATTTATCATTTTGCATGTTGATGCTATTTTGAGATGACAGTAGATCTATGATGATTTTTGGTTATATGGTTTTTTTGGACATATTTGTTGGTTATGTTATGAGATGAATTTTATGCTATGGTTATTTACTTCATTCTTGTATCTTTACGCTTTTTGCGAATGTGAGTGATGTAAATGGATTGAATAGGTATTTTAATACATGTTGCTTTGGCTATGATATTATATGCAATTGCACTTGATCGTGTATTTTAGTGTGCAGGAATTATATCCCTGGCAGTGGCACATGGAGTTAGTGATTCAGCTGTTCATATTTTGCCAATGTCATCCCTGTATGGTCGACGTATCCTTATTTAGTTGTTTTAAATTAAAACCTTTCGATGATTAGTAAATCCGAACTTATCTGCATTATGTGACTAGACCAGTGAGCGTGTCTATGCATTCAGAAGTTCGCATTGTCACAAAAGTGTTGTGTTTTTCTATAATTTTGGGTTTTCGAGTTTTAAATCTTTTCGGATTTAATTTCTAGCAGCTTTACCTTAAGTGAATTTTCATTACGGATAATAACCTGTTTTCATTACGGATAATAACCTGTTTTCATTTGGGTCGATTCAGAGTTTAGCTACTCCAGCTGGCTATTTGCCATAATCGACTATTCACTTGAAAAGTGAATAAGTATTGGAAAAGTGAATTAATTATTCACTTCTCACTTTTTAGAATTGGAAATTTGAGAGCCATTTAGAAATCCTCTTCTGAAGGATTCTTGTTTTGTTTGTTCTGAGAGCTGTGAGCATGGGATTTCGCGAGGTTGGTCTTGTTGGATTCAGCTCGGGGAGTTTATGCTTTGCCGCCATTTTCAGCAGATTTGGCGAGTGATTTATTTTATTGTGTGAGTTACTGTTTCTGCCCCTTTTGCTGTCAAGTAGGGCTTTCTCATTTTACTGTTTTCGCTCCATTTCAGCTTCCATTTCTTGTAGCAGCATGTTAGAAGGTTGAGAACTAGTGTTCCCCTCTGTTTCTGTATGTTGCTTCTGCCCGGTTGGTCGGGTATGAACGTTTTCCCTATTTTTGAAATGGGAGTTTGAGTTTTTGAGCCGTTATGCCGGCCAGTTTTGCATATGGTGTCCAATTTCAATTATTTTTGGATTTTCAGGGTTTTTGCACCGAAAGGCCAAATGAGTTTTAATTTCAGAATTTTTTCAAAATTTGGGATTTTTGCCTCGTTTTGTGTGCCACCCTGTTTTCTTGGCACAATGTGGGTCGTGGACTTGGATGATTCGTTTGATATCCGTCAAACCACTTTTGCACTTTATGTTGCATTGGGATGCGTGTAGCATCCGTCATCTTGATTATGTTTTCGGTTGATTGACTTTCTGTTTGTGTTCTCATCCAGTCCTTGTGTTGATCTTCCTGATGGTGGTGCGCCACACACATGTACATCTGTCGGGTGACCTGCAGGGCCCAATCTTCCGTGGTACTTCCATAAGTTGTGATCATTGGGGTTGGGTTGGGAGTTTGCATGCCTATGGGCACTCATCGTTGGATGAGCATGGGTAGGGTAGGGTAGCATATGGAGGGGGCTTCTATCTTGTATCTCGGTGTTCATAGTGCCAGAGTTTGGCAAAGGAAGCTTTATATAAGTGATAACTAAATAAAACATTGAGTGGTAATAACATTAAAGATAATAAAATAGTACTTCAATGTATGAGCCTTCCGTTGAGGAAGTTGAGTCTACACAGTGTATGAGCCTTCCATTGAGGGAGTTGAGTCTGCACAAATCCGAGCTTGGACTTGTCGATGCCAAGCGACTCTCCATGATGTCAGCCCCTACATAGTAGCCCATTGAGATGTTTGACTGGGACCTGTAGTTTATGCATTGTCTATATCTTGGATTCAGTCATCATACTGCTTGGCGTATGTGTTAGCCATGGATGTTGTTTGGCGTGTCTGTGGTTGGATCATTATCTCCATCAGCACGGTGAGTGTGGACCTACGGGTGCCATGTGGTTGGGAGGCATAGCTACGTTCACCACTGCTAGGGACCGGTGTACAGAGACGGTCTTGTATTCTAGTGCGACCGTTGTTGGATGTGCTCACTTGGTACTTCGGTTTATAGAGTATGCTTCTTGTGATTTATGCTTTCATTGGGATGTTGTTTATCATGTTTAGATGATCTTAGTTTTGATGCATTCTTTGTTATGATGATTAGCATGTGATAGGTGATGTTATCTACTTCCATGTTTACCTTATGCTTTACTACTAGCATGTTAGATTTTCTTATGCTTTTGTTATTAGCATGTTTTAGTAGTGATGTCCCTACAATGACAGTACAAACGATTTGATCGGTGGCTTGGGACGTTACGCGCGGGGGATGGCTAGGGCCCACGATGGCCTTATGACGCCATTGAGGGTTGGGAGGAACCATGCACTGATTTTGGTTGTTTTGTACATTGCGATGTCATTTCAGTTATTGCAATGTTGCTTTAGTCCACTGCAATGTTCCTTCTATACTTTTACCTTTACCTGTTAGATGGTTAGATGTTCTTTCCGTATTTCCTTATTTGGTTTGAGTGTTCTTGCCTCGAAATGTGAATCCGGTACTCCCCAATGTGGAGGTCCTGAACTCAGTTTTAGTTTGTTGTTTGTCCTTAAATATTTTTCTTGTGTTCTCTGGGTGACCTTTTATCAGCGTGGTGCAACACTATTGTGTCACACGCCCATAGAAATTATATCGTGTGTCCCTTGATTCTATCGCATGCCTCTTGGAGAAGTATGGCACCTCCTTGTAAGAAATATCAGACGATACCCTTAAAGTATCACACGCCTTCGAGAGAAGTATCGCCCAGTCCCTGAAAGTGTTGCCCTCCTTTAGGAATGTCGTGCGATACTTTTCAGTGTTGCATTGAAGTATCGCCTGGGTTTTGTAAAAACCTGTGCGGGCAGGCAGCGAGCACTTTTCGATTTGATCCGAACTTTTTGGGAGTTGATTCGGATACCCTCTTTGGTGTTCTCCAACCCTATGGTGTCGCATTTTGATTCCGGTTTTATGTGTTTCCGTAGTCAATCCCTTGGGGTTTAAAATATATCATTTAAGTAAAAGTTCATTATACTTAAGATATATTTTAATATATGCGACAATTCATTTAAGATAGGTTCCAGACCTCTACAAGCTAAGATAAAGATTCTAGAAAATTTCAAGGTTTCAGAAATCCAGACTTAGCCAAATTTCAAAGCTTCAGGATTTCAGACTTAGCCAATTTTCAGGAGTCAGCATTTGTCTGTCAGCTTGGTTGATCTCGTATGTTTTCTTATTTATGTTTTGGTTAGTAGTGGCGTTTGGAGATCCTTTGGTGTTTGGTTGATTGTTAGTCTTCCGTTGTGATCTTTATGATCTGTGTAGGTTGTTATCATGTGCACTTACACTTGGTTTTAAAAATTTAAAAAAAGATTATCTTGCTTGTATTTCATCCTTAATCCAAGGATCTCCAGGCGGGGCATTACATCCACACTGATTTATGTGGTCCAATGTCAGCACCCTCACTAGGGGGATGTTTGTATTACGTAATCTTTGTCGATGATTATTCTAGGAAAAATTAGATATATTTCCTAAAAATCAAAGAGTCAAATTTAGTATTGTTGAAATTCAAAGAATTTAAAGGCTTGGTAGAAAATCAAACAGGGAAGAAAATAAAGACTCTAAGATCAGATAATGGGGGTGAATATATATCTAAAAAATTTAAAGAATTTTGCATTTCTGTAGGGATTAAGAGGGAGAGTACAGTACCTTATAATCCTCAACAAAATGGAGTCGCAAAAAGAAAAAAAAGAACCATCATTGAAGCTGCAAAAGCCATGATGCATGATCAAAACATACATATCTTATTATGGGTTGAAGCCTCAAATATAGCTGTGTACATCCAAAACAGATGCCATCATTCAATCTTTAGAGAATATAACACCTAAAGAAGCCTTACAGGGATTAAGCCAGCTGTAAGCCATCTAAGAATCTTTGGTTGCCCCATATACATTCATGTTCCCAACGAAAAGAGGACTAAACTAGAACCCTCCAAGAAGAAAGGCATATTTGTTGGCTATAGTGAAACCACTAAAGGATACAAAATTTATGTTTCAAGACAAAGATCTATTGAAATCAGTAGAGATGTTAAATTTGAAGAAGATGCAGCCTACAAACTTTCTCTAAGTGTTGAAGATGATTTAATCACAGAATTGGATGAAAATCATACAATTGAGAATCAGAGGAAGAATATTATAGAAGATCATGAACCTCCATCATCTAATCTTGAGAATGTTAAAATTTCTAACAACAAGAAAAGACCACTATGGGTAAGAAAGATGATTGAAGAAAATAAAGTGGAACCTGATGAAGTATTTAGAGAAAGTAAGAGAAAAAGAAACCAAACATGCCATGTTGCACTTATGATCGAGCTTACAAAAATTGAACCATCAAATGTTGAAGAGGCTTTTACATGTCAAGCTTGGAAAGACGCAATGATTGAGGAATACCAATCTATCTTAAAGAATGATGTTTGGTGTTGGGTGGATATTTTCCAACCAACAGTTTTTGGTAAAAATCTAGTCGCAAAATAAAATGACCAGCCACAGCATGTGAGACAAAGTCTCTCCTACCTTAAAGGGAAGGCTCTCACTTCTCGCTATTCCTTGGATCAACTCAACGTAAGCAAGAAGTTGAAAGATCTTGTAAAAAGAGTGTTACTAATATCCTTTCTTCTTATCTTTCAAGAAAGAATCCACTTACTCATGTAGTGAGTAATGGGCATGGTGAATCTCTACTACACTTCTATCAAGAGCTGGAAACAGTGATACCAATAAACCTTCACTAACTTAAAGGCTAGCTGAAAATGTACCGGTTTGGCTCTAAATCCGGTCATACTTCTATATGGAAAAGCTTTACAATTAGGCCACAAAGACTCCTAAAAGTAAGAATAACTTAACTATTTTGCGAATTAAGAAAGAAGAATAAGCTATAGACAAAGCTTCTAGCTATATATTTCCACAATGGCTCCCGGTCAAAGCTTCGGCTCTGATTGCTTCTTAAATCACTATGTTCTTTTATTGAACACACAATAATAACATGAATCAAGACAATAGGCACAAATTATAGTCAAAGTTTTGAATCCAATTGCTTCTTTTATTCATTTTTCACCCAAATTTGTACTACACAATCAAAGTTATGCTTGCATAAATGTGGCAGAGCTTTCTAGCATACAATAAAAGATAATTTTTACAATGAGGGGGCACTCCTTTATATAGGCACAGGAGTTGAGAAAAAAGTGGGAACAACTCAACCAACTTTAACCTAGTCTAACTAAAAGAGAAAATATAGGGTTAAATGCAACTGCACATGCAACTCACATTAAATCTTTTACATATGCATGTAACTCGCATTACATGTAATTACACATCTTCATGTAATACATCCCCTTCAATTACAAACATGAAAGAAGAAGAAGAAAGATGGAAGAGAAATGAAAGAATCCTAGGGATTTTTCTGAAGGGCCTTGTATTTGACAATGCAATCTCGGATGATCACAGGATTGGAAGTTCCTATACTTTGTGCCACTGCATTCACCTTGATAACTATGTTGTTGCATCTTTTGATAACCTCTGACTCTCTTTGATGAATTGTCCATTATCATTTGAAAACTTTGACATGTTCAAGCTTTCCTTGCTCAAGTTGTCGTGAATTCTCCTTTTGTAGATTGGCACATTTTGGATTCTTTGGCACTTTGAAAACCTTCTTGACGATGTCCGGATGTAAACTCAAAATAACTTTCCATCAGCACCTTTAATTTTTTTTAAAAGTAAATTGATTGGCGCATGGGAATGCGTGCCAATGGAGATTGCTGATTTTCAAACGTAACTTAGGGTCTTCAAGATGTTATTGCATGAAAAATGATTACATGTAAGTGCAACATGTAACAAGGGATGAAGGATGAGATGGAATGCATAGGTGGATGGTGGACAAGCTTTTCCATGTAAGTGCAAATGGAAGATTGAGATGCAAAGCATGGAAAGATGTGAAAAATGGAAAAGTATGTATTTGCTCATGGAGGCGTGAATGCATATGGAGGCATGGAAATGGAAAATGGAGGGATAATGAGCTTTATAGTCACTTAAGTGAAAAGGTGAACTCAAAGTGCATGAAAGATGAAAATGACATCTTTTTGACTTTTCAAAAAGTGACTTTTAATCAAAATCACACCTTTGAGATGCAATTACACGTAAGGCATTTCGTGTAATTGTGTCATGCGAATGGATGCAGAAAGTGAGATAAGTGAAAATGGAAGCGGAAAATGGGATTACATGCATGTGCAGATGGTGAATAAGATGGAAAACATGTACTCGCATTTGTTGGATGGGATGTAAGTGTTGTGACATGGAAAATGGAAGTGGACCGTGATGATGCTTTCGCATAAAGTGAAACAAGAACAAGTTCTTGCAAAAGAACTTGTAATTTCTCCAAAGTGGAGAAAATTGGCAAGTAAGCACAAAATACAAAAATCAAAAGAAAAACATACCTTTAGAGAGTGACTCAAACATGTCAAGATGCATATGCACTTCAACACAAAAATTTAAATTTGAAAATTGGGAAAAAACCAAAAACAAGAAAAATAACAATTTCTTCATTTTTAAAGGAAAAATGCACTTTTAATGGCATTGATTTCAACAAGTGGCAATCATCAAGCAATAATGTGCATGAAAATAGCAAGATAAACATGAATTGATGAGAAAGTTTGAAAATATCCACTTACTTGGAGGTTAAAGAGCCAAAATAGCAAGTTTTATAGACTTGAAAACCAATTCTCCCTCATATCCGGATTTTCAAACAACTTTTTGACATTTTCCGTACTTGCATTTAACAAATATTAATGAGCAATGAAGGGTCGAATTTGACATGAGAATGCCAAATACATGGACTCCAAAGACAATATCATGCATTTAAAACTCAAAAAAAATCCCTCTTGATCAAAGGTATGGGCTGGAAATGCATTTTTTGAGTTTTTTGAACAAAAACATGACTTTTTTATGCCAAGATCTAGGCAGTTTTCGAAAACATGGCCAAAAATTGCATGTTCTTGAATTATTTTTGACTTGTGAATGCAAAAACGACTTTCCCAAATGCATTGACATGGATCAAAATGCAAAAAAGTGACTCCAAAATGCAAAAAAGTGAATAAAAACCCCAATTTTCTGAGTGTTTTTAGCAAAAACGTGATTCATAAAAGGCATGAAATGAATCCGTTTTTGGCTTCCAAGTGCAAAAATGTGATCCAAGATGTATTGCAAAGGATTGAAGATGCCAAAACGCCTCTTTTCCTTGCAAAAAGGTGATCTAAATCACTCTAAATAAATTTATTTGAAGATTTTTCCAAAAACATGCCCTTGGAAGGAGTTTGAAAAAATGTTTTTTAGCAAGATAAATCCATTTTTTATGTTAGAAAATCTATTGCCAAGCAAAAACAACCCCAATGAAAAAAGTCCCATGCAAATCCATCAAGAAAATCTCCATTTATGATCAAAATCGAGTTCTTGGAGGGCAAAGACATGCATTTCTTCAAAATTAGACTTTTTGGAGGCCAATACACATATTAAAACATGCTTTAGCTTAAAATCAGACCTTTTGGAGTCAATAGCATGTTTTAAAATGTGTATACAAGGCAAATCAGACCTTTTGGAGTCAAAAGCATGTTTTAAAATGTGCATACAAGCAAAATCACACCCTTTGGAGGAGGATGCACATTTTAAGTTACATCTCACATTTTGGATGTAAAGACATGAAAACCCAAGTTTTGATGCAATGACATCAAAAAGGTCCACTTATGATAGCCTTTTGATGTAATGACATCAAAAAAGTCCACCAAAATGAACTTTATATGCACTGACATGTAAAATGTCCACTTTTGATAGCTTAAAGTCATTTAATTCACTTAAATTTATAAAAATGTTACTAAATGGGTCATAAATAATATTTATCTATCAAATTTAAATATATAACATGTAAACATCATTTAAAAAGTAACATTTAAATAAGCATTTGATTTAAAAATCAAACATTAAACTGGAACTATATAGTTATATAGTCACTTTAAGTGAAAAATTAAAAAGTAACTCAACTTAAAATTATAACATAAAGTGCACTATAGTCACTTTAAGTTAAAAATTTAAAGTTAAAGTAACTTAAAAACATAACAAAAAGTGAATTTAAATTATATTTATCAAAAAGTGAAAGTCAAATTAAAAATATAACATCATATTTTTAATTTGTGTTGTTGCACCAAAAAGGTCCACTTTTGAGGCACTAAAACGGACATATCTCTTGACTGACAACTCCGATTGAGCTCTAAGTTAGACCAAAACAAAGGGAAAAACAAAAAGGCTCGACAGAAAGCAAAATGAAAAAGACTTGATAAAATCCTTCAACAAAACAATTTGATATACGAATTGAAATGGATCAATAGTTCAACATTAAGCAACTGAATATCAAATTCAAGCTTAGAGAAATGCGAAACTAGCTTGAAAAAGTTTCGTGTTGTTACCAACATTTTGTGGTGACAAAATGCAAGACAACATTTGGAAAGTTGTACCTAGACCTAAAGACAAATCTGTTGTCTCTTCAAAATGGTTATTCAAAATCAAATATGCATCGGATGGTAATACTGAAAAACACAAAGCCAGATTTGTTGCCAGGGGGTATTCTCAAAAGGTAGGAATTGATTATGAAGAGATGTTTCTTTAGTTGCCCAATCTACTTCTATAAGAGCCATTATCGCCATCGCGGCTTCCAAAGGGTGGAAGATACATCAAATGGACATAAAGACTACCTTTTTAAATGGTGCAATTGAAGAAGTATATATAGAACAACTTGAAGCTTTTGCTACACATGGCAGAAATCTTTACGTATGCAAACTAAAGAAAGATATCTACAGTCTTAAGCAAGCTCCCAAGTCTTGGTATGAAAGAATAAACAGTTATCTCTCTAAGCTAGGATACTCCAAAAATAAAGTTGATCCTAACATATATTTCAAAATATCTGATGGTGACATGTTAATACTTGTTCTCTATGTTGATGACCTATTAGTAATAGGTAAAGATCATCTTATTGCAAAATGCAAACAAGAACTTGTTGCTGAATTTGACATGAAGGATCTAGGCCTTCTGCACTATTTTCTAGGTCTAGAAGTATGGCAAAAGAAGAATTACATTTTCCTAAAGCAAGGAAAATACACCATTGATATCTTAACTAGATTTGGTATGATGGATTGTAAAACCCTATCTACTACAATGAAAATAAATCATCATAAGCTTAAAAATGAAGCGGCAAATTAAGAACCTACATATCCTACGTACTATAGACAAATTATTGGATCTCTTATGTACTTGGTAAACACTCGCCCTAATATTTGTTATGCTACTAATGTGTTAAGTCATTTCATGTGCAAACCTAAGAAGATTCACCGAATGGCTGCCAAGCATATTTTGAGATACTTGTGTGGTACTATTGAACTTGGCCTGAAGTATGAGAATGTTGAGATACAACTCTGAGGGTATCATGATTCTGACTGGGCAAATGGTTCCGTTGATCATAAAAGCACTACAGGGTGTTGTTTCAGTCTTGGATTGGCTATGATATCCTAGTTTAGTAGGAAATAGTCAACAATTGCTCAAAGTTCCACTGAAGCTCAATATATGGCTGCTTCCATGGGAGCTCGTGAAGCAGTGTGGCTAAGGAAGTTACTAGTTGAACTATTTGGGAAGCCCCTAAATTCCACTACGATTCATTGTGATAATCAAAGTTGCATCAAACTTTTTGTAAACCCAATCTTTCATAATCGATCCAAGCATATCGAGATCCCTTACCATCACATAAGAGATATGGTAGACAAAGATGTTATCAAATTAGTCTACATCAGCACTAAAGAGAAAAATGTCGACATATTTACCAAGTCTCTTGGAAAGTTGAAAGTGGAGTACTTCAGAAGTAAACTTGCTATGACTAAATTGTAATTGAAATTTCTGAGATTGAACCTCTGCATTATGTAATTAATATATTCATGAATATCTAATGTTGCAATATTGCATTTATGTGTTATGTCATGAAAGGTGACAATCTTTCATGGGATGTATGTGTAAGGTCGCAATTGTAAGGTGACGATCTCAACAATAGTTTGACCTATTATCATGATAGACTACATTAACTTGTCCTCGAATGTGCCAAAATTCATGATAACAATTGTATCAAGATTGACTACATTAAGTCACTATCCTAGAATGTGTTGGATATCTTGATGTTGAATATATTGTGTTTATTTGTTACCACTAAGTGTTTTCTCGAATTGTGTCGGTGATTATGATAATAAACATATCATGATTGACTCCTTAAAAGTTGTGTCCCGGACTGTGTTGAATATCATGATATTGAGATAGTTATTCTGAATTCTTGATCTATTACCATGACAAACTACATCAATTGTTGTCCCGAAATGTGTCAGATGTCATGATAATTTATGTATCAAGATGGATTACATATGTCTGAGTTTGTAATGCTAGCGATATTGTGTTGTGATGTGGAGCCTAATCAGAGTCAGAGGTTTATTCAATGTGGTTTCCCATTTAATTATTTCTACGAGGGTTTGGGGGTAGTGCCCCCAAGATGGGGTCAAGGGGCAATGCCCTTGCGGGGTCCTGGGGCAACGCCCCAGGTGCACTCCTTGTTGCAGTATAGGGTGGGGTTGAGGGGCAACGCCGCCAAGGGGTTTTTCAAAGGTAGCAGCCCCGAAGCCAAAACTGACTCATTATTGTAAAAGGCATCAACTGCAATTTTTCTATTGGATGACTTATTCTAGCCCTAATTTTGTAAGCGGCAAAAGCTTGTATAAAATGGCTTAGGGTTAGGGATTTCATAATGTATGGTGATATTATAGCTTCTTGCGGTGGTATTGAGCTGTAAGGGATTACGGATTGTAATCACTAGATAATAATAATATTGAACTTGTTGTTGGTGGACGTAGCCCAGAGATTGGGTGAACCACATTAAATCTTTGTATCTTGTGTTCTCTTCTATGTGATCTATTATTTTCTGATATTGTTTATATCTGCATGTCAGTGTTATTTCTATCTGTGGTTAATCCTAAGATATTGGAGACTTCATTGTCATCCTAAGATCAAGGTTGATATCTGATTGACTTCTTTTAGTTGTTGTCCCGAAGTGCCAGAAATCATATAACCTACATTTCTCTAAGATGAAATGTATTCGATTTGGAAGCTTTACAGAATTGACATAAATGCTCATACCAAAAGAATACATCTACGATGTTGTTCAATCCTCTCTTGCTAAGAGGGAAGTAGCTTCATTTAGATTGAAGCAAACAATATATTAGAGATATTTGATCGTTGTATATATAGATTTGCTTATGTGAAATTATATATTTATATAATCTTATTTTAAAACTCAATCACACATGTATATATACTTAATGAACAAAGCGATGTTAATATTTCATAGCCTGCCCGTGGCAAATATTCTTCCTCATACTCTTACTCAATGATCACGTATTACCAGATCAAGACATGATCAAGGCATGTTCGATAGCATTGATTATCATTAGTAATATTGTCATCAACACTATTGTTATCGATAGGAACCATTGATAATGTATGAGTATCATTATCGGTTGGTAATATAAATACCAACTAGTATGTATTAGTTATCAAGTATAATTACTGTGCTTAGTTACTACATGTAGGGTCATGACCCTACGTGGCTTATGCCACATAGGGGTCATGCGCCTATGTGAAGCAACTCTTGATAACATATATATTAGAGACTATCGATGCTTGCTAAGAATGACATCAATAAAATCGGCAATCTCATTGCCAAAGCAAGCAATCGATACTTATTATATATATCAGTCAAACTAATAATATATTCAGTAGCGATAAAGATATTGTAGAGTACAGTTGTGCGCTCATATATATATGTTACTTTGTGATTATAATATTCTCCGGTTTATCTGAGATCATATCTCAGTTGTGATAAAGAGATCCATACTAAGTTTCAATTGAAATTTGAAAGCAATTTACAAGGACTGTAATATAGTCCATTAGATATATTCTGAAATTAAAAGAACTATTGTTCTCTCCATTACAGATCCATATTCCTTAACAGTTGTTGTATATAGATGAAAGAATATTTTTTATTGACCACCATGGGGATCAAAGAGGGATCAAAAAGAGCTTGTTTGGATTCTGGCTTCTAGAGAGTGCAGCTCCTTGGTGGGACCTGATGTTTTAGCTTGGGTTAGTGCTTCTTCCGAAATATACATGTTTCTACGAGGTACCTGGTGTTGACTAGACAGTGATGGTAAGGTTCCTTAATAGAAGTGGGTTTGGAATAAATTCTCTTAGCCCAAGTGCAATTTTTCATGTGGTTGGCAATCCACAATCATTATCTTTACCTACGATAATCTTTGCAAGCGTGGATTTTAGGTACCTTTGATATGTGTTTTGTTCCATAAGTGTGAGGATTTTGTTTTTCATGTCTTCTTTCAATGCTCTTTTTGTCAAGAAGATTTGGCTCTTCTGGTGGAGTGCTTCGGGCCACCCATGTTGGCATGTCTCTTATTTGTCCAATGTCTAAAATCTGGATCACTTGGGGTACTCCTCTTCTAAAACCGCTTTTCTTCAAGTTACTTGGGCTCTTGGTCCATCCTTTATTCTTTGGCATGTCTAGTTGTAGAGGAATAAGGGGATTTTCAAAATGTTAGGATTGGGGTCACACACCTATGGTGGAAAATCATCCAATCTCTTCGTAAGATAATTCTAGCTAAGTGTGAGTTGAATGGAGGTATGGATTTTGGGGATGTATTTCTCTGCAATCGCCTCAATTTTCTTCTTCAGGGAGGGATTCTAGAGTTTGTTGGTTAGCAGTTTAGTAGTAGGAACAGACATCCTTTGCGTTAGGTTAATCATGAGAGGTATTAGATTCCTCTTTTGCCTGGAGTTTTAAAAGTCAACACAAATGATTCTTCTCATGTGAATCTAGGACTTATTGGCATTGGTGGAGTTGGACGAAATAGTTGTGGTGAAGTCCAATTTTTTTTCTTTATTTATAAGGGCTCTCATACTAATAATCTCATGGAAGCTCTTGTCATTTTGTTTGCTTTGGAACGGTGTTGTGTGTATGGTTGGCACAAGATTATTTGCGAGACTAATTCTTAGGTGGTTGTGAACTTGCTGACCAAATAAGAGCTCAAGGATATTAGCTAGAACTTGGTTTTGGTTATTAATCAGATTTTCCAACTATGCAAGTCTCTTGATTCTGTCATTTTGCACACATCCCTCAAGAGTGGAATGTTGTTGCTGACTGTTTGGCTAAATGAGCTTCAGAGAACATGCAAGATTGGAGCATTGTTGATAAGGAGCAATTGCAAACTGATTTATTTCGTATTATTTAGCAACTTGTTGATCATGATGGGTTTTGTAGAGTTGTTTTTTAAGCTCCTTTTGTTTTGTTTATTTTTGTGATTCAATAATTTTTTAATGTCTCTTTTAGTTAAAAAAAGTAGTGTCAAATAACTTTGGAAGTATTGACTGAACATCCAACCTCTTGATTTTTTGTAGCTTTACTTGGATAAATTACATCAAGATATGTATATATATGAGATATATATATATAAACTTATATTTATAATATTATACTAAGAGATATTATATATATACATAAGAGTTTAATTATGATAATGAACAAACATGTCCATGGGACATGTCTATTCTCTCACTCTCATATAAATATAAGGGGAGGCTGCAGTTGGAAAACACATACCAAAACATGGCAGTGCTTAGTACATTTGCAGCAAATCCAAAAATCAAAATGGTATCAGAGCCAAGTTCAACCAAGATGCAAATGAAGACTACAAAAGTTTCTAAAGACTTTTCAACAATTTTTTTTCTCTTGCACACCTTGTTACACATCGCACAATGAATTGCATTTGAGGAAACGACATATTCATTTAGTTTCGTCATCTTCCTGACATATTTGTCAAGCATTTGGTTAAACAGTTCCTATGCCACGATAGGTGAGTCTATATTTTATTGGAAAGAAACTACATTGGCCCTAATTGTGGGGACGTTGGCAAATCGAACTGCATTTCCTTGTAAAGTTTTGAAGCCTCTTTAATAATCTGCATCACACATATTTGTAAGTATTGCATTCCATGAGGTGATTGGAGATATGACAGAATAATCAATTAAGATCGACAAAAGCTATGCACATGATGTTTCATTGGGATAAGTAGAAGTAGGGAAGCATTGTTGTGATTCTATGGTAATGGCAAGCACGGTCTTTTTGCAACTATTTCAGCTCCAATTTAGAGACCTTATTTGGCAGGTGGCATAAACTTAAAATTGTGTCACTCCCTTCACACTGCATATGATGGCAGACATCACAACTTGTTCTCTACTATCCCTAAACCCCACATGGGTTTTACAAATGGTTTAAAGATGATAAAAGGGAATGACCGAGGCCCAAACAAGATAAAGTATGTGAAGGCAGTTAAGTGCACTTCAAAATGGTACAGGGACAAGGCAGATGCATTATTGAAAGAAACTATGGTTCCAATTCTAAGAAAGGTGACTCCATTAGAGGTGTTGAAATAGGTGGCAGTGGCAACTATTTCCATTTGGGCCACCAAGTTCAAAGTAACTACACTATTCAATCCCTATTTGTGGATGAATTGCCTCTCTTTCCTACCTATAAGAAAGTCCAAGAAAAGGCTACAGAATTGAAATAGGAAAAACATAGTCGAATATTATCTGACATGCATGGAAGAGTGACAATAAAAATCTTGGAGACAAGACATCGTACTTTGAATTTGACAAGTTGTTAAAATGATGGCATCAATCAGACTAATAGATAAATATATACAAACACACATATATGTTATTCTCTCATGGAGCATATCCTAAATATATCTGCAACCATATTGATCATGCCAAAAATCATACAAGGCTATCAAGCTTGTGTTTAATTATGTCTTATTATGACCAGAGCAATTTAATGCACCCGATTCTTATTAGGATTGTTAAGACAAACTATTGTTAACAAATCATGCCTGTTCTTATTGGCCTCTTCATCCAATAGACACGTTTATACGTATTGTCCTTGTTGACATCCTATAAAGGACTAAACAGATACTTGAGAAGATATATTGAAATCAATTAATGTGTTCTTATAAGTTTGGCAGTTACAGATAAAACTACTCCAGCATTAGCGATTGTGTATTACATCAGAATTAATATTATTTAAGGATCTGCAATCGGATCCATTCCAAAACTCAAGTTATACTTTGTGCATAAACCAGTCGTAAAAAAATAGTAAGCTAACCCTAAGAAGAAGTTTGATTATAGTTACACAAGTGATAAAGGAGCATACCCACCCGACAGTGCCTAAAGGAGGTAAGAGTTCAAAGGACATTCATTAAAGATAATAAGCTATGCAGGCCAAGACCTCAGTGCTAAAGGGGTATAACTCTCACGTGGAGACATTAGTCATTGCGTATAGGGGTCCCACACAATCAACAATGGGTTGGAATATATGTCATCTAATAGTGGTTATCCATCTTTCAAAGGCATGGTAAGGGATACCAATAAGGTATGAAGTTATAAATTTATTTTATAATTAAATTAAAGCCTATTTGGAAGATAGGAATTATTTTTTGAAGCAAAAGTAAATTATGAAGTTCTTCAATGAAAGAACATGTGAATTTATTTCACAATGTATAGAAGCATTGTGTGAAGAAGAGATGATTATTTTACTCAAAGTATTTTTACAAAAGAAAATATTAAGTGGAATTCAAGATAAGTATTTATTATTATCGAGTATTACATTTATCTACTCGTTATTTGTATTTCTATACATAAAAGCTATTGGCCTTGATTTTTTTCCGAAAATGTTATTGCATGAAGAGGGAGATTGAGATTCAGAGGGAGCCTAGCATTTCATTAGAGGCAACCTTGAAAGAGAGGGAGCAGATAGAGGATATGATTTAGTCAACCTTTTCTGATCTTGGTCATATTGATTTAGAGGGAGTAAACCATGTTGAAATGGATTCTCCAATGATCAATAAATTGTAGCAGTCAAGAGGATTGTGATTCATGAATATACCTCATCACTATATGATTTTAATGGGCCTACCCCATGTATACATCATGAGGAAGTGACAACTTTCAAATGATGTCACTTGTATTTTCAGAAGTTATTGAAAGGCGACGATCTTACAATAACTTAATTTTCTATTATGATGGATATCTTCCGACGTCTATGCAGATCATGATAGATTATACTTCGCATGGTGGATTTTTATATGATAAGCATTATGAGAATGCGTGTGCACATACCTCATAAACATTTTTGAGTACATGTTGAATGTTATGCAAATTGATGTTCTGGAGGGCCACTACACAGAGTACTTGGTGACTATCATGCAACTTGATGTTCTTGAGGCCATTACTCATAGTACTTGGTGAATATCTTGCATCTCAACATTCTATAAGGTCATTACTCAAAGAGTATTTGGTGAATATCATTGATATTCTAGGAGACCAATACTCATGATATCAGATGTGATATCAAACATTTTTGAGTAGTTGATGAATATCATGTATTCTGGGAGGCCAATACTCACGATATCAAATGTGATATCAAACATTTTTGAGTAATTGGTGAATATCATGTATAATGGGAGACTAATTCTCATGATATCAGATGTGATAACAAACTTTTTGAGTAATTGGTGAATATCAAATGTCGATATTCTAGGAGACCAATACTCATGATATCAGATGTGATATCAAACCTTATTCAGTAATTGGTGAATATCATATGTTGGTATTCTAGAAGACCGATACTCATGATATCAACATGTTAAATATGTTCTGATCAAATATATTCTTATATTAAATTGAAGTAATATATGGTCATGTGTTTATCCTCCCTAGCTAAGAGGGAGTGTTGATGTTTTGTAACTTTACTCGGATAAATTACATCAAGATATATATATATATATATATATATATATATATATATATATATATATATATATATATATATATATATATATATATATATATATATATATGAGTTCAATTATGATACTTTACAGGCATGTCCCATGAAGGGACATGTCTATTCTCTCACTTTCATATAAATATAAAGGGAGGCTGCAGTTGGAAAACAGATACCAAAACATGGCAGTGCTTAGTACATGAGGAGAGCAAAGCCTCATTTTTCAGACTTCACTATGATCTTTAAGGCTCACTGATCTTTTTATTTTGTAATTGTCAAATTCATAAAGTTGTGTATTATCTTGAGAATATGATCAGAACGCAAACATGTTTGGTTGATTATCTGCATCATCAGAGGATTTTGTTGTTTGAATTTGTTTGAAAGCAGTGATGACATATCCTTTTGAAATTGTATAAGCTACTTTCAAGAGGATATTTGCATGCAGGATAGGAAAGATAACTAAAATCCAATTCCTCCTTTGTTAGATTATCAAGTCGTCAGCATTGAAATCGCTACTCAAAAAACACTCAAATGTTTTTTTACAGACCAGAATAAAGGCATTTCTTATCAATTGCGTCCATAATAATATCACAATTGAAATTTCTCCAAAAAAAATCAACCTAAATGTTATCTTACAGAGTAGAATAACCATATATATATATAAGAGTTCAATTATGATACTTTACAGGCATGTCCCATGAAGGGACATGTCTATTCTCTCACTTTCATATAAATATAAGGGGAGGCTGCAGTTGGAAAACACATACCAAAACATGGTAGTGCTTAGTACAGGAAGAGAGAAAAGCCTCATTTTTCAGACTTCACTATGATCTTTAAGGCTCATTGATCTTTCTATTTTGTAACTGTCAAATTCATAAAGTTGTGTATTATCTTGAGAATACGATTAGAACCCAAACATGTTTGGTTGATTGTCTGCATCATCAGAGGATTTTGTTGTTTGAATTTGTTTGAAAGCAGTGATGACATATCCTTTTGAAATTGTATAAGCTACTTTCAAGAGGATATTTGCATGCAGGATAGGAAAGATAACTAAAATCCAATTCCTCCTTTGTTAGATTATCAAGTCGTCAGCATTGAAATCGCTACTCAAAAAACACTCAAATAATGTTCTTTTACAGACCAGAATAAAGGCATTTCTTATCAATTGCGTCCATAATAATATCACAATTAAAACTTCTCCAAAAAAAATCAACCTAAATGTTATCTTACAAAGTAGAATAACCCTTCAAATTTAGGAGGTATTATCTACTACTCACTTGAAAATTCCTAAGCCTCATTCTACCAATCCAAGGAAAAATCAATGATAAACTCAGAAATAACTTGTGATATGAAAGGTTTGTGGCAAGAATATCATTTATCTGATTAGCAATACAATTTTTCTCACTTAATCAGATAAATGATGCTTAAGAAATAGCATATTTCTATTTGTTGGTGAAATGGATTTACTCAAATTTATGATTTTTATATTGTTGAAAGTTAATAACATATATATATATATATATATATAATATGAGCCCACAGGCACTTCCAACTAATTGCTAATATAAAGCTCATTTTAGATCCTTATTGGTTGTTTTTTTATTTGCAAGGAAAGTTTGTAAAGTTCTTCGCAAATATTTTCCAATCTAGGTTTTTAATCTTTGTGCATACTAGAAAGAAGAGGTGGGTCCATTTGCAGTTTCATTTGGGCATAAAAAGGAGCCTTTGTCCCACATTGGTTGTGTTTGAAGTGCTTTTGTTATTCTTATAACTGGGCACACTTGTTTACTATTGTGAGAGTATGTTCATACATTGTGGATTCTCTCTCCCTTGTGCTCATGATTTGCATTGTCTTGACTCTTGACCACAGTGTCGGTTGTCTTGTTGGTGTGTGAAACTGGTAACTCACTCCTTAATAATTGTGCCCATGTGGACCCTAGTTTTATTTTGTTTGAAGATGCCAATTGATCTCTTTTTAGCCTAACTGGCTACTCTTGTTCAACAAAGCATATCTGCTTCAATCAATTTTTAATGCTCCATATATCGTTGGAAAGCTGATTTCACTGCCTTCATCATCATTTAGGTTGATTCACTTCAATTTTCAGTTTGTCGGTACTATTTGCAGCTTCAAGTCTCTCTTTGTTCTCCTGATTTCTAAGATTTTGAAGGATTGCAGTTTTTGAGGGGCTTACATTTCAATTAATCTCGGATGTCTTTATATTTGGCTTTTGCTTACATGGATCAATCTGAATCGGAGATCCTCACCCTGCACAAATATCACACTTGGAAAGCGGGCATGCAACACTTACTTTGATTCAAAGAGTTGTGGTCCACATTGAGTGAGACTCAACCTAATCTCACGAGGGAGTTTGGGAGGTTTTACACGTTAGGATAAGTGTGATGAGGCAATGGGTGTCAAAGACTGCACGATACCAAAAGAAACATGGGATAAACTCAAGAATCTTTTTGCTTCAATTAATGAAATTAGAGCTATGCAACTAGAAGCAGAACTTACATCTCTTTCTAGTGATACATTTTCCTCCATTGAGGATTATTTGGTCAAATTCGAGTCCTTGTGTTCTCCATTGAAGGTTTGTGGAAAAGAGAAAACAAATAAAGAATGTATTATTTTGATTTTGTCTAAGCTTATAGGTGTCTTTTCCTATTTTTCTACTTCTATTCCCCAATGGTTGCATTTGGTACAAGATTTGTAATGCCATCTTTTGAAACCTTTTGTGAAAGATTGATTAGGGAGCAATCCAAGCTTCATCATAATGATCACTAAGTCTCAAGCATTAGTTGCTACTCCACCTCAAGAGAAGGGAAAAGAGAAAACAAAAAACATAGGCCCAAGATAGAATCTCATGAAACTTGCACCAGCTCTTCTAGAGAGGATAATTAGGAGAGACACATATGTACCTTTTGAAAGAACCCTAGGCATAGTGAGCAAAACTGTTATAAGAAGGAAATTCATGAGTTAAAGCAATTCCTCAAGGAGCATCATATTTTCATTTCTTCTTCATCTAGTTTTCCCTCTTCTACTTCAAGCAAACATGAAGATACATCTCCTAAGAACTTTGGAAAGGGTCAGGGCTTGATTACCACTAACTCAACTATGGATGTTGGCTGGATCATTGATTTAGGAGCTTAAATTCACATCACCCATTCTGGTGATTCCTTGATTCTAGATTCTCTTAGAGCACAATTTTAGGATAAACTCTTGACTGCAAACAATTACCATGTTTATGTTGTTTTAATGTTTTGGATACAGGTATAGTTAATAATGTTCATTTGACTCCTAACATCTCTCAGAATATCCTATCAGTATATCATATCACACAGAAAGACAACACAATTGAGTTCACTCCCATTAAATGCTCATTTGTCATCCCAGAGGAGAGATTTTTATAGTTGGTAGTGTTGATCATCAATCTAGGATATTTACCTTTAATCCCTTTGTTGATGATGATGATCCAAGCATTCCCTTTACTTCTCGTTCTGATGAGGGGAGTAATTCCAATTGGTATGTGGGCCTAATCATGATTTCCCTATCTCCTGCTATATTAGAGGTTACACTTGACATGAATTCCAAGACATTGACACTGTAGGGCATCACTAGTCTTTAGAATTTATGGTTTGAGGATGGTTTCATTGCAGGTCTATCCAACTTGGCTTCTCATTTTTCTATCACATATTTAGTGGACATGCTTGAGGAGACATTGATTCTTTTTGCAAATTGCTCTTTGGAGGATGATATTGAGTCTTCTACATCCATTGTTTCTTCCTTCATTGGGACTCTACCTAGTCTTGATGAGACACCTTTGGAGGCACTTCATTCTTCTTCCACACCTTCATTGCTGAGACTTCTTGCTTGTCCTTTTCTCAAGGATGTGGATTTCATTGTACATGCACCATTGGATCTTCATCTTCCTAAGGAAAGACACGTTGTTTGTCATTATGGACACTTCTTTTGGCTTCTAACATGCTTCAGCAGTTTCGAGGATACTTCATTAGGGAAGGTCATATTATCCCCATCCTTCCATTCATTAGAGAGACAGTTGTATTGTATTCCAATGATGGATGTCATTCTTGTGGGGGTGTTCTAGAGACCTCCATTCATCGCATACTTCATCGAAGATGAGTTTTGTCCCATTAGGTTTTCCTTGTTTCTCTAGTTGTATGAGATTCATTGTGTTTGCATTGTACATGAGTACCTAATGTAACCCAGTTGCCAAGACACATCATTATTATCATATATCATAATAATATTCTCCCCAAGTTGCACTTAAGGCAAGTTGTTAGAGTAAAGTATTATTTACTCTATGCTTAACTTAGGTATGTCTAATGAATTGTCATTTATTTTATTTCCTATTTCAATTGATATCTGCACCAGAGTAGTTGTCTCTACCTACCCTTGCACATGACTAGGACAGATGTCTCATTTGGTGCCCTTAATTTTCATTCACCTTGCAAGTAGGCTTGTAAATGTTGTAGAATCATCAAGCAATCAATATTTCTTTTGCATCTCTTTATCCAGTTGTTGGTTGCCTCCTAGGAATTCTAATTTGCTTCTCCATGGTGGTGTGGCCACTACTTGCCACCCATTCACCACTGTGGGTGATAGCATTTTGAAACAAAATTGACAGTCATATGGTGGAAAAATTTAAGCACACAAGTGTTGGAAATTGATCCCCTAGAGCCCAAAATTAGCCTTTTTCTTTTGCCATTACTTTCCCTCAGGGTGTCAAAATTTGGAAATGATATTGTTGGAAAGCTAGTTCTGTATAATTGCTAGTGGCGTAGATCATTTTTGTCATATTTTCTCTAGGTGCATTTTATTGTTGTTAAAAGTCAATTTCTCCATTTTTGGACCTTTTTTTCTTCAATTTGACAATTCTTGAAACATCATAAATGTATTGAGGAGTTGTACCTTATGCACATGCACTTTGTCAAAATTTGACACCAAGTACATTTTTACAGCTCTTTGCACCTTTGGCATTGTGACTGATTACTTGAACATCCTAATTCCTAGAGAGGTTTTGTCGTTTTGGGAAGGCTTCATTTTCAACACTCATCATACTTGGGAGTTTCTAATTGCAATTGAGGGTTTCTGTCTTTTTAATTTTTGAGATGTCTCATAGTTGATTATGGGTTTTTCATTTCATCCTTCGTTTATCATCTTGAAAAGAGGAAACTATAAGCAATGGAGAGATAGCATCAAAAAACATCTTTTTGGCTTCATTTATTGCAACATTTGTATGGCCTTCTTCCACCTACAAGTACGCCTAGTAAGAAATTCACTTCGAATTGCAAAAGGGATCATGTTTTAGGAGCTAGTGCTATGCATGTTGATGATGACATTTTTTAATTCCATTCTTCATTTTGAGTGTCCTTGTATT
The DNA here is from genome assembly GCA_028749045.1 of Cupressus sempervirens. Classification (NCBI taxonomy): domain Eukaryota; kingdom Viridiplantae; phylum Streptophyta; class Pinopsida; order Cupressales; family Cupressaceae; genus Cupressus; species Cupressus sempervirens. Next base: position 774,977,112 of record CM053783.1, on the reverse strand, counting down.
TGAGAGATATATGGAGATTTTGATACTCAATGATTCCTCAATGGTCTTGTTTTAGATTGTCTTGTGCCTCTTCACATTTTTTAGAAAGGATAACCTATGACTATGATACTATTTGGGAGTTTGATTTTTTGGAGTGCTTTGAATCTTCAAAAGATGAAGACAAGGTTGCTTCAAAGGCTCCTACTTCTCTTGCATTGATTGAAAATTCCTTCATTGTTGTTTCACTGAGACCATACATTTTCTGTTGCTTCATTAGAGTTTCGAGTCACTTCTCCAAAAGGTTACCATGATTCTTTATATTAGGACCATCTTTGTCTTTCACACTAGGACATATTTGAGGGGTTATCTCTCCTCTTTGAGGGCAGTTGAATTGTACAACTATTGTAAAACCTCATTGTCTACGGAGTTTATTCAATATCAATTTCTGTATAATTCTATTTTGTCACCATCATTGTGGATTGAGTGTGTACTTGATTTGATTGTAGCATCTTCATCTTAGGAGACACATGAGCAGATTTTAGAGACACTACCAAGCGTTTTCATTCTTCTCCATGTCACTTCTTACATGAATCGGGCATTCCCATATTTCTTCCAAAAGGGTGTCAACTTAGATCCTAGAAATATTTCTAGAAGTCTTAGTTGTCAATTATATCTAATCTTATCTTTTGGTTTTTATTTCCTTCTTTTTCCTAGGTCATCTAATATTCGATAATTTAGTTGTCTCATGTTATAAGATTAAGACGTGTGTCATCATCTTGTCTAATCTTATCTATTGCACTATCTGTATAACAAAGGCCATCATACACTTTGTATCATAAGACCACCATTTAATCATATCATGGATCTTAATACCAAGCGAGCTCATTTCTTGCGAAGGCCATCTTTTGTTTTGCAGGTGATACTTGGGATGAATGAGTAGAATTAGAGCATTCTACACCAACTCTCACACACATGCAGATATATATATAATGGAGCAGACTTTCTTAAAGTAATAAATTCCAAAGGTTAGGGTAGCAACATCGCTCCTATGTCAAGCAATATCATTGTTCTGAGCAAATATAATCAAAAATAAAATAAAAATTCTGATATTGATAACATATTTGGGCTTCAACCAATTGAACAAAAAATGACACAACGACGACATGTTTCTAGCAATTTGACTAGTGGAATTTTATGAAAAACTTAACTGGTGGTATGAAAACAGGAAGAATGCACATTTTTTTAATCTATCATGGGGGTTTGCATTGATTTATGATTCCAAACAACATGACAAAAATATATTTCATCTGATAAACAATAACATTCTTTTGGATAAACAATGTTCAAAGTCAAACCAACATCAGTCTTAGTACTTGTAACACTTTCAGTGGCTAATTCAATTAATCTTAGTGCATATTTCTTGGAATCTATGAAATGATCTATTCTATAAGAACTTAAGTATCCATGAAGCAGGTCTGTATTGTTGGAACTACATATTGCTAAAATTATGGGAAATGCATCTAACAAAGCTATTGTGTTGGCATGCTTGATTCAGCACAGAGTAAACCTAAAAGAAAATCTCAGGCTCCATCCCCACGAAAAATAATGTGGTGATAGGAAAATTGATGTAGCAACACAAATTAAGAGCTGCCTTCAAGCAATCATGGATTTCTCTTATTTGAAACTATGAATTTCAAAAAATCCATGAAGTGGGCCTGCTTACTGTGTATACCTGAAAACCTGTGCAGCGAGTCTCCTATATTGAACTGCATATGTGTAAATACTAAAAACAGAATTGGGTCTACTTAATTTTAACATGGATTACAATAAAAACTGAAAGAAACCACAGAAAGAAATCTTGAAGGTTCAAGTAGGGATATTGAAGAAGAAAAGTATTACACTAAGTGTTAACATTGAAGTAATCATGGATTCCTCTTTTTTGAATTGCATGTTCTAAAAATCTATGAAGTGGGTCTGCTTTATAGACTCTATCAATAAATGTACCCGAGTCAGCTTTGTTGAACTAATATTCAAAATGCATATTTGTAGATTAAATGGGCTCACCTTTTCAAACTGCAAAACTCTAAAACCTAGGAAATGAGTCTGCCTTATTACAAAAATATTCTAAACTGACCCAACTAAGAAGAAAAACCAACAAACCCCTCTATGTTGCCTATAATCCCTTTCGTGAATTCCTCTCTATTGAAGGCGTGAATACATTTTAAATCTACAAATGGCTTTAATGTATTGAAACTCAGTATCGATAAATATGAATTCAGTAGCTCTTCTTGATTTCAGCATAGAATCTAATAAAGATCGAAAGAAAAACAAAAACAAAATTAGAAACAACTTAAAAGCGATGGAATCAAGCACAAACCGAGTACTCTTTTAAAGCAACGATTGATTCCTCTGAGACGCCTGTCATCCCTTTCAGGCCTTGCAGAACTGATGAATTGGAGCCTCCATGCATTCTCCGTCCCAGTCAGCTCACCAATCTCCATCTGATCAGCTTGGAGCAAAATCTCATTTCTTCCTCCCAAATCATCTTCCATTGTTTATTAATCAGACTATGTAGAATGAATATAAATACCTCTGAAATGTGGTGGAGAGAAATTAATACAGAACCTCACTTCTTTTCTCTAAGAGATGTCTATATTAACACACATGGTGTAGAAATATTAGTGGAATAAATGTTAACTGCAAAATGAGCCCGCCAAAGCATTGTTACAGAAGCATGTCTTGACCTAGTTGCACTTGCAAAATCTTTTGAGCAATCGCACAAAAGAAATTTTAGATATTACCTAAGTGAGGTAGTGTATATTTGTCAACTTTTAAGACAGGATACTTCAGGAAGCTATTTTATCTTTATTACGAAATTTGATGATTTATGCTATAGTATTATAATAGTATCTTATCTAATATCCAAGATCCTTATATGGAGTGCTCTCTGCAGGTTATTCGCTCCCCATTGGAAGTTAAAAAATGAGCTGCAAATCTTTAGACCAAGTCTGAGCATTATTCATTTCCTGCATTATAATAACGTATTAATTGTGATGTATGAGGGTAATTTATGTATTGGTATATGGATAGCCATTTTCCTTCATTCGCAGGTCTTTCTCAAAGATTTCAGTTTCAGATGTTCGGATGGAAACAATAATCTTTCTATTTACTTGGAGCAATTAATTTTTATAGAGATGAACAAATTTAAGTTATATATTTTTGCAGATTTCTCTTTGGAAGATGATCTTGAGTCTTCTGCATACATTATTTCTTCCTTCATTGAATGAATGAATGGATGAAAGAATTTTAATGACGTCCACGAGGCCATAAGCCTAAGGGACCTACATAAACACTCCTAGTTAGTCTGATGTGATTTCTCCAGCCTGTCTCTTTTGTTGTGAATCTGCATAAGAAAAATGGCCCCCTTGAAAAGTCTTGGTCCTCCGAAAAGGTCTTTTATGTTGTTCACTTTTATCGTTTTTTTGTGTTGGTTGCGAATGTCTTCGTATGTTGTACAATCCTTCAAATAATGTCACTCTATTTCCACCACACCCTTGTTGCAAAATCTAAAAATTTTGTCCTCCCACTCTTCCTTAGGGACCTTCCATCTACTAGTTTCACATCTCAAATGGTGGGAACCAAATCTCAATTGAGCAATTAGGATTTTTGCCTTTCCCTTGATCTCAGCTCCTAAATATTCTTTGTTGTCATGTTCGCATGTGGGATTAAATTCTTTGACATAATAGGCTTTTTTTCTACCTAGCTGGTTTGCCACATGACAGATCTGATTTTTCCTGCCAACCATTTTTTTATTTTAGAATTGCTTTCCAGACATTCTAGGTAGTCAATATTCCACTTATTGAACCAATTATCGTTTTGTTTCTTCCATGTCTTCTTTCGACGAGCTAGTTCTTCGTCAACCACCCTACTAGGCCAGCGATGTGCATCCATTTTACTCACCTTTTTTAGATAGCTCAACAATCTAACAATTGCCAAGGCCTCCACCGAGAACATGCCCGCCTCCACTAAAATAATCTCATATGGGACTGTGGATTTGATTTTGAGATTAGTTGTGATGAAGTGTTTCTGAATTCTTTCAATTTGTCGCCATTTATGGTTTGATACATTGCTCCCCCATACCTCATTGCCATATAAAATAACCATGGTTACCGAGAGACCCGTCTCCCCCCTAAAAGTCACATCTCGGAGACCGAGACGCGTCCTGGAGACTTTTCACGTCTCCGGAGACCTCAAAAAAGGTTGGAGACTTCATGACGAAGTCTCCCCCTCTCCTAATAAAAAAAGTGAAGTCTCCCCGAAGTCTCCTGATAAAATATAAATGTAAAATATAACATTAAATAATTTTATATATTTTAGCCCTCATTTTAATATTTTTAATGCAAAAATTAAGACCACCGACAATTTAAATGATTAAATCATTTAAAATATTTTATTTAATAAATTAATAACTTTTAAAACATTAGAAACACTTTTAAAAAATTATTTTTATTTGACAATTTAAATGATTAAATCATTTAAAATATTTTATTTAATAAATTAATAACTTTTAAAACATTAGAAACACTTTAAAAAAATTATTTTTATTCTAAATTCCAAGTGAACCAACAATAATTAGAAATATTTGAGAAATAATTAAAACCACTAAGAACGTGGACGGGGAGATTTCCCTTCAGTGGAAGCTTTATATGATATGCGAGCAAAGAAAGACCCTATAGGATGGTGGTGGAACCATGGAGGTGATACTCCTGAGTTGCAATCATTTGCAATAAGATTGTTGTCACAAGTGGCTAGTTCTTCAGCTTCTGAGAGGAATTGGAGCGCTTATGGTTTTATTCATTCATTGAAGAGGAACCGATTGGGGTCAAAGAAAGCAGAGAACTTGGTGTACATTCATAGCACACTCTGCCTTCTCTCTCGTGTCGATCCTACATATATGGAAGGTCCCTCAGCAAAATGGGATCAAATTGCACATGATGGAGATGTTGCAGCCATGATAGAAGAAGCGGTTGAACCAAATGGCCTTAATGATTTGCTCCTAGTTGTACTACTATTAGAGGAACCTGAGTTGGAGAGATGATTTTTTGGAGAGCATGATAGCTGAAGACCTTTAGATGGATGATCACAACCTTGTGGAGTAGATGATAGTACCATCAACATACTAATACTAGATATATTTCTGTTTTTTTTTTTTGTACAAAGTGTTCATTTTTGTTTGCATATCGGCAATTCAACATCAAACTATACTTTTTTGAATAAAAAATATGAATATGTAATGATAATCTCAGTGATTATCAATCTGATATGATGGTGATCATATGCAATATTCGAAAAACAAATATGTCTATGAGATACAATATTGTGATCATGTGAGTTTTGAAATCTTTGACTCTATGAGTCTATTTTAATTTTTAATGTGACATTACTATTATTATTTACTTTAGTCTTTTAGTCTTACAATATTACTATTTTCAAATTTTGTATTTACTTTTAGTATTAGACTCTTTAAACTATTAAAAAAATAAAAATAAAAAAATTGTCATCTTCAAGTACCCCCGTCTCCTATTTGAAAAATTGCCATATCAGTACCAGTACTAGTACTGGAGACCTCGAAGTCTCCCCGTCTCCCGATGACCTTGAAAATAACCGGTATCACCAACAACCCAAAGAGGGTTTTCTTAGTCTTCCAATACCATAACTCTGCTGACCTGCACCTGTTTTGAAGAAGACAAGATGCCTTCCATCCCCCTTGTATCCTTTTTGATCTACATGTTTCTCAACTAAGCCGGTAATGGAAATCTATCCCCAAATACTTGTATTCTTCTACAATTTCTAGCGCTTTGTCATTAAATTTGAAAGTGCATAGTTGTTTTATCTTCCTCAAAGAAAAGACCATGATCTTCGTCTTAGAAGTGTTGACCTCCATCCCTACTTCCGTGCAAAATGTTTCTAAGTTCTTAAAATGTTCTCTCAACCCCTGTGCTGTTTTAGCAATTAGAATGAGGTCATCGGCATACAAAAGCAATCTGATCACATATTCAGCCAGCTGAATTCCCTCTCCATTGGCTTTGTTTAGCCATTCCCCTAACTTGTCAATATAAAGGCCAAACAAGGCAGGCTATAACGGGCATCCCTGTTTGACCCCTATGTCACTACCAAAGCATTTTGACATGCCCACTTTAGTTCTGATTTTCGCTTTAACTTGTTTGTAAAGTTTATAAACAGCAGCTCTATACTCTGTTGGGACCTCTAGTCTTCCATCCTATTCCATAACTTATCCCTAGGGACGGTGTCGAAAGCTTTCTTAAAGTCAAAAAAGCAGTAGAAAGCCTCGTCCCCTTGTTTATCCCACGTTTTTTCTATGAGGAACCTTAGGGTAATGCAGTAATCAATGGTGGAATGTCTTGGTCTAAAACCCGCTTGTCCCATTCTTCTCCCTTCTTTTTCTGCCCATCCATTAATTCTCCGCTCTATCATACTCCCATAGAGTTTTCTTAATAGGGGGTTCACCATGATGGTGCAGTAGTTGGAAGGGTTGTTGACATCCCCACTCTTATGGAGAGGAATAACTACACTAGTGGTCCACTCCGTGGGAAAGCATCCTTGCGTAACCATATTAAAAATGTTCCTGATGTGTGGAGTCAACAAATCTGTCCCCCACTTTAGAAATTCAGCCTACAACCCATCAATACCCTGAGCTTTTCCACTCGCTAATCTCCTTATCCCTAGAGTAATGTCTTCATCAGAAAATAGTTCATCCGAGTTGTTGGTTGTGGGAAGTAAAACTTCATCCTCCAATCTCTCATAAAGAGTCTTTGCATACTCTAACCATTGAGAATCTATAATTTTATTCTCAACCTATTTTCTAGCTTCTTGTAATTTCCTCCAAAAATCTTTAGGATTGTGCTTTCCTAACATGATTAGCTCCTTCCTCCGATTAATCACATATTCTTCTTTTTTGGATTTGATCAACTGTTTGTATTCTCTTATGATTGTTTTGTTTTCCTTTCTCCCTTTAAGTTTCCTTTTTGCGGCCTTGCATTCTTCGTCATACCATGGGTTGGCCGGAAAGGTGTTTGAGATGCTCTTCTTTATCCTTGTTCTCTTGCAACCCTTTAGTGCTTCCTTAATCAGTGGGATTAGAAAACTGTTGCTGATGTGACTTTTCTTATCCCTGTTTTCCTTGATATTCGTGATGTCATGATGCATTTGGAGCTGTTGTTCAAGAGCGGTGCAAAATATTTTTTTATTATCGTTGTTTATAAGAATCTTACCCTCTTTATATCCTTTTGTGCTTTCATCTAGGACCTAATCACTTTTCCGTCTTTTGACCTTCATATTTTATTTAATACAAAGAGGCATAGGGTCTGAATTGTTTAATTCGAAAATCAACTACTTTGGTGATGAGTGATTGTGAACATATTAGATAGTCTACCACACTTTGTCCATTATACGTTTTGCAAGTAAACTTGTTTGATTTAGGAACTCTTCCTAGTCTTGATAAGACACCTTTGGAGGCACTCATTCTTCTTCCACACCTTCATTGCTGAGAATTCTTCCTTGTCCTTTTCTCAAGGATGTGGATTTCTTTGTACATGCACCATTGGATCTTCATCTTCCTAAGGAAAGACATGTTGTTTGTCATTATGGACACTTCTTTTGGCTTCTGACATGCTTCAGCAGTTTTGAGGATACTTCATTAGGGAAGGTCATATTCTCCCCATCCTTCCATTCATTAGAGATATAGTGGTATTGTATTCCAATGATGGATGTCATTCTTGTGGGGGTGTTCTAGAGACCTCCATTCATTGTGTACTTCATTGTAGACAAGTTTTGTCCCATTAGGTTTTCCTTGTTTCTCCGGTTGTATGAGATTCATTGCATTTGCATTGTACATGGGTACCTTTATGTGACCTAGTTGCCAAGACCCATAATTATTATCATATAGCATAATAATATTCTCCCTAAGTTGCACTTAAGGCAAGTTGTTAGAGTAAAGTATTATTTACTCTATGCTTAACTTAGGTATGTCTAATGAATTGTCATTTATCTTATTTCCTATTTGCATTGACATCTGCACTAGAGTAGTTGTCTCTACCTACCCTTGCACATGACTACGACACGTCTCATTCAATGCCCTTAATTTTCAATCACCTTGCAAGTAGGCTTGTAAATGTTGTAGAATCATCAAGCAATCAATATTTATTTTGCATCTCTGTCCAATTGTTGGTTGCCTCCTAAATTCTAATTTGCTTCTCCATGGTGGTGTGGCCACTACTTGCCACCCATTCACCACTGTGGGTGATAGCATTTTGAAAAAAAATTAGTGTGGACAGTCATATGGTGGAAAAATTTAAGCACACAAGTTTTGGAAATTGATCCCCTAGAGCCCAAAATTAAGCTTTTTTCTTTTGCCATTACATTCCGTCAGGGTATCAAAATTTGCAAATGATATTGTTGGAAAGCTAGTTTTGTATAGTTGCTAGTGGCATAGATCATTTTTGACATATTTTCTCTAGGTGTATTTCATTGTTGTTAGAAGTCAATTTCTCCATTTTTGGACCTTTTATCTCCAATTTCACAATTCTTGAAACATCAGAAATTTATTGAGGAGCTGTACCTTGTGTGCATGCACTCTATCAAGATATCACCCTAAGTACATTTTTCCAGCTCTTTGCACCTTTTGCATTGTGACTGATTACTTGAACATCCTAATTGCTAGAGAGGTTTTGTCTTTTTGGGGAGGCTTCATTTTCAACACTCATCATATTTGGGTGTATCTAATTGCAATTGAGGGTTTGTCTTTTTAATCTTTGAGATGTCTTACAGTTGATTATGGGTTTTTCATTTCATCCTCCTTTTATCATCTTGAAAAGAGGAAACTATAAACAATGGAGACATAGCATCAAAAAACATCTTTTTGGCTTCATTTGTTGCAACATTTGTATGGCCTTCTTCCACCTACAAGTACACCTAGTAAGAAATTCACTTCGAATTGCCAAAGGGATCATGCTTAGTGCTATGCATGTTGATGATGACATTTTTTAATTCCATTCTTCATTTTGAGTGTCCTCGTATTTGAGAGATATATGGAGATTTTGATACTCAATGATTCCTCAATGGTCTTGTTTTAGATTGTCTTGTGCCTCTTCACATTTTTCAGAAAGGATAACCTATGACTATGATACTATTTGGGAGTTTGATTTTTTGGAGTACTTTGAATCTTCAGAATGATGAGGACAAGGTTGCTTCAAAGGCTCCTACTCTTCTTGCATTGATTGAAAATTCCATCATTATTGTTTCACCAAGACCATACATCTGCTGGTTCTTCATTAGAGTTTGGAGTCACTTCTCCAAAAGGTTACAATGATTCTTTATAGTAGGACCATCTTTGTCTTTCACACTTGAACATATTTGAGGGGTTATCTCTCCTCTTTGATGACAGTTGAAATGTACAACTATTGCAAAACCATCATTGTCTATGGAGTTTATTCAATATCAATTTCCGTATAATTCTATTTTGTCACCATCGTCATGGATTGAGTATGTACTTGATTTGATTGTGGCATCTTCATCTTTCTTGGAAAAGGAGACACATGAGCAAATTTTAGAGACACTACCAAACGTTTTCATTCTTCTCCATGTCACTTCTTACCTGAATCGGGCATTCCCACATTTCTTCCAAAAGGGCAACAAGTTGTTTGTAGATACTAGATCATGTTTTCTCTTCAAGCACTTATCATTTTCACAAGAGATTACACATTGTGGGTGGGCCACACTGTCACTTCCTCTCTTATGCGGGGTCTCTTAATTATAACTTTGTGATGGATGCAGTCCTAGAGGTGTATTGACGAGTCCTCCATTCATCACTTGCACATCATTGTCTTTTGCATTCTCTCTTTTGAAGGGGTTTCTTTCTCATGTGTTTTCTCTCCTTTAATCTGTTTATGAGAAATCTTTTGTAAATGGGTATTTAAAATGGTCTTGTAACCAGATCTCATCATGCATCATCCTTGCATCTTTGAACCATTTGCATGGGTTAGTTCCTCCCTAAGTTGCACCAAAGGGTGGGTATTGGTGTGAATAAGGTATCTCACCTAACTAGTTTACTAGTGGGTCCTGTTTACGTGTTAACTTAGATCCTAGAAATACTAGTGGATCCTATTTACGTGTTAACTTAGATCCTAGAAATATTTCTAGGAGTCTTAGTTGTCAATTATATCTAATCTTATCTTTTGGTTTTTATTTCCTTCTTTTTCCTAGGTCATCTAATATTCATTAATGTAGTTGTCTCATGTTATAAGATTAAGACATGTGTCATCATCTTGTCTAATCTTATCTATTGCACTACCTGTATAACAAAGGCCATCATACACTTTGTATCATAAGATCACCATTTAATCATATCATGGATCTTAATATCAAGCCAGCTCATTTCTTGCAAAGGCCATCTTTTGTTTTGCAGGTGATATTTGGTATGAATGAGTAGAATTAGAGCATTCTACACCAACTCTATCTCACACACAGACACAGATATATATATATATATATATATATATATATATATATATATATAACTAATGGAGCAGATTTTCTTAAAGTAGCAAATTCCAAAGGTTAGGCTAGCAACATCGCTCCTCTGTCAAGCAATATCATTGTTTTGAGCAAATATAACCAAAAAAAACTTAAAAATTCTGATATTCATAACATATTTGGGCTTCAACCAATTGAACAAAAAACGACAGAACAACGGCATGTTTCTAGCAATTTGACTAATGGAATTTTATGAAAAAACTTAACTGGTGGTATGAAAACAGGAAGAATGCACATTTTTTTAATCTATCATGGGGGTTTGCATTAATTTATGATTCCAAACAACATGACAAAAATATATTTAATTTGATAAACAATAACATTCTGTTGGATAAACATGTTCAAAGTCAAACCAACATCAGTCTTAGTACTTGTAACACTTTCGGTGGGTAATTCAATTAATCTTAGTGCATATTTCTTGGAATCTATGAAATGGTCTGTTCTGTAAGAGCTTAAATATCCATGAAGCGGGTCTGTATCGTTGGAACTACATATTGCTAAAATTATGGGAAGTGCATATAAGAAAGCTATTGTGTGGGCGTGCTTGATTCAGCACAGAGTAATCCTAAAAGAAAATCTCAGGCTCCATCCCCACGAAAAAAGATGATGTGATAGGAAAATTGATGTAGCAGCACAAATTAAGAGCTGCCTTCAAGCAATCATGGATTTCTCTTATTTGAAACTACGAATTTCAAAAAATCAATGAAGTGGGCCTGCTTGCTGTGTATACCTGAAAACCTGTGCAGCGAGTCTCCTATATTGAACTGCATGTGTAAAAACAGAATTGGATCTACTTAATTGTAACATGGATTACAATAAAATCTGAAAGAAACCACAGAAAGAAATCTTGAAGGTTCGAGTAGGGATATTGAAGAAGAAAAATATTACACGAAGTGTTAACATTGAAGTTATCATGGATTCCTCTTTTTTGAATTGCATGTTCTAGAAATCTATGAAGTGGATCTGCTTTATAGAATCTATAAATACTTGTACCCGAGTCAGCCTTGTTGAACTGCATATTTCTAAATGAAATGGGTTTGCCTTTGTTCAAAATGCATTTTTGTAGATTAAGTGGGCTCACCTTTTCAAACTGCAAAACTCTAAAGCCTAGGAAATGAATCTGGCTTATTACAAAAAAGTTCTAAACAGACCCAACTAAGAAGAAAAACCAACGGACCCCTCTATGTTGTCTATAATCCCTTTCGTGAATTCCTCTATATTGAAGGCGTGCATGGCTTTTAAATCTACAAATGGCTTTAATGTATTGAAATTCGGTATCGGTAACTATCAATTCATTAGCTCTGCTTGATTTCAGCATAGAATCTAATAAAGATTTAGAGAAAAACAAAAAAAAAATTAAAAACAACTTAAAAGCGGTGGAATCGACCACAAACCGAGTACGCTTTTAAAGCAACGATTGAATCCTCTGAGACGCCCATCATCCCTTTCAGGCCTTGGAGAACTGATGAATTGGAGCCTCCATGCATTCTCCAGCTGATCAGCTTGGAGCAAAATCTCATTTCTTCCTCCCAAATCATCTTCCATTGTTGATTAACCAGACTATGTAGAATGAATATAAAGACCTCTGAAATATGGTGGAGAGAAATTAATACAGAACCTCACTTCTTTTCTCTAAGAGATGTCTATATTAACACACATGGTGTAGAAGTATTAGTGGAATAAATGTTAACTGCAAAATGAACCCGCCAAAGCATTGTTACAGGAGCATGTCTTGACCTAGTTGCACTTGCAAAATCTTTCGAGCAATCGCACAAAAGAAATTTTAGATATTACCTAAGTGAGGTAGTGTATATTTGTCAACTTTTAAGACAGGATGCTTCAGGAAGCTATTTTATCTTTATTACGAAAGCTGATGAGTTACGCTATAGTATTGTAATAGCATCTTATCTAATATCCAAGATCATTATATGTAGTGCTCTCTGCATGGTATTCGCTCCCATTGGAAGTAAAAAAATGAGTTGCAAATCTTTAGACCGAGTCTGAGCATTATTCGTTTCCTGCATTATAATAACGTATTAATTGTGATGTATGAGGGTAATTTATGTATTGGTATATGGATAACCATTTCCCTTCATTCGCAGGTCTTTCTCAAAGATTTCAGTTTCAGATGTTCGGATGGAAACAATAATCTTTCTATTTACTTGGAGCAATTAATTTTTATAGAGATGAACAGATTTTTCAGTGGGAAGTCATTCCTATGGGTTCAGATCAAGTATGGACATTAAGGTCCATTGTATATCTGCAGTTCCAATGAAAAAAACAAGCACAGAAGAAATATTAGTTAAACTAACCATATTGACTTCCAAAAGCACTCTCAGTTCAAATAACTTTTTCAATGCTTTTAAATTTGGATTTGTTGGGCTAGGTGTGGACAAGGATGTAGATGGTACGTGGCAGAATGAAATTATGCATATTCAATTAGATTTTATTCAAATATCCATCTTTATCATCTTGAAAGTCAATAAACATTATTTCATTCAATCTTTTACCTTTATCATTTTTAAATTGTATTTAATGTTATGACACTAGGATTTATAATCTTAAATTTCATATTGATTTCTTTAAGTTTTTAATAATTATTAAATGTATTTCTTTAATATTGTTATCAATTGTAATAGAGGGTTCATTCATTGGAAAAGTTTGTAGGGTGGACTAATTTATTAAATTATTTCCATTTCACTTATGTTCATATCTTAATGGAGATGCATATTAAAGTAGATATTTCTTTGAAAACTACAAATGTTTGTTAGTAAAAGTGGTAGCCAAGCTATTTGGTTGAAATATGTCTCTCTTTATTATTATATGATGGACAAAAAAGAGTATTGTCAAGATGGCAATACCCTCAATGTGGTCCCATAAAAATCTATTAGGAATATCAATTGGAGAGCCCCTAGAAATAAAATTCAAGTTATGTTGAGGGCTATAGATGAATCCCCTTCTATGATGCGAGAGCATCCTAGGTGCATGGGCAATTTTGCATCAACCAAAAAATATTTTTATTTTATCTTTCTTCGATAAGGGTTATCTCAGTGTAGAGTTCTTATTTCTACAAACTTACTATTTTTAGTAAGTAAGTAGTTCAAGCTCATAATGTTGTAAGAGCATCCTATGATGCACCTTATAAGCTAGTAGTTCAAGCTCATAATTTTTCTAAGTTAGTAAGTTAGAAACTTACCATGAATCTCCTATGATGCAAGAGCATCCTAGGTATATAGGCAATTTTGCATCACCCAAAAAAATATTTTTATTTTATCTTTCTTCAATAAGGGTTATCTCAATGTAGAGTCACTATTTCTAGAAACTTACTATTTTTAGTAAGTTAGTAGTTCAAGCTCATAATGTTCTAATTTCTTCCATGGAGATTCATTTTAGATATATCAATGTGTCAGTAAAGTTTCATTGCAACATCAAGTCTATTTGTGAAGTTATTGAAAATTTTCAATACTAGCAGCAAGGTATAAAAATATTCAACTTAGTTTTGAAGGTTTTAGAGGTTATGAAAAGGACCCAAACCTTGACTAACTAGAGTTTGCATGAGTCAAATATTTTGGAGCGATTCGTGGCATTTCTAAAATGGGGTTAGTGAATCGGAGCAACTGGTGACGAGTTATGGTCTTTAGAAGTTGTGACACCTGAAATGGGTGAAAATAAAATTCCTTCAAATTTTCTTGAGTTTTGAAAGTTTTTGGGGCCTACTCTAATGTAATTAAATATAAATAGTAATAATATTTTAGGATTGGTCGACTTGAAGGTCTAGGGTTGATATTTTTAGAACCTTCTTGGGTGGTGAAAAACTCTTTATATAAAGAATGTCTATAGGATTGTTTAGGATAGTTATGGGATGTTGGTGGTGGCTCTAGCTTACTAAATATTGTAAGAAAAATGCCAATGTGGCTTTGCATGTATTATTTATGAGATTTATAACTCCATACTTCTAGAGATAATAAGAAACCAATTTTTTGCTCTTGTAACTTGTTGAACTATTTCTCTCTTTTTATTATGTGTTTGTGCTATTAAGGGGAGTACCCTTCATCAATCTATTTATGTTCTTGTTGCTTGTAGTTATTTCTCTATTTTTTTATGTGTTTATGTCATCAAGGGGAGAACCCTTCATCAAGTGGTATTTGAGTAGGAGTTCCTAAGCGTGTAAACAGATCATCGACTATGAGGTAGTTCACACCAAGACCATGGTTGAGGTTTTGAGCAATAAATGTGAAAATGTCTCCACAAAGGAATCATGGTGGAAGAGATAGAGGTGTCATAGAAGAGGGTTTTAGAGCCCTCTAGAGACAAGTGCAAGTATTGCTAGGAATGAATATTGTGGTAAGAAATGAGAATAAGGATGAATTTGAAGAGGGAATGTTGAACATAAAAGAGAAGATGTAACTAGAGATCCTAAAGAAGATAGGTTTTTTAGAGTCATTTTTAGGATTGAAAAAGAACCCAAGATCGACATCCCCACATTTTGTATAAATCTTAATCTAGAGGAGTTGATCAACTAGATCAATGATCTAGAAGAATATTTTGAGTATAAAGCAATCGAAGATCCTAATAGGGTCAAAATTGTGAAGGTCAAGCTGAAAGTGCATGTGAAAAGTTGGTGTCATGAGATTTAGTTGGAATGAAATATAAGAGGAAAGGAGAAAAGAAAAATATGGGATCAAATGATGGAGAAATCAAATAGACAATTCTTTTTTTTTTTATTATGAGCTCAATTTGCTAAAGAAAATGCAAGGGTTGAAGAAAGTAGGAAGATCTATTTAGGTTTATACAGAATAGTTCTATTGAGTTCTTATCATAACAAGGCATATGGAAGCTGAAAAAGATAAAGTTGCATGTTACTTTAATGGGTTGAGACTGAGTATTTAGGAGAAGTTGAGTATGGTTAGGATGAATAGTATTGAAGAGGCATACCAATTTGTTAGAGTAATAAAGTTTTTTCATATTAATAAAATTGTATTAATTTAATTATTAAGTCACTTATTATCTCTAGTTTACTTAAGCTAAACTTTGGGCATATAATAATTATTTTTATTATTAATTATTAGCATGCAACCTAGGTTAGATTCCTATTAGGGTTTTGATCTCCTTTATAAGGATGATCTCTCTTTGTAATTTATTAATTCACTTTTGATTATAGCAATTTCTCTTTTTTCTCATCAAGAATGTCTCATTTGTGGATTTGGAAATTTCAGCGTCAATAGCTTTTGCTTCTCTCTTTCTATAACAAGTGTTAGTCTGTAGGCGATTCTTGGGAGTTGTGGGGTTGAGCTTTCATCAACTTCAACATGGTATCAAAGCCTCCAAAATAAGAATGGAAGAATGTCTATATGATAAATGATCCATCTCACTGAAATGCATAGGTATTGAGCCATTGCAATTGCCTAGTACATAGGATCAAATACTGGATACATAGCTCACTCCATTGAACCAAGAAAGTAATAGAACCAACATAACCCCCCTATGATGTTGAGAGGTAAGACATGAACACTGAAACTAAATGCAATATCTCCTACAAAAATAAGAACTAGAAACATCAAGAGTGCAAAAGAAGTACAAACATCTATAATGGTACGTGTCATCGACACATCATGAGGCTAATGTCATGGAAGGAACACTCACTTGATAAAGGAAGATGGAAAATATGGCCAACATGAAACCTCCAAGGCACTTTATAATATAGTGCAAGTACAACAAAAGAAAAAGATGTGCAAGATCATGAAATGCTATAGAGCAATACTTTATCTCAGTGTGTTTGCAAAAGTATTATAAAGGATGTCAACAAAGATCAAAAGAGACATAAGGAGAATACAAGACATATTACAACCCATGAAAAATTATGTGAAGAAACGAAATTGATCCCTAGACCTAAAACATCCAAGATATCCACAAGATTGTAAAAAAGCAAAAAAATGAATAGAATGTGCCTGGAGTAGAATCTAGAAAATAGAATGTCTCAAGATATGTCTCCTAGAGTACAAAATAGAACCTCTAAATTTGACTGAATAAATTGACAACCAAATAGCATCAAAAGTCTAAATAAACTACACCATTAGAATAGGCTTAAAACCATCTTTCCAACGATATCTTGTTTGCAAAAAATGAAGTCTGAATGAGCAAGTTATGACCAAAAAACACATGTAGGTTAAAAAAGAGCTAGAGGAAAAATTTAGTCTTTTTACTGCCTCGAGATCTATGCCAATTTCTATACCAAAATACCTCAATTTATGTGAAAAATCTTGAATTTTGTAACAAAAAATCTTGATTTGAGCACAAAAATATTGATTTACTTGCAAAGAAGATTTCAATTTTCAAGGCTTTCAATGTGGGATCCAAAAAATGGAGAATATAGTGTCCCTTTGGTGCAAATGTACAGAGGTATGACCATCTTGGGAGTCAAAGGATTTTCTTCCTTCCCTCACAACTACCTCAAATTGTGGTTCGACTTCTTTGCATTTTTTGTAGTTATCATTAGAGACAAAGTACCAAGAAGGGTTTCTCAGTACATACCCTTACCGATGGCCATGGCGATTCCATTCTATTTGTGAGGATAATTTTCCATTTATATGTCTATAGGGATTGTTGTTGTGTTTATATGGGAGAGGACCAATCGCAAATCTACTAATGTCTATGTTCCTATCATTGCCTTTGGTCTCCTCTGTAAAGGCATGTGTGGACTCAGCTAATGGAGGCATGTACACATGAAAGGGAATGTCTGTGTCAAATCAACCCCTCTGTCTTAGGTCTGATTTTTTGACTATGCATGGTTTTTGGTTTGGAGTTTTTTTATTAAAAACTTTATTTCACATGATAATTTTCTATTTGGCCACTAGATTTATTTCTCTAGCACTAGCCCTTTTCCCAACACATATTTTTGGCAATCAGATTTTTTCTGCTAGAGTTATTTTCTAGCATTTTTTTGCGTCAATGGTCATTTGACCGTTAAATTTGGGCTCGTCACTTGCTGACATAAATGCCACGTTATCATTGCATCGGTGTCCATGTTTTCCCTTCTATCTTTGTTTGGACTTACCTTCAATTTTTTGCTCATATCTTGGGCATATAGACTCTATTTTTTGCGAACAAGATATCACTGAAAAGATGGTTGCGAGCCCATCATAGTGGTATAGGAGATTTTTAGTTTTGATTTTTTTTTATGGTTTTTTAGTTATCAAAGTCAAGGGTTCCTTTTTGCACTCTTGGAGACATATCTTGAGCATCTAATCTCTAATTTGGGAATTCTTATATCATTGGAAAGGTCTTTTAGAGCTCTTTCCAATGATGGTAGTTGTTTTTCTAGATTTTCTCCAGACACATTCTAATTGCATTTTTGTGTTCTAGTAGATATCTTGGTTGTTTTAGGTCCAGGGATCAATTTTATTGCTTCAAATGATTAATTATGGGTTGTACTATCTATTGTATCATCCTTATGTCTCTTCTAGTCTATTTAGGTATCATTTGTATGCATTCTTGCAAATGCACTAAGATAAAGTGTCACATTGCATTTGTATTTTCATTTCAATAGTTTTGCCCTATTTTGCCTTTTGATTTCACCAGTGACATTTGAGGACACTCCTACAGATTATTGTATTCTTGGGATTCACCATATCTTGTTTCTTATTGTACATGCACTACTCTCATCAAAGTGCCATGGGGGGTTGATGTTTTTCCTTTGTTTGCCATCTTCCTTTGTCTAGTGAGTTTTCCTTTTGTGACATTAGCCACGTGACATTTATGAGATTAATCACCTCAATATAGTTAGATGTACTCTTTTGTGCATCTTGTTCACAGTTCCTTGACATGCAGTTCTTTTGGCCCACTTTTCTAGTTGCATGCCACCTCACCCATGTCTACATTAGGGGGTTCTTCTCTTGTTTCTCATGCTTCTTTTGTTCGATGGAGTGAGCTATGTATTCAATATTTATTCCTATGTACTAGGCAGATGTAGTGGTTGGGTACCTATGCATTTCAGTGAGATGGATCATTTACCATATCAACACTCTTCTTTTCATTCCTACTTTGGTTTCAGGCTTCCATGTTTGATTGATCAAATCTTCAAGCTTTGACATTTCATGTCATTTTTATCTTAGAGTTCATTTTTTTTCCTTTCTGTGCCTCCTAATTCAATGAAGATTATAGTCTTCTCTACCTTGTCATGTTCTTTTTCAGTGGAGGTTCTCCAAGTTAGCAGTTACTTTTTGACAAAGCTTTACAACTTCTACATGCTTCAATGGTGTTCTTTATGATCATATTTTATTCCCATCTTCTAAGACATTCCCTAGTTTGGAGGCTTCTTTAGTCCTTCACTAGTTCTTTCAGCATTATTTCCATCTCTTTTTGGAGTAGGGTTTTTTCCATGTGGTTTTCTCTATTTCTCCTCTTTTTCAGATATTTGGTTTTGCTTGTGTTACTCATAAGGCTTTGTTGTTGGGACCCAAATTTACTTTTAGTAGTAGTTTCTAGGTTTTTTAGCTACCCCCTAAGTTTATCTTGGGGGGCGGGGGGGGGTTGTTGCGGGTGTTGTTAGAGTAATAAAGTTTTTTCTTATTAATTAAATCATATTGATTTAATTATTAAGTCACTTATTATCTCTAGTTTACTTAAGCTAAACTTTGGGCATATAAAATTTAATTCTTTTATTAATTATTATCATGCAACCTAGGTTAGATTCCTATGAGGATTTTGATCTCCTTTATAAGGACAATCTATGTTTTTTATTTATTAATTCACTTTTGATTTTAGCAATTTCTCTTTTTTCTCATCAAGAATGTCTCATCTATGGATCTAGAAATTCCAACCTCTTTAGCTTTTGCTTCTCTCTTTTTGTGATAGGTGTTTGCATTCAAATGATTCTTGGGAGCTAGGGGGTTGAGCTTTCATCAACTTCAACACAATTTGCCTTAAGGATGGAAGAAAAGTTGAACAAGAAGTTTGAAAGTAAGCAAGGTGGAAGAGGTTATGGACGAAGATCTTGTAAACAATCATATGTAGACCAATGTGAAGATCAAAAAAATATTGATGTGGCTAGTAGCAGTCATAATTAGAGGGGAAGTAATTTCAACTATACCTATGATCAAAATAATAAAAATCACAGAGGAAGAGGGATAGGTCAAGGACTAAGAAGAGGAGGCTTTTGAGGGACATGTTTCAATTAGGAAGAAGAAGGACATGGAGCTTATGAATTCCCTCAACATCAAGGGAGAACCAACAAAATACTAGAGGAAAATACACAAGTTGTGCATGTAGATGAAAATGTCAAATCATCACATTTTGAAAATGATGAATTAAGTGATGTCCTAGTTATTAGAAGAGCCTTGCTGAGTGATGAGAATGAACCCAAAAAAAAGAAGAGTTTGTTTACCAGTAGGTACAAATGCAATGGTAAGGGTTGCAATGTCATTTTGATGGTGGTAGCACAGATAATATTGTTTTCAAGGACATGGTTAATGAGCTGAAGTTAGAAAGAAAAAAACACTTCAATCCCTATTGAATCATTTGGTTTTAGATGGATTATAAGGATTTGGTTAGTGAACAATATTTGGTAAAGTTCAATATTAGGAACTACCATGATAATGTGTTGTTGGATATTATGCCCATAGATATTTGTCACTTGTTGTTAGGAAGACCCTAGTAGTATGTGTTGGAAATATAAGAGGAGTAACTAAGAGGGGAGGGGTGAATTAGTTACTACAAAAATAAATCTTAGATCTCTTAGATGTCAATACAAATCAAAACCCTAATTTAAACTGTATTCTGTTGTAACTCGACAAACATACATGCTCTCGATTTATACTAGCAAATGTTGTAACTCAATAATAACTAAAATAACAATAGTAACTCAGAAAATGCAAAACTTAAGATGTTTTCTATGATTAGCCTTAAGATTAACTTAGTTGCATACACATAAAAGAAACAGCATGAACACAAGTGACACTAAGATTTAACATGGAAACCCAATTTGGGAAAAATCACCAATTGCAATTAGTTACTGATTTTCACTCTTTTGAAGTGAGCCTTATTTGAAGCCAACCCTTTTGAAAGTTACAAAACACACTATTAGATGTGACCCTAGTAGAGGATTTAATCACTATGTTAGGAGTGGCCTTGTTATAGGTCTTTAGACACTTCAAATAGAAATGCCACCTTGTTAGAGGATTTACAAATAGCTATTAAGCCAACTCTATTAAGAGATTTAGATCACTACTACAATAGTTAGAGAGTAATAATGAGATGACTTGATTTTTGATGCAACTGAATTGTTGATTACAAATCTCAATTCTGGCTTGAATAATTGATCCTTCCTGATCGAATGTATCTTTACAGCTCAATAAGGATATTCTACTTATCCTTCTAATTTGCTTCCTCTAAGCATCATCAAATCTTCTATTATGTTCCACACATTCAATCCTCAACTTGACCTTATATTTATATCTTACACATTATCAAGTTAGCTTGGATACAACATAGAATACTTAACATTCATCTCCTCAGTCGACTAGAACCAACAACTAAATCAATTGAACTCAATATGTCAAAATAAGAAAATTCTTCGTTAGCTCACTATGCTCAGTAAACATTAACTCAAAAAAGATTTTCCTATGTTAACCAAGTGAACTCAGTTAACATTGCATATTCAAAAAGTTCCTTTAGTAACCAAGTGAGCTTGGTTAACACTAGTTCCATCCAACATTTCATTCATTAAATGAGTGAGCTCAGTTAACATTCAACTTCTACAAACTTTCCTTTTGATGACCGAGTGAACTCAGTAGACACTATCTTCTAAACTTGGCAAACTCTAGAATGCTCAAAAAACATAGGAAACTATCTTCATTGCTCGAGTGAGCTTGACATACATTGACTGGTAATGATATGACATTTTGTGTACCATCAAAGAAAATACACAATTAATCAATTATTTTCAACAATATCCCTCTTTGGCATTGATGGAAACACAACATGTCATAACACAATGAAATGTTTAGAGCAAGTTAAAGTAGGGAACATATCCTTAGTTTCATTCTAATTCTCATCCATAAGAACTCCCTCTATCAGTGTGAACTCCCTCTACCTTCAATTTCTCCCTCTATTAGTAAAAATTTGTCTTTAACATCTTCTTTTGATAGAAAACTTTCCTTCTTTGATATCAAACCAAGTTCTACTTCTTTGATATCTCTAAAGTATTAAATTTTCTGGTGAAATATGACAACAAAATTTTCCCTCTTTTACATCTCATGCCAAATACAATATACAATGAATATCAATGTACCTCATATACTAACTCATTTTTCATGTGCCTTTTCAATACTACATCAACTATCTAATCTTCAACATGCTCTGGTTGATGCATCACTAAACTTCATTTAGTGAGCTTCAGATAGGGGAATGACCCCTAACTTACCTCTTAGATACCAAAAAGAATCTTTAAGTAATAGCTTAGTGGATATATCTATAATTCTCTATTTAGTATTCACATATTCCAATCTTACCTCTTTATATTCTACCAATTCTCTCAAAAAATGATATTTTATAGCAATGTGCCTGGTTTTGGTATGCATCATAGGATTTTTTGATATATTAATTGCACTAGTGTTATCATAGAAGATAACCACTAGATCTTTGATCTCTATTTTCATACCTACCAAAAGTTTCTTAAACCAAACAACAATGGAACAATTAACTGTTGCTACCACATATTTTGCCTCTGTTGTGGACTAAGAAATACAATTCTACTTCTTGCTTGTCCAAGACACTAGTCTTTTACCAAGAAATAATGCTCTACCACTTGTGCTCTTTTTATCATCAACACTTCCTACCCAATCGACATCTATGATTGCTTTCAAATCCAAATTGCCTCCTTTTTTGTACCATAATCCATAGTCTTTAGTACCTTTTAGGTATCTTATGATTCTCTTGATTTCCATCATGTGATTTTCTTTGGGATTTGTTGAGAATTTTGCCACCATACCAAATACTAATGCAATATCAGACCTCGTATGCACTACATAATGCAATTTTTCAATCATTGATCTATATGTGGTTTGATCTACCTCTTTTGAATCATTATTTTTGGAAAGCTTATGTCCAATAGACATAGGTGTTCCAATAGGTTTTGAATCTTCCATTACAAATTTCTTTAGTATCACCTTGATATATTTGGATTGAGTAATGTAGATACCATCTTTCTTCTATTGGATCTTCAGTCCAACAAAGAATTTTATCTCTCCAAACATGGACATCTCAAATTCTTTACTCATCTCTACTGAAAATGCTTTGCATAAATTATCATTTCCTATAAATAAAGTGTCATCCACAAAGATTTCAACCAACATAATCTTTTTGTCTAGTCCTTCTTTGATATACAAACTGTTGTTATCATTTGTTCTTTGAAAACTAATCTTTATCAAGTAGCTATGAAGTTTGTCATACCAAGCTCTAGGAGCTTTCTTGAGACCATATAATGCTTTGTGTAATTTATAGACCACATCTCTTTTGCTAGGATCTACAAAACCTTTAGGTTGTTCTATATAGACTTCCTCGTCAAGAATTCCATTCAAGAATGTAGACTTTACATCCATTTGATAAACTTTAAATCCTTTGTGTACTACATATGCTAGTAAAGTTCTAACACCTTCTAATCTTTAAATAAGAGCAAAATTTTCACCATAATCAATACCTTCTTCTTGAGAATAACCTTTAAAAACTAACTTTTCTTTGTTTCTTAAAACTTTTTCATCTTCATTTAGATTATATTTGAATATCCACTTTGTGCCAATTACATTTTTATCCATGGGTTTAGGAACAAGAGTCCAAGTCTTATTCTTCTCTATCTATTCTATTTCTTCATTCATAGCTTCAATCCAACTTTCATTATCCAAAGCATCTTTAACATTTATAGGTTCAAATTCAACAAGTAAACATGTACCTTTCAATTCATTTCTTGTCATTGTTCCATCTGACTTATCTCCAATGATTTGATTAGGTGCATGGTGCCTTTTGACATATCTAGCTAACATAGGTACTTTGGATTTAGAACATGTTCCATTAATCTCTTCATGATCTTTTATATCAAGCTTGGGTTCTATTTGTGACTTAGATCCATCTAACTTGGTTTGCTTTGGCACTGGCTCCATAGCTTCTGATGGTGACTCGAGTCCTTTAGACTATGACTCAAGTTGCATTGGTTGCAACCCAATAGCTTTTGGAGATTTTGGGGACTTAGGAGGTGAGGCTTTCTAACTTCTAAATAGATTTGGCATTTTATTAGATTCATAATAAACAAACTTTATGTGATCCTCAGGTTCTCTGTTGCTTTCCTCTTCACTCTTTTCTACAAATTCATCAATTCTCACATGCACTTTTTATGATCTTATGAGTAGTTAGATTCAAAAAATTGTATGCTTTACTTTTATAGAAGTATCCTATAAATATTCCTTCATCACCTTTGACATCAAATTTACCTTTCCTAGATTCCTTCAACATATAACATTTTCTACTAAATAGTTTCAAGTATCTTGCATTAGGTTTGTAGCCATACCATATTTCATAAGGAGTTTGATTTGAATCTTTCTTCAACTATACTCTGTTCAAAGTATGCACTATAGTATTGATTGCTTCCTTCCAATATTTGATCACAACACTCTTTTCTATCATTAAGGTTCTTGCACAATCCATGATGGATCTATTCCTTCTTTCAGCAATGCCATTTTGTTGAGGTGTACTAGGGGCTAATACTTGTTTCTTTCCTTTTTCAATGTAGAATTCATTGAATTTATTGGAAATGAATTCACCTTCTCTATCTGATCTTAAACATTTCAACTTCTTTCTAGCTTCTTTCTCTACTCTTGCTAGATACCAAAAAGCTTTAGATTTTTCTTTTAGATACATTATAGTCATCATTCTAGAATAATCATCAATAAATAGAATAAAATACTTATCTCCACTATAGCTCTCTATTATAATAGGTCCACATAACTTTGTATGAACTAACTCCAAGACTTCTTCTAAATGATAGTGTTTTCTTTTGAAACTTGTCTTTCTCATCTTACCAATTTGACAATTTTTGCATAGACCCATATCAAGTTTTCTCAGACTACGAATACCTCTTACTCTTTTATTTTTTCTTAACTTGACCAGATTATCAAAGTTCACATAAAACAACCTTTTATTCCATAACTAAACTATTTTACTTGAGCAATAATACTTGAACTTTCACTAAGATCTAGGTAGAATAGGATACCTTTTGTTTGTTTGCTAGACCCAACCAAATTACCTTTTCCATCCAATAGCTTAGCCTTCCCATTCATGAATTCCACCTTGAATCTAATGCTATTCAACTATACCACACTCAGTAGATTATTCTTTAGTCCTTCAACCCAATAAAAATTGTCACATCTAAGTTTATTGGTTAGTGAGATACAACCTTTTCCCTTTATGCAACAAGGTTCATTGTTTCCAAATCTCACACTATCACCATCATAATGTTTCATGTGTTCAATTTATTTTTTATCACCAATCATATGATGGGAGTAGCCACTATCAATAATCCATTTATCATTATTGCTAACATGAGAGATAAGTGTCATTGTATCTCTTTCATCATCAGATTCATCTTTTACAACAATATAAACCATTTCTTCATCTTCACTTCTATCTAAATCTTTAGCCATAAACAAGATTTATTACGTTTGTCCTTGTAGTCCTTGAAGTTCTTAAAAATCTTTCTTGCCTTTGTACTTGTGTTTCTTTTCATCTTTTTCTTCTCTGTTTGGGCACCTTGTAGCAATGTCTACAACTTCTTCACAAGAAAAATAGATTATAGGAACCTTACCTTTATACTTTCCTTTGCCTTTGGGATACCTTCTTGCAAATAATGCTTCAATGGCTTCAAGATCACTGTCAGAACTATCTTCTTGTTCACTTTTAGATTGTTTTCTTTTAGATCTTTTAGCTTTCTTCTTGAGTGATATCTTGGCTTCAAATGTAAACTCAAGATTTCTAAAACTAGGAGTATAATTGTCATAGTTATCTAGTTCAAATGCTATCAATCTTCTAACTAGAGCATCCAAAGTTATATTATTTTTTGGATCACATCTCATTTCTTGAATATCAGACACTCTAATTGCATAGATAGGAAGAAGGGTTATAAGTACCTTTCTTACCACTATTACATCTTCAATTGTTCATCTAGAGGCTTTGATAGTGTTGGGACTCAAAATTGAAGCCTTAATTTTGAGTACCATTCAAAAAATCAAGCCCTATAAACACTTTTTAATGTATGTGTACCTGGTTGTCTATTTGAGGCCTAAGAGGTGTTTAATGTTTCTAACACCTTGCATTCAATATATTCACTCATCCCGTGAAGATAAATTTCCATTATGAGTCATTCTCTGAGGTTTCATTTTGAGCAATGTCCAAATCTGCATTTTTGCCCAAGTGTCAAACAATGACAAGAGGCCTTGTTTGCAATTAAATATCTTGCACCCAGTTATGTTTCATGATTAACCACTTTAAGAGTGTGTAGTATCCATACTGGAGAACTTATGTTTCAGATTTTGAGTCATTTTGATATGTTTTGACTAAGTTTTGAATCCCTCAAAGTTGGTTGTTTATTGTTGTCACACTGATGCTAATTGTTTAGAATTTTGGGAGGCCTTGTTTGACTGGTTATAACTTTGGCCTAGTTAACTAAAATGAGAAAATTCCATTTGAATTGCATTCTAGAGGTCAGATACTTGTTATGTTTTAATTTTGATCTTATGAAAAATTTGTTTGATTAGTTTTCAAACACAATTTCATTTGCAATTTGTAATGTTTTACTGGTGTCAAGAAGTACAAATTGATTGATATCCCTTTTCGTGATGTCATAACTTTGAATCTATGATAGATGAGATCAAATGGATTGTACTATTGCATTCTTCTCTAAAAATTCTTTAAGTGGGCCAGTTTGCAAGTCTTGATGAATCCATTTGCACACTTTTCCAGGCCCATTTTGTTTGTGAAAATTACTTTTCTGCCAGTGTTTTCGGTTCTACAATTCTGAGTAGCCCACTTTGACCACTCACCAAATGCGCCTAGTTATTCACCATGATCCCAAATCATAGATTATATTGTCCTCATGACAATGAACCAATGCCCCAATTTTCATGCCTCCAAGCATCAGTTTGACCTATTTTCAAAGCCAAATCTGAATGCTTTTATGGTTTTCTAACATGTGTGCTTGTAAGCTATTCTAAGGAGGCAACTTTGACAGTCAATATCTTTTGACTGAGAATTCATCATGAGACAAGATTCGACAGGGTATAAGAATGTTGAACAAAGGATTAGTGGGTCTGATTTTAGAGTCTAGCCAGGTGTTTTTGTCAAATTTTAAGGCTAGTCAAAGGACCACTTGGCATGAAGTTGACGATTTGTAGAAAGAGGTGGAAATGCATTTTAAAATTGTATCTAGTGTTTGAATTTTTTTCAAATCAATATTACATGATTAATGGACCAATTTGACAGTTTAGTTGTTTGAAGACAAATTCTTTTAGTCGGACCCACTTTGGGGCTCGACTAATTGCATTAGCCTAATAAGAAGCATGAGGATGTGCACATATTACACAAAGGAGATGATTCAGACTTAGAGATGTATGTTGATTGAACATAATAAGAATTAGATGACTCAAATCGAATGGTGTATATTGAAGAGTGCAAATTCTTCTTTAAAAGATCTCTTAGTAAATCAAGGCAACCTCTTATTTGGTATGTGGATGTACTTTTGGTGCAATATGATTTTCTCCAAAAGATGATTTACTTTGAAAAGATTGAGGTAGTGAACCATCTTTGAAATAAATATGTTTGTGAGACATTACTAAATTATGGTGTGGATTATGATAAGACATGGATATATGATAAAAATACATCATGAAATCAATCACTTTTGCAATACCCACTATCTGCAGGAAGTGTATGCTCATATGCTTGTCCAAATTAATAAATAAGTGAAAGAAGTAATTCAGGCTGATTGTACATGCTATGCCTATGACATTATGGTTATGGTGTGAAGGTGACAAAAACAACAATACTGGAAAGCATTGCTCAAAGTTATGAACAATTGGATGAAGAACACACAAAAAAAATTTAATAGCAATTGAGACACAAAATAAACTATTTATAACAAGAAGCTAGAAAAAACTCACATGTTAGCAAGATTTTAATGGAGCAAAGATTGATGGAAAAAGAGAATGTAAAGTGGCAACAACAACTTATGTACTTGGCTCATGATAAAATCTTGTATATTCTAACTAATACTGTACCTTGAAGGAAGTTGAAGCAAACAAACTAAAATCAAACCAAGGAAAACTAATGCACCATGTGGTGTAAAGGCTAGAGTATTAGTAGGTGATGTCAGTAATGTTGTGCTCTGGACAAAGTCTAAGGTGTTTTATGTAGCTGCCGATGGTCAAACGAAGGTTAGAAATCATCCTCCATCAAAGCAATATACCAATTAAAAATGTGATTTCATTTAACTCAGTGATTGTAGGGTATGCATAGAGTGGGTATGTTGAAGAAATCACATATGAGAGGGAGGTAGTTTGCAATCACTCGTGAAGTCATAAAGCCAAGGTGGAGAGGTCCCTATTACACAACCTTGACCCATTAGAAAACATGTGCAAGCAAGCTTTAGAGAATGTATAGCTAATAGATGAGTATGATAACTCAACGGGCTCTCCTTGCAACAAAGTACAGTTATGGTGAGAAGTGTGGCGATTGTCAAAAGGGGAGGTATTGAATGTTTCAAGATGAAATAATTATCTCATCAAGGATGGAGAATGGTTAAAGTAGAGAGGAGTTTACACATGAAAAGAGATTGGAAATGCTAAAGAAGGATGCTAGTATATGCAGGAGGAGGAATTGTGTTTGAAGAGTTTTCTTTCTTCTGAATGTCCAAAGGAAAGACCAAGTGTTGAAACCCATGGTGATGGAGGTATAGGGTAGATCAAGACAAAGAATGAATTACAAAAGCCTCAAGTGAAGATGCCCAAATCTATGGGAGAGAGGATGCAACTTGAGTGCCAATAAATGAATTATGAAGAGCACCATAGGTTGAATCCAAGTAGCCAACATAGGAGTTGTAGATTATCTATGATGGCAGGGGTAATACAAGGAGTGAGCACCAAATAAGATGCATCCAAGCCCACATTGGAACATAATGTAGATGTCACACACGTTTTGAATGACATCGAACTCCATTTAGAAAAAACCAAAGTTCCATTTAAAAGGATGCAGCAACAGTTTTATGAGTTGTCCATGGTAGTAGAGGGAGCAATCAAACTTTATTCTCTTTGATATGATAGATGCCACACCTATAGTAGGCATAGAATGCCCTTGGAAGCACAAGTGATATCTTGTGGTTTGAGAGAAGCATGAGTGCATGTAGAGGAAAGCATGAAGAATGAAGAGGAATGGTGAAAGTAATTATCCCATATTACCCATGTTTGAGGTCTCTCAATATTTTAAATGCACGAGCCCAACCTTATTACATGTCTAAGAAGACAAGTGCTCTTAAAGTGCAAAGCTCATGTGTGGGACCCAACTAGATGGTGACAAGAGT
Source organism: Cupressus sempervirens (assembly GCA_028749045.1). Lineage (NCBI taxonomy): Eukaryota > Viridiplantae > Streptophyta > Pinopsida > Cupressales > Cupressaceae > Cupressus > Cupressus sempervirens. The sequence goes on along the minus strand of CM053783.1, from coordinate 774,947,909 downwards.
TAAATTTTGAACAACATATGTAGTGATGTCAGCATGACATAAAATTTGGACTAACCTGCAGTTAACATGTGGTGTCAGAGGATCGACCCAACTTGGTGCAAGAAATGAGTTGTTGACATGGCACAAGGTGGACATGTGTCACAAAGGTACATTCCCATATACACAATCAACAACTGCTAATTGTGCATGTCAGGATCTGCCTAGTTGACACATGGTAGCGGGCCTCAGTTAGTTGTGAGGTGGTAGGTGTCAGGTAGAAGGTTATGTGGCATTGAGGGGGTAGTTTGGAAGCTAATGAGATATTGACACATGGTGGTGATGTGTCAACTAGTCAGAGGGTCCCACGTGGTGCTCGATGGAAGGTGATGTGGTAGATGCCAACTAATAGCATGTTGCCATGTGGCACAAAAGTCAAACTCAATTGACTCAGATTCATAGATAAGTTAGAAAATAAAAAATGATTTAAAAGTGATATTTTAAATGTTTTTGGCATAATCATGTGCAAGAATTTTCAAAATTAAAAAGAGGATATAACCTAAAGTATGAACTATAGGTTATTTTTTAATTTTTGCATAAAAAATTAAAAGGCAAGTGCAGACTATAGAGCTATGATAGGGGCATGATTTTCGAAATGGTATTCTGGGTATCTCTAGTAAGAAAATATAGTGATGTTCAATATCACTGGAATCAGGAGAGAATGACCTTTCCATTTCTTGAGTTCATTTTCACATAGGAAGCTATCTGCTTAGGTTATACAAGGTTTTATTCCAGATACCCAATTTGCAACCACATTCAGGTATGGAAGTTCATATTTGTTTTCTAGCGAGGTGATGGACTGAATGTGTGTAAAAGGCAGTAAAAATGTCGTTAGGGTAGAGTCCAAGTCAGTTGAATCAAGATATTATCAAAAAAATTAGATATTTTGGTGACACAAGGGTTTTCATCATTCATAAGAGATATTTCGAAGTTTGTTACAGAATAATGATGAAAATCATATCAAATTTCATGGGTGTAAAGATGAGAGAGGTTTTACAACTATAGGGAATGAAGATTCAAATGGACACATGTCACTTCTAGATTAGATCTAGGATTTCATTCTCCTGCTATATCTTTCTCTTTCTCATCCATTGTAGGGGTTAGTTCCAGTTTATCTGTGAGACCATATTGTTGGATCCAAAGCTGTGATTCCACCACATTCTTCAACATATTTCTCTTGTATGAATAATAGTAGTTAAGATAATATAGCTAGTCTTGATCCACTTAGTGGTTTTATGAATTATTTTACATGCATCTAAATGTATAGGTTCAAAAAAATGAATACAATGAGCATGAATCTCCTTAGTTTCATTGTAATTCTTGTCTCTTATTCTATAATCTACAATCTTAGGTGGTTTAGGAACAAAGAACTGAGACCCATTTGCGTCCACTTAAGGTTGTATGTCTGATATGTTTTGCTATTGGAATAAAGGGCCAAGTAAATGCTTGATATATTTGATAGGGTTGCTGGTTATTTGAGAGGGATACTTCATTAGAATGAGGTCTTTATGAATATCGATGTCTGATTCACAAAGTGATAAGATAGATCTAATATCTTGATGTATGGAATATGTCATTGGTATCATAGATGTATGTGTTTACTTTGTGGAATTGCCTAATAGATAAGGCATTGATCAACTACAGGATCAACTTGTTCTTATTGTTGCATATTTGGGGATTTTCTGAAATCAACATCATTAATCAAATATCTTTCCCTTTAATATTTGAAGGAACTAAAATGTGATACCCTCACTTAGCTTAGCAATTTATTTGGCCATGTTATTAGCTATTCCATGTCTGAGATATTTGCATAAGTGTTAGAAGATTAATGGTTTTATCTACTTTGTTAGATTCCAGTGTATGTTTTAGTATTGGTACCATATAAGTGAATCTGAGGTCTACCCACCTAGGTTTTGCAAAGCCTAAAGTAGAAGAAGGGTCTAGCCTTATAGTTGGTCCAGTGTTTGAAAGGGTATGTTGAAGATGGGAAGTAGCTGCCCCTAGATGTATCTTCTTCTCATCAGGCTAATTTGAAATTGTGATGTTTCAAAACACCAATAGATAGCACTGACACTGGCTTTGATTCTTTCAACATATTTTGCAATGTTTTCATCCTCTCTCATTTCCATCTAATCAAACTACCTTCTAAGATTTTCTAGTTTGGCTCTCCTTACATTGTCATCTCCTCCATATATGGCTTTTAGCTTGATCCACATTTCATAAGTAGTTCCACAATCTTTGACCTCATCAAATTCTATATAGTTGAGAGATGAAGCAATATCAATCGTCATGATATTATGACTTTCAATTTTTGAGAATAAAGTTACCATAAATAGTCCATTGATTAAATTACATGAAATTCATGTATAACACTTATTTAGATCACTTTCAACTCATAACTTAAATAGACAACTTTAGAGTTTGATACAAATAGATAACCAAAAAAAAAAATGGCATAATTTGATGATGTTAAGGTGCCTCTACACCACACTCCAATTATAATATATTTTTTGTACACATGTAGATATGTGGTAAGTAAATCTATAAATATAAAGCATCATCCTATGCAATAATCAACACAAAGTTAATCATAATCATATAGCTAACATCATATACTTAGATACTCAAAGTCAATATAAACATCAAAGCAACATCAAGCAATCTAGCATGCACATGCAAAACAATATAAAAATCATTAACATCATAAACATAAATAGTGGTTGATGAGTGGTTTTGACACACATTAGTACCCATTAGTATGTCCCATGTCCCTTAAGGTGTTATAATGGGTATTAATGGGTTCTACTATATTCCAATTGGTCCTAGTGTATTTTAAGGGGTCGTAATGGTTATTTGGACCACTTAGGACCAATTATGGTCCATCATCAAACATTGGGACCCCTTAGGGCACATTAGTGTGTAATGGTTAATATGCTTTAAATGGCCTTAGTGGCTTCTAATGTGTCATAATGTGTGCTAATGAGCCCCAATGGGTCATAGTGTGTCATAATGGGTCCTAATCAATCCTAATGTGCCCTAATGCCATCTTAGGACAAATTAAGACCTATTAGGACACATTAGAATCCTAACTATGCCCTAAAATGATTGATACACTCTAAGGGGTCATAATGGGTCCTTAATAAGTCCTAAGGGTTCATGAAACCACTTAGATCCCATTACAACCCTTTAGGAAAATTAGGACTAAGTAGGACATATTAGAACCCTAAAGTGTTTCCACAACAATTAATATTTTATAAGGAGCCCTAATGGGTCCTAACATGTTTTAATGGGCATGGATGTGTCCTATGGGTCATAATGGGTTCAAGAGTTCCTATGAACACTTAGGACACATTAAAATCCCTTAGGAAATATTACAACACATTATGACACATTAACAACCATTAGTGTGTCCTACTATGATTAATGTGTTGTAAGGGGTCCTAATGTTTCCTAGTGTGTCCTAATGGGTCCTAATATATCCTAAGGAGTCTTAGTTAATCCTAACAACATCTAGAATCCATCATGAGCCCTTATGATGAATTATGATCACTTAGAACCCTAAAATGTACCCTATAGTTATTAATGTGCTCTCTCTCTCTCTCTCTCTCTCTCTATATATATATATATATATATATATATATATATATATATATACACATACACATACATACACACACACACACACACACACACACACATATATATATATATACACATATACATACATACATACATACATACATACATACATACATACATATATATATATATATGTGTGTACATATATACACACGCATATATATACATATATATATATATATGTATATATATGTATATGTACATATATACACACACATATATATACATATATATATATATGTATATATATGTGTGTGTATATATGTACACACACACACACACACACACACACACACACACATATATATATGTATGTATGTATGTATGTATGTATATGTATATATATATATGTATGTATGTATGTATGTATGTATATATATATATATATATATATATGTATATATATGTGTGTGTGTATATATATATATCTCACATACACACACATAGACACACTCACTCCCCACTTCCTACCCTCCCTCTTCACTCTCCTCACTTCCTACTCCCCTCTCTCCCACCATCTTACATTCCTTCCCTCTCTCTCTCAACATGGTTAAACATACATTTCAACTACCAAACCAACCGTAGAATAAATAATACAATGAGCAATGATCCTTAAATGATCATACACAAGTTAGGGGCTTAAGGTTATAATCAATAGTCAATTAAAAATATGTTGAAGACAGTGTGTTGATTCCTAAATTTTTTTTAAACCTCCAAAATATAGAATATTTCACTCAACTCCTATGAATTTGAAAGCACTTTGAAATATCCTATATACATATAATATAACTTAAGTATTTAAATTATACTTAAATGTTACGTCCTAGTCATAAAACTATCTTGGCAGGGCCTATTGGATTTTAATTGTGTATTTAGAAGGTTTTTTTGCATTTTTATTTACAAACTTTAAATAACATGTACAATATGTTTTGAGGGTTCTTCCTACTAATTGGGGAGGATTCTTGGATAGACATATGTCACCATTTCTTCCTAAAAGGGAAAACATCATTTAGTTTTGTTGGTGCAACATCTACAATGATTCAAGAGCATCTATCATGGGTGTAGATTTTAAATTGAGGGGAGGGGGGGTCTTATTTGCTTCTCTTCCTTCTTATTTTGAGGAGGCATCATTGTCTTTGGAGTTTGAACCATATTTTTATGCAAATCAATTACCACTCGTTCCTTGTTTTTCACATTCTTTTATTGGGATTGATCCTTATTGATTTGTGGCATCTTCACCAATTAAGGATATGGCAACACATCATCAGACTTCAAAGACATCATACTTTATTTAGATTCACCTTCCTTATTCATATCCACAATGGGAATCCTTCTTGCATTTGTACTTGGTGTATCTTCTTCCTAAGGGAATAAATGTTGTTTGTTAACATTGGAACACCTTTTGTCTTCAAGTACTTTCCATACTTGCAAGAGATCATTCACTATGGGGGAATTTAATTTCTCCTTTCTTCCTTCCCATGGAGTGATACTTGATTGTATATGCATCATGCATGTTATAATAGGGGGGTTTTGATTACTCTATCCATTCATGCATCTTTCTTTATTTTCATCTCTCTTTTTGGGGGAGGGCTTTTTGCATGAGGTTTTTCCCCTTTCTCCACTTTATAAGAGATTGCATTGCATATCTTTTGTACTTGTAGTGTATACATGGGTACCAAACATGGCCTAGTAGCCAAGATAAATCTTTCATCGTCATCTAGATTTTGTGAGCTTAAGTGCATTCCCCTAAGTTTTACTTCATGGGGGTGTTGGTGTAAGTAAATAGTACTAATTACACTTTACTTAAGTTTACTTAGGATAATGCATTTTCATATATAGTTTTCATGTAGACACATAGGAGTTGACACTTTATTTGAGCACATGTTTTCTCACACCCCACTTTGTGTGATACACCTTTGTGTTCTTATCCTCTCATTGTTGCACATACTTTCATGCACAATGGAGGATACTCCACCTTTGGTGGACATGTAATTGGTTTTTATGCTTATCACTTGCATGAATCCTAGTTATCTTGCATTGCCTATATTTTCAACCACATTTAGATTGTAAACCAAGTCATGGACATTGTACTCTTGATCATTATTGACTTAATCAATTGATCATTTTCCCTATCTCTTTAGTGCTATCTCTTGAGCTGATGCAGGAGCATCCTGGATTGCCTTGTTATCCTGCTCATTTTTGTTCATTCTACAATTTGGTGCTGAGTTACTATAACGCTTAGTTGGTGCCAAGTTATTGTAGCACTTAGTTGGTGTTGAGTTATTGTAGCACTTAGTTGGTGCTGAGTTACTGTAGCAATCTAGTGTTGACTAAGTGTTCCTTCATGTGCCAAGTTACCTAGTGTATGCCAAGTGACTCTTCATGTGCCGAGTTACCCATTGTATGTCGAGTAACCTTCATGTGTTGAGTTTTCCTATTTATGTTGAGTGTCAGCATTTGGATGTGATTTCTGAAGCCAACTATTGGAATTCCTTTTAGAATAACTAAGAGGGGGGGGGGGTGAATTAGTTATTCAAGGTCTAGCTATAAAAATAAAACTTTTCACAATTTAGTGAATCCATAAAACATTCTTAATCATGCATGCATTCATTGTGTGTTAACTAAATAAGATATGTTACTATTAAATCAACATGCATACATATAAAACATAAAACACAACATATCCATCAACACACTTGACACAATGATTTAATGTGGAAACCCAATTTGAGAAAAACCACTAGTAACATGCTACTCCTTTTTCACTCTTTTGAAGTGATGCCTTGTTAAAGGCCAACCCTATTAAAGGTTAAAAAACACATTGTTAAGTGTGACCCAGTTAAGGGATTTCAATCACCTTGTTAAAAGCAAGCCTTGTTAGAGGACTTTAGGCCATTCACTTGGAATGCCATCCTATTAAAGGATTTCCCAATGAATGATAAGTCAACCTTACTCCAAAGGATTTACCCTAGGCTAACAAAATTGTTTGAAAGTAATAGTAGAGCTTTGATCTAATACAACTTACAACCTTGCAGATTACATATCACTATTCAGTCATCAACTTTGTTTGGCTTCCAATCTTTGTAGTTCTAATAGCTTGTTCACCCTTCAAGCATTCATCCTCTTTAAGCCTTATTTCTTAGTACACCATTGTATACTTCTTACTTGGGTCACTTGAAGCAAAACCCCTTTCCTTCTCCTTGTTAAATTTTCACATCAAAACTCTCTAACCTCTTTTCTTCATGACCATACATCCCTACATATAGGAAATTAGAACACTTTTCCTACTCATTATCCATCACCAAAATTAGGGTGTTTTGATGGATTAGGTAGGATGCAATGTATTTATCCCATATCTTGTCTTTTCTAGAAACTTCTCCTAGAATCCATTTGAATTCGCCTCCAAAATGGTTTACATAAGATTCTATGCCACCAACTCATCAATCTTATCTTCCTTCTAATTCAAAAGTTCCAAGAAAACAAACTTGCTAGATTTTATTTGGTGAATCTTTGATCTTTGTCATAATGCAACAAATTGGCATTATCAATCTTCTGATGCTCGATAAATACCGTGTTACTCGACATCTATTGTAAAATCACTCAGCATCAACTAGATTTTACTGGTTCTTAGCATCAACTAAAAATTACTTGGCATCAACTAACTTGCTCGACACCTACTAACTTTCTTAGCATCCACTAGAATTTTCTTTCACTTAGCTCCAAATGACTTTTTGCTTGGCTTGCACTAACTTTTCCCAGCACCTACTATCAACTTGGTCAAGCCCAACAAATGAACTTTGTTCAACCTTATTCTTATGATCTTTCTAAGTATAGCCAGTCATTTTGTAACCTAAAGTAGATCAAAAATACATTATGTTATCACTATCTTAACTAATTCTTTCACTTCAATACATAATCATAACTCAACCTTTCCTCTTGGTACTTTTGCTACATCTTGTTGATAAAATCCTCCTCATTAATCAACTAAGTGATAGTGCTTGAAACATATAAGAAATTGTCTTATCAGCATGTAGCAGGTTTGACATCAGTGACAAAACAATGATTGAAACACACAATCTTCTTCAATAGTCTTTCCACTCAAATGGTCTTTTCAATCATATATCAACAATCTCCCTCTTTGGCATTGATGGCAAACCAAATTGATCAACTAGTCAAACAAATGATGAACACCTTGTTCCATCAAACTAACTAGGTTAAAATAGTAAGGAAATACCAAAAAGAAAGCTTATGATTTGAGTTTTTTTCTCTCTATCAACAAATCTCTTCTAATTAGGTTACAAAATATAACATTCTCTTCTTTCATCTAGATTAGTAGAAGATCAGAATATCTTCCTCTTTTTGTTTTTCTGCTTTCTCCCTTTTTCTTTCTTTTAGTCTTTTGATCTTTTGATGATGTACACTCTCCATTGTTCCTCTTGCACTAATTAGTTTAGTGTACTTTCTCCCTTGATCAACTTCCTTGATCAGTTTAATGTACTTTCTCCCTCTTTTACAACAATGCCAAAGATATACTCTTCAACACTTGGCACCTTTGATATATGTAGACATAGACTTTTGTAGGTTCTTCAATTATCTCCCTCTATCATCTTGCTTGTGAATTATTTGTAATTCCAGTTCTATGATTACTTTAGATAGTCCCTAAAGTAAGATCCTCTACATCAATTTGTATGAAATGAATGTCAGCTTGTTTGATGTAGTGTACTCCCTCTATCTTTTACATAGCCTTTGATAGGGGTATCACCCCTAGTTTACCTCTCAGATACTCATAAGCATCCTTAGGTAATGCTTTGGTGAAGATATCAACAATTTGCTCCTTTGTGTTAATATATTCCATCTTCACTTCTTTGTCTTGAACCAATTCCCTTACATAATGATACTTTATTGCAATGTGCTTTGTCTTTGTATGCATTATAGGATTCTTTGATATATTTATAGCACTTGTATTATCACAATAAAGTGTCACTGGTTCTATGATTTCTTTCTTTAATCCCTTAAGTAGCTATTTGATCCATACAATGGTTGTGCAATTAATAGTAGCATCAACATACTCTGCTTCACTAGTAGATTAGGAAGTACAACTCTACTTCTTGCTAGTCCATGTAACAAATCTTTTGCCTAAGAAGAATGCTCCTCCACTGGTGCTCTCTCTATCATCAATATTTCCAACCCACTCAACATTAGTGTAGGCTTTCAGTTCAAATTTTTCATTCTTCTTATAGTATAAACCATACTCTTTTGTTCCTTTCAAGTATCTCATTATCCTTTTTACAACCATCAAGTGATTCTTTCTAGGATTAGAAAAGAATCTTGCAACTATCCTCATAGCTAATGCAATATCAAGTCTATTGTGTACTACATATTTCAATTTTCCAATCATGGATCTATATAATGTTTGATTGACCTCAACTGAAATATCATTCTTTGATAGCTTGATTGTTGTCACCATAGGTGTACTTACTGATTTTGAATCTTCAAGTCCAAATGTCTTCAATATCTCTTTGACATATTTTGACTAAGTGATATATACACCATATTTCATTTGATAGAATTGCAATCCCACAAAGAATTTGATCTCCCCAAACATTGACATTTCAAACTCTTGCTTCATCTAATTTGCAAAATCTTTACACAAAGCATCTTGTCCTTCAAATATGATGTCATCAACAAATATTTTAGATAATAGTATACCTTTTTCTTTATCTGTCTTCATGTGCAAGTTACTATTATCATCTATCCTTTCAAATCCAATCTTAACAAGATAAGTATGAAGTCTCTCATACCATGCTCTTGGTGCTTGTTTCAATGCATATAGGGCTTTATGTAGTCTACATACATTGTTCTTACTATTTTTATCCACAAAACCTTTTGGTTGTTCTATGTAGACCTCTTCTTCTAATATGCCATTCAGAAATGCAAACTTGACATCCATCTGATAAAGTTTGAAACCTTTGTATGCAACACAAGTAAACAAAATTCTCACTCCTTCCATTCTTGCTACAGGGGAAAATGTTTCACCATAGTCAATTCCTTCTTCTTGTGCATACCCTTTGCAAACTAGTCTTTCTTTATTTCTTGTTACTTCACCATTCTCATCTAACTTTTTTTCTGAATACCCATTTTGTGCCAATCACACTCTTATCTTCTAGTCTAGGAACTAGACTCTAAGTCTTGTTCTTTTCTATCTGCCGAATTTATTCTTCCATAGCTTTGTACTAGTCATCATCCTCCAATGCATCTCTCATTGTCTTAGGTTCCTTCATGCTTGACAAACATGATTCTCCTCTCAATATATTTCTTATCATTGGACTTGCATCTTTGTCTCCAATGATTTGATCTATAGGATGGTGTCTTTTGACATATTTGGACAGTCTAAGCTCAGTTCTTATTGCTACATTCTGTCTCTTAGCTTCAATATCATTATGTACATCTCTGTCAGGTGTTTCAACATCTCTTTCATGTGTGCTAATCTTACAGTCAGATTGTATATTCTATTCATTCTACAACTTGGCATCTGAATGTAACTTGGCATTCAAAAGCTATGACTCGAAAATTATTAAAATTTGATGTTGGCTTGCTCCATGATTTGTAGCATCTTCTTTAGCAGGCATTCCTTCATAATAGTATACAAATTATTTGTATGCTTCTAGTTCTTTTGTAGGTTCAGCCTCATGTATTTCTGTGAACTCATCAAAATTCATATTTACACTTTCCACAATTTTGTTAGTGTTAGTAATTAAACACTTATAAGCTTTACTTCTTGTGGAATAACCAAGGAATATACCTTTTTTGCTCTTTGCATCAAACTTTCCACTCCTAACATCTTTAAGGATATAGCATTTTCTTCCAAATACCTTAAAATATTTTACATTAGGTGGATGACCATACCATAGTTCAAAAGGTGTTGAGTGAGTACCTTTCTTGACTTGCACATGGTTCAAGGTGTATACAGCAGTACTTACAGCTTCTCTCTAGCATTTTAGAGCAACATTTTTCTCCATCATGAGTGTTCTAGCATAGTCCATTATTGACCTATTTCTTCTTTCAAAAATTCCATTTGTGGAGGGGTCCTAGGTGTAGATGTTTGTCTCTTGATTCCTCTATCATTACAAAACATCTCAAACTCATGTGAAGTGAATTCACCTCCTCTATCTGATCTCAAGCATTTCAAACTCTTACCTATTTCTTTTTCAATTCTTGCTAACTACCATTTAAACATTTTGAAAGCATCTGATTTTTGTTTTAGAAACATGATTGTCATTATTCTAGAGTAATCATTACCAAACAACATTATATACTTATCTCCTTTGTAGCTTTGCACTTCAATTGGTCTACACAAGTTAGTATGAACAATTTCAAGTATTTCCTAAGCTTTACTTTTAAAGTTTGAATTTGTCATTTTGCCTAGCTAACATTGTTTGCACATTATATTTTCTGGTTTCTTCAACTTAGGAAAACCTCTAACTCTTTTCATGTTGCTAATACTAATCAGATTATCAAAATTTACATGACATAATCTCTTATGCCAAAGCCATACATCATCAAATTTTGTAATAAGACAAGTAGCATCTTCTACATCCAAATAGAACAAATTACTCCTAGTTTGATCACCTTTTCCAATCAAATTTCTATTTGTATCATATATCTTGGCTGATTTCTTTTCAAACTCAACTTTACATCCCAAATTATTCAATTGTGACACACTTAACAAGTTATAATACAATCCTTCAACATAATAAGCATTGTCACATGAAATCTTGTTTGTGAGTTTGATAGACCCTTTTCCTTTTATTAAACATGGTGCATCATTACCAAATCTTACACTATTTCCATCATAATAGGTTAAGGTAATGAACTTACTTTTGTCTCTAGTCATGTGATGTGAGCATCCAATGTCAATGATCCATTTGTCATTCTTGTTCACACAAGTCATAAGTGTAGTTGCCTCATCCTCATCTAATTCATCCTTCATTGCAACATATACCACTTCATCATCATTTTCATCAGAGTCATGTTCATTAACAATGTAGCATGACTTCTTGCCTTTGTCTCTGTAGTCTCTTCCATCATCTTCTCTTCTATTTTTGTGCTTGTTCCCTTCTCTAAATTTCTTCTTCTATGTACATCTTTCTACAATATGACCAACTTCATTGCAATTAAAATAAATGATAGGCAACTTACCTTTAAACTTGCCTTTTCCTTCGTAAAATTTTCTTGCTAGTAATGCTTCCAATTGTTCAATACCCTCATCTATGTTACTGTCATTGGATAAATAATTTATCTTCCTCTTCTTCATCTACTTCACCTCCTCAAAATCCTTTAGCAACAATTTTTCTTTGAAAGCTGATTCAATACTTTTTGGTTTGTAGTTGTCAAAATTAGATAACTCAAAAGTAGTAAGTCTTCCTACTAGACCTTTAAGGGTTAGATCATTTCTTGGTATACATCATAACTCTTGAATTGTAGATACTCTAATGGCATACATAGGCAAAAATGTTCTCAAGACTTTACTTAGCACAGTATCATCATCTATTTTACCAGTAGCACCTTTTATTACACTAATAACTTCTTTTATTCTAGAAACATATTCAACAATATTTTCACCTTCTTCTATTCTCATGTCATCAAACTTACCTTTGAGGCTCTTTGATTTGGCTCTTTGAACATTTTTGTCTCCTCCATAGATGGTGTCTAGGGCATCCCACATCTACTTTTCACTTTTAAGGCCTTTGATATAATCAAACTTAGCATAGCTTAGGGCAGAGGCAATCTCGAACATTGCCTAATTGTGTTCTTTCTTTTTCTTCAAATCTTCAGGAATTAGGGCTCCTATTGGATCAATATGTTCTACTAAAATGCAAGATTGTGGATAATATTCAAGTCCTCCAAGATGTACCTTCATCAAAATTTTCCATGCAGAAAAGATATCTCTATTAAGCTTGGGTACCTCTCTTTTTAAAATCTTGATCTTTGTGCTTGTAGTACCTTAAAACTAATCCTCTTAAGCAGATGGCTTTGATACCAATTGTTGGAATTCTTTTAGAATAACTGGGGGGGGGGGGGGGGGGTGGGGTGAATCAGTTATTTAAGGTATAGATGTACAAATAAAACTTCTCACAATTTAGTGAATGCATTAAAAATTCTTAATCATGCATGCAATCATTATATGTTAACTAAAATTGATATGTTATTGTTAAATCAACATGCAAACATGTAAAACATAAAACACAACATATCAATCAGCACACCTAACATAATGATTTTATGCGGAAACCCAATTTGGAAAAAACCACCAGTAACATGCTACTCCTTTTTCACTCTTTTGAAGTGATGCCCCGTTAAAGGTTACAACACATACTGTTAAGTGTGACCTAGTTAAGGGATTTCAATCACCTTGTTAAAAGTGAGTGTTGTTAGAGGAATTTGTGACACAATGCGATAAGACCACACAATAGAAACACAATAATAAGGAGAAATAATGCTAGATCTGATGCCAAATTACAATTCTTGATATATTCATAAAATATAATTGATTACATGCAATGTGTCAGGTTGTAAGGCCTTCCTAGTTACGGGCAAATACAAAGCAAGAAATAGTTCTGCAAGATCCCTCAAGATCCAATCCCAAACCCTAGCTAGTCCAGATCTACACTCTGGTAGAAACTCACAAGGGAGATCTCAACTTGTGCTTGCAAGCCCATGAAGCTATCTCCTTATTTTCTAAGCCACAGCTACTAGCTCTGCTCCAACTTCATCCAAGTGTAAACTACCTCATAGTCAGTGCTATGTTCACACATTCACAACTCCATCACAATCCTACTGTAAACTGCCTCACATTCGGCACTCTACTTATAGACTTAGGAAAACTCGCTCTTCAGCTACTTCCCACACCCACTCCTCTTTTGAGTGAATGAAATAATTACTAAAGACTTCCCCACAACCCCTACTTATACAAATCTAAGCCACAAGTCGGCCCAAAACACAAATTAAATACAAATACATAAATTAAATGCCAAAGTCGGCCTCCTACAACAATTAAATTCCCAAAATTGATGTCTTAGTAAAATTGCGATATCTCCTAGCTCTGACTGAATTAGGACTCAAGATTTGAACCATAGGTAGAAATCTAGGCCCTCTTCAATATTTAAAATTTGAATCCTTTAACTCATTGTGAAAAATGAGTTATATAACCTGAAATAGACACCAAATTTTTAGATCATGCCAAGCAACCAAAGACCATGTCGAGCTCCATAGACCATGCTGAGTTCCAAAGACCATGCCCAGCTGCATAGACCATGTCGAGCTCTCAAGACCATGCTGAGCTCCCAGACCATGCCAAGCTCCCTAGACCATGCCAAGCTCCCTAGACCATGCCGAGCTTCCTAGACCATGCCAAGCTCCATAGACCATGTCGAGCTCCGAAGACCATGCCAAGGTCCCATCCTTCTTTGACTAAGTACCATTCCAAACACCCTCCAAAGCAAATACTGAGCCTCCTCCCATGAACTCCAAAGTAGTCACCAAGTAAATCCAAGATGCTCCTGCATTAGACTCCCTAGGTAAATAGAAAAGTGTGTCCCACACTTTGATGCCCAAAGAAAGAGCAAAAACCAACTTCATCTTCACCAAAGGCTTCCACTCCAACAGGGATAAGAAAACCAATCTACACATCATCCACATCCACATAATTCTATCAAACACCAGAATATCATCCAACCAATCATCATGCTCACTCCTAGGAATAAACTAAACATAATGCTTCATCAACAAACCCCCATCCATATCAACAACTAGTGAATCCATACTAGTAGCAACCAACTCCACATCAGTGACAATATGAAGATCTCTATCAACATATGCCAAACTCTCAGCACCAACCTTAATACGATAAGCCAAGCTAGCTTCAAATCGAGTAGCCATCTTAGAAAACCTCCTCTTCACCACATCAAACCTCCTTTCCACCACACCAGGGAGATTCACAATCATCTCAGGGTCCAATCTTCTCATGGCCATCTCCCAAGATCTTCACAAACCCTCTGCAAGAAATCCACCAATAGAATCTACCTCCTCAACCCAATCCTAGAGCAAACTACCTCAACTTCAATGATCTGTCTACACACTTAGGAACAACCTTCGCTCTGATACCACCTGACGCAGTGCAATACAACCATGTAGCAGAAACACAATAACAAGGAGAAATAATGCCAGATTTGATGCCAAATTACAATTCTTGATATATTCATAAAATATAACTAATTACATTGAACGTGTCAGGCTATAAGGCCTTCCCAATTATGACCAAATATAAAGCAAGTAATAGTTATGTAAGATCCCTCAAGATTCAATCCCAAACCCTAGCTAGTCAAGATCCACACTCTGGTAGAAAACCACAAGGGAGATCTCAACTTGTGCTCGCAAGCCCACTGAGCTATCTCCTTATTTTCCAAGCCATAGCTACTAGCTTTGCTCCAACTTCATCCAAGTGTAAACTGCCTCACCTTTGACGCTCTATTCACACATTCACAATTCCATCACAATCTTGCTATTAACTACCTCACATTTGGCACTCTGCTTACAGACTCAGGAAAACTCGCTCTTCAACTACTTCCCACACCCACTCCTCTTTTGAGCAAATGAAATAATGACTAAAGACTTCCCCAAAACCCCTAATTATACCAATCTAAGCCACAAGTTGGCCCAAAACACAAATTAAATGCAAATGCATAAATTAAATGCCAAAGTCGGCCTCCTACAACAATTAAATTCCCAAAATTGATGTCTTAGTAAAATTGCGATATCTCCTAGCTCCCAATGAATTAGAACTCGAGCTTTGAACTATAGGTAGAAATCTAGGCCCTCTTAAATCTTTGAAATTTTCATCCTTTAAATCATTATGGAAAATTAGTTGTATAGCCTAAAATAGACACCAAATTCTTAGACCATGTCGAGCAACCAAAGACCATGCCGAGCTCCCAAGACCATGCCGAGCTCCCTAGACCATGCCGAGCTCCCTAGACCATGCCAAGCTCCCTAGACCATGCTGAGCTCCCAAAACCATGCCGAGCTCCTATCCTTCTTTGACCGAGTACCAGTCCAAATACCCTTCAAAGAAACTACTAAGCCTCCTTCCATGAACTCCAAAGTAGTCACCAAGTAAATCCAAGATGCTCCTACATCACTTTGGGCCATTCACTTGGAATACCATCTTGTTAAAGGATTTACCAATGACTGTTAAGTCAACCTTAGTACAAAGGATTTATCTTATGCTCATACAATTTTTAGAAAGTAATAGTAGAGCTTTGATCTAATACAACTTACAACCTTACTTGTAGATTATAGATCACTATTCAGTCCTCACTTTTCTTGGATTCCAATCTTTGTAGTTTTGACATCTTGTTCACCTTTCAAGAATTCATCCTCTTTAAGCCTTCTTGCTTAGTATGCCATTGTAGACTTCTTACTTGGGTCACTTGATGAAGCAAAACCTCTTTCCTTCTCCTTGTTAGATTTTTACATCAAAACTCTCCAACCTCTTTGCTTCATGACCAGACATCCCTACATATAGGAAATTAGAACACTTTTCCTGCTCATTATCCATCACTAAAATTAGGGATTTTGATGGATTAGGTAGGATACAATGTATTTACCCCATATCTTATTTTTTCTAGAAACTTATCCTAGAATCCATTTGAATTTTCCTCCAAAATGGTTTACATAAGATTCTATGTCACCAGCTCATTAATCTTATCTTCCTCCTGATTCACAAGTTCCAAGAAAACAAACTTGCCAACTTTTATTTGGTGAATTTTCAATCGTTGTCATAATGTAGCAGCTCAACATTATCAATCTTCTGATGCTTGACACGTATTGTGTTACTCAACATCAACTAGATTTTACTGGTACTGAACATCACCTAAAAATTACTCAGCATCAACTAACTTGCTTGGCACCTACTAACTTGCTTGACATCTACTAGAATTTTATTTTGCTCGACTCCAACTAACTTTTCTTAGCACCTACTATCAACTTGCTCAAGCTTGGCAAATGAACTTTGTTCAACCTTATTCTTTTGATCTATCTAAGTTTAGCTAGTCATTTTGTAACCTTAAGTAGATCATCAATACATTATGTTTTCAATGTATTAACTGATTCTTGCACTTCAATACATAATCATAACTCAACCTTTCCTCTAGGTACTTGTGTTACATCTTGTTGATCAAATCCTCCTCATCAATCAACTGAGTGATAGTGGTTGAAACATATAAGCAATTATCTTATCAACATGTAGTAGGTTTGACATCAGTGGCAAAAAAATGATTGAAACACACAATCTTCTTCAATAGTCTTTCCACTGAAATGATCTTTTCAATCATATATCAACACCAACTTGTAGGATTTATTTTGATCACGATATTTATGTTAAGATCTTCTCTTGGGATGTGTCCAGTGTAATGCCCCGCTCGGAGATCCTTGGAAACAAGGATTCAAATTAAGCCAAGATATTTTTTTTTTACAAGTATGAATGCACAAGACAACATCATACAGGGATCACAAAGATTGCAACGGAAGACTTCAACACAATCTCGGCAACCAACGAATCTCCGAACGCCACTACCCAACTGACACACCCAAACAAAAGTGAACAACCACCACAACAAGATGAGGACACAAGAAATGACCACTCATCACCAAAACACCAAGCTGGGGTAAAATGAAGAATCCTAAAATTTGGCTAAGCCTGAAATCCTGAAGCCTTGAAAATTGGCTAAGTTTGGATTTCTGAAGCCTTGAAATTTCCTAAAATCCATAACTTATCTCCGAGAGGTCTGAAACCTATCTCAAATGATTTTTCACATATATTAAAATATATCTTAAGTATACGTCAACTTATACTTAAACGATATATTTTAAACTCCAAGAGACAACAACAGGACCACGAAAACTGCATTCAAGATAAATCGACAGAATTCAAAATACAACAGCATAGGGTCGAAGAATGCCCAAAAGGGTATCCAAAACCACTCTCAAAAAGATCGGATCATGAAGAAAAGTGCTCGCTGAAGGCACGCACAGGTTTTTCACAAAAACCATGTGAAACTTTTTACTAAGGGAGGGCGACACTTCTCCCTTACTGAGTGCGACACTTCTCAAGAAGGCGTGCGATACTAGAAAAGTATCGTGCGACATTTCTCATAAAGTCGTGCGACACTCTTCCAGTGTCGTACGACACTTCTCCAGTAATGCGTGGGACACTTTATAGTATCGTATGACATTATTTCTATGGGCATGCAATACTTTATCAGTGTTGCACAATGCTGAACAAATGTCACCCATAGAAAGTAAAAACACTTCCAGAACTAAAAAATAGGGAAAAATTGACAAAAGAACCTCCACACCGGGGAGTACTGGATCCACGAAGGCTCAAGGAATGAACACTCGAGCGCAAGAACAACACAACAAGGAGAACATCTATCCATCTAAACTACAGTAGCAAAGAACACACTAAAATAAACATCGCAGAGAACAAAAGCAACATCACAATGTATAGAAATACATCTCAGGAACAAAACAACCAAACTAAGTACGCGGTTCCTCCCAACCGTCAATAGCATCATAAGACCATCGTGGATCCTAGCCATCCCCCGTGCGTAACATCCCAAGCCACCGACCAGATCATCGGTACTGCTGTAATAGGGACGTTACTACTAAAAACATGCAACAATATAAGCACAAGGAAATCTAACATGCTAGTAGTAAAGCATAAGATAATCCTAGAGTAGATAACATCACCTATCACATGCTAAATGACAGTAAGCAACAAATATACTACTAAATCAAATAACATCATCTAATCATATGCTAAACATCATAATAAGGGAATTCATCAAATAAAATAACATCATCTAAACATGATATACAAGCATCCCAATGAAAGCATAAATCACAAGAAAGCATACTCCGAAACTCGAAGTACCAAGTGAAAACATCCAGCAACGATCGCACTAGGAAAAAGATCGTCTCTGTACACTGATCCCTAGCAGTGGTGAAGGTAGCTATGCCTCCCAACCACATGGCACCCATAGGTCCACACCTACCATGCTGATGGAGATAATGATCCAACCACAAACACACAAAACAACATCCATGGCTAACACTCATGCCAGACAGTATGATGGCTGCAACCAAGAACCTAAGACAATGCAAGGAGTACAGGTCCTGGTCAGACACTCAATAGGCTACTAAGTAGGGGCTGACATCATGGAGAGTCGCTTGGCATCGACAAGCCCAAGCTTGGATCGTGCATTTTAACTCCTCAACGGAGGGCCCCGCACACACATTTTATTATCTTAAGTTTTATTACCAGTCACACATTTTCTTTAATTATCACTTAGATAAAAATTCCTCTGCCAACCCTATGGGACTAAGGTCACCAGGCTGTGAGATAGAAGCCCCCTCCATATGCTACCCTACCCTACCCATGCTCATCCTACGACAAGTGCCCGTGGGCATGCATACTCCCATCCCAACCCCAATGATCATAACTTTCGGCAAATCCACGAAAGATCGGGCCTCACAAGTCACCCAACAAATGTACGCGTACGTACTTGTGTGTGGCGCACCACCATCACAAAGATCATAACACAAGGACAAGAATGAGAACACAATGCAAAACAAAACACCCAACTAAAAGCAACTCAAGAGGACAGATTGTACACGAATCCCAAAGCCAATAAAACCATACATCATAAAATCACTCAACCGGCCTCAATCTGAGAGTATGGATTCTACACGAATCCCAATGATGTAACAACACCAAACATCATGAACTCACTCAACCGGCCTCAATCTGAGAGTATGGATTCTACATGAATCCTAGCATTCATGAAACAAAAGCAAAGGTCCAACAAAACCCATAACAAGTATAAAATCACTCAACCGAACACAACGTCGGGAGTATGAATACAACATGCATCCCAATGCAACATAAAAGTGCAAAAGTGGTCTAACTGATATCCAAATGGACCATCAAGGTCCACGACCCACATTGTGCCAAGAAAACCTGAGAAAATAGGGTGGCACGCAAAATGAGGTAAAAACTCCAAAAATTTGGAAAACTTCAAAATTAAAACCCATTTGACCTTTGGGTTCAAAAACCTCAAAATTCAAAAATCAATGGAATCAGACACCGTATGCAAAAATGGCCAGCATAACGGCGTAAAATTCCAAACCCTCATCCCAAAAAATAGGAAAATGTTCATACCCACCCAACCAGGTAGAACTAGCATACAGAAATAGAGGGGAACACTAGTTCTCAGCCTCCAAATAAATGGCTACCAAAAATAGAAGTAGAAACGAAGCATAAACAATAAAATAGGAAAGTCCTACCTCACAGCCAAAACGGTAAAACGGGAATCTGAACCATAAAATAAATATCCCGTAGAAGTAGCTGAAAATCCCCCGCCCATAGCTCCCACAACGAACAAAATAGTCAATCCTCATGAAGAGGATTTTGGGTTTTACTCTCCAACTTTCCAATTCAAAAGTGAGAAGTGAGGAATTAAATTCCTTTTTGGATATTTATTCACTTTTCAGGTGAATAATCGATTAGGGCATTTAACTAGCCAATCCAGTTAAACCCTGAATAGACCCAAACGAAAATAGGCTATTCCTATAAATAGGAATTCATCTATGGCAAAGCTACCAGAAATTAAAATAAATCAATTAAAAAGCCCGAAAACCCAAAAACACATAAATCTCCTTAAACAACTTTCGTGACAATGCGAACCTCTAAATGCATAAACATGCTTACTGGTCTAATCACATAATGCAAATGAGTTTGGATTTAATAATCACTGAAAGGTTTAATTTAAACATTTTAATAAAGGATACGTCGACCATATAAGGATGACATTGGTAAAATATGAAAGGCTGAATCACTAACTCCATGTGCCACTGCCAGGGATATAATCCTGCACACTAAACAACACGATCAAGTGCAATTGCATATAATAACATAGCCGAAGCAATAAATGCATTAAATCACCTAATTTAACCATTTATTTAATTATATTAAAATAATCTATTTACATCACTCACATTCGCAAAAGGCATAGCAACGCAGGAATCAAGTAAATAACCATAGCATTAAATCCATCACATAACAAAATCAGAGGTATGTCCAAATACCAGATAACCAGATATCATCATAAAACATGCTGTCATCTCAAAATAGCATCATCATGCAATATGATTAACTGAACAACATAGTAGTCTAATATCTATGATACTAGAATCAAAGAGTAACATTTGACCCTCAGGTCATCTCAAATGTAAAACATCACATAAGAACAGATATCTCTCAGATCAAAATAAAACAAGGTAAATGTCCACATCACATAACCAAATAATCCAACAAGAACAATCCATTCTAATTACTTAAGCATTTAATAATGATTGATTACTTTGTATTAAAAAGGCATTTAAAACATATAAACAACCATAGTCATAACCATGGCTAACCACTGCTATAGGAACCTAGTCCCGTGTAGCATGGTAATAGTACACAGTGCAATCTCTGCACACATCTCAGGGTAATCACGAAACAACCTCATGATACCACATCAATCTTGGTAACCACTGGCACAAACCTCAGTGAACCAAAAATCACATCATAATCTCAAAGATTAGTCAAAAGCATAAACAAAGCAACTGATACAGAAACATAAATCTAAACACCTCAACGGTGTAGACCACTCAGGGTCGCAATCATGATCCATCACAACAAAAGATCAGCAAGGTTGCATCCATCAGGACAACTTACAAAAGTCAAATGGGAGAGGCACTACATCCAGACCATTATTGGGTAGGCCTTCCTCTTATGTAATGTTCTAGAATGATCTATAAGTCATTTTGGCAAGTATATATAAAGTGTTTAGGCTTAGAGTTAGGGCAATTTTTGAAGAGGATTGTAGAGTAGAACTAGAAAGTGCAAATTTATTATTGAATCTTTGAATGTGAATGTATTTGTATTTGTTTGTAACTCAGAGGGCCTTACATTTGGGCATGTATGAAGATATTTTGATGAATCAATAAAGTATTTCACTCTTCCTCCTCCTTTGGTTGCTATTCTTTGTGTTTGCTTTCATTGAGTTAACTCTTTTAGGGTGGTTTGGATAGTTGGGTGAGCCTTTAGCCCTAGTTTTTCATCCCTTCCCTGCGTCAAGTGGTATTAGAGCTAGAGGTTCATCCTTGTGGAGATTGGATCATGTAAAACCTCGATTTGGATTTGGTTGTGTAAGAATTTGCCTTAGGACAGAACTCACCCAAGAGCAAGGAACTCAAAACACAAGCACAAATTAGACCAGAGTATGATCAGAATAACTGTATAATATTCAATTCAATGTACAAGTACACTAGGAATGCCTATATATAAAGGCCTCTAAGATGCATCTAGAATGCCTAAGAATTAGTACCATGATAAGTCATACAAAAAGGCACATGTCCACCAGATATGGGTTATCCTCCATTAAGAATAGAAGTAAGCGCGATGATGAGAGGATAAGCCTGCAATGGTGTAACACGCAAATTAGTATTGTAGACAACATGTGCTAAATTAGGAGTGTGAATAACTATGTTGTCTACATGAAAACTTAGTGAATGATCCAAACTCCAGTGTTGTAGACACCATGTGTTGAATTAGAGTTGCGCACTTCTATGTTGTCAATATGACAACTCATGAAAGTACAAAAAATCCTAGTGTCTCAAAAAATAAATAATAAAATAATGTAAAATATTAAAATAATGCACTAAATTAAGTAAACTTAAGTAAAGTGTAAATAGTAAATATCTATTTACACCAACACCCTCCTGAAATGCAACTTAGAGGAATGCACTTAAGATCACAAATGCAAGATGGGTCCTAGCTACGAGGCCATGTTAGGTACCCATGTAAAAATAAATGCTCTACATACAATGATGCAATGAAATCTCTCATAAAGTAGAGAAAGAGGGAAAACCTCATGGGAAAAACCCTCCTCCAAAAAAAGAGTTAATTACAATAAAGAAGATGAGAGAGAAGAAGACCTCAAATGAGGAAAAGATCCCCCTCAAAAGAAGAAGAAGAGAGAAGTCAAGGAACTCACCTTTCTGCAACATCCAACATCTCCAAGAGATCTCACAAATGAGTATACTTGACCTCGGTGAAGGGTTTGGTAAAGATATCAGAGACTTGCTCTGCTATAGGATAGTACTGTAGTGCAATGATCTGCTCATGTATAAGCTCTCTAATGTAGTGCATATGGACCTCAATGTGCTTAGTTTGCTGATACTAAACTAGATGCTTAGAGATCTCAATGGCACTCTAATTGTCACAATGAATAACTATTGGTTTAGGTAGATCAAATCCAAACTCCTCTAGCATGTGCTATAACAAAAGAGCCTTTTTAGCTGCATTGACAACTCCTCGATACTCAACCTCTATGGAAGAAAGAGCAACATTATTTTTCTTCTTACTCTGCCAAAAAATAGGGCTAGAACCAAGTTGAAATATGTACCCTGAAGTGGACTTGCAAGAATCTAAGTCCCCTACATAGTCTAAGTCTGTGTATCCAATAGCTAAAGTCCTATACCTACTGCATAATGTATCCCATGTGTATGTGTACCATTTATGTAGTGAAAAATGCACTTGGCAACCTTCCAATGAAGCTCATGTGTTCTTAAATAAAGCATGAAACCATACCAACTACAAACATGATATCAGGACGTGTATGTGTCAAGTAGATAAGGCTCCCAACTAGTTGTTTGTATAATGTAGCATCAACAAGTGGAGTAGTACACTTAGCCTCTAGCTTTACACCTAATAGAAAGGGAGTAGGAGTAGTCTTGTAGTCACTCATGTGAAACCAAGAAAGCAAGTCAAGAGCATACTTGTGTTGTGAAAGTGTGATCCCTACTAAAGACTGTAGAAAACCCAAGGACCTGTAATAGCAAATCTATCCTATAGAGAGGTCTTGACACTAGCAATGATGGATGAAGTGCTCCCTATAATGATCAAGTCATCTACATAAAGCACTAGGATCAAGTGCGAGTCATCCTTCTGAAGAATGTAGACATTCAAATCAGAATGACATCTGGTGAAACCTACTGAGAGTAGGAAGGAATCCATTTTGGCATACCAAGCCTGAGGAATATGCTTAAGACCATAAATAGAATTCTTCAATCTGCAAACCATAGTAGAATCCTATATGAACCCTTGTGGCTGCTCCATATAAATTTTGTCATGAAGATCACTATTCAAAAATGTTCTCCTAACATCCATCTGGTGTACAATCCAACCATGAGCTATAGCAATAGCTAGTGTCAGGCAAATGGAGTTCATCTTGGCAACTGGTGCAAAAGTATCTATATAGTCAATACGTGGAACTTGTGAGAAACCTTTGGCAACTAGTCTGGCATTAT
Source organism: Cupressus sempervirens (assembly GCA_028749045.1). Classification (NCBI taxonomy): domain Eukaryota; kingdom Viridiplantae; phylum Streptophyta; class Pinopsida; order Cupressales; family Cupressaceae; genus Cupressus; species Cupressus sempervirens. Next base: position 774,923,759 of record CM053783.1, on the reverse strand, counting down.
GTTTATCCACACTTCCATCCACTACAAATTTGCTTCAACAGATCCACTTACATCAAACCACTTTTCTTCCCTTAGGAAGGGGAACTAAGTCCCAAGTTTTTTTTTCATCAAAGGATTATATTCTTCCTCCATAACCTTGTCCCATTCTAGAATCCTTGATGCTTCCTTAAATGATTGCAGATCTGAAGCAATGGCTATATATGAATGTGGAAATGACCTTTGCTATGACCTAGTCATGTGAGTTTCTGAAGGATTTCCCACCAATGAACTTACTGCATCAAGGGTTTTTTGTGCCCAATGAGGTTTAGTGGAACTATTTTTTTACCCTACAAAGGTGGTGTTCTATGAGTCAAGGTTGAAGGAATCTCATCTTCTGAGTCACTATCATCACTACGATCACTATCCATGAAGGAGAAAGAAGGAGGAGTTGACGAAGCCAAACTTGGACATGTTTCTTCAAAGTGAACACTCCTCTCATAAAATATTTCATGAGTCTCTAGATCCATTAGTTTATATGCCTTGAGATGGTTAGGATATCCAACAAATATGCATGGTTTGCTTTGTGGTTCTAATGACTTTCACTTTTGTGGAGGTATCCTTGCCCATGTTGGACAAACAAAAACTTTGAAGTGCTTTACACTTGGTTTTCTACCACACTATGCCTCAAAAGGTGTTATTCTATCTAAGGCCTTATGTAGACTTTTGTTTTGGATGTAGTTGGCACAACACATGGCTTCTACCCAAAACACTTGATCTAGAGACTTATGTTAAAGCATACAAGTGGTCATTTCCTTTAGGGTTCTATTATTCCTTTTAGCTACACCATTCTTCTATGGCATGTATGCAATTGAATGTTGAAGATCTATACCCTCATGTGTACAAAAGTCTATAAATCTAGAGTTGACATATTCTCTGCCATTATCTATTCTTAGGATCTTGATGGCTTTCCCTGATTTTTTTCTCAACTTGAGCTTTGAATGTGATGAAGTTATCAAATACTTCACTCTTATGAGTAAGGAAAAAGACCCAAGTGTACCTTGAAAAGTCACCAATAAATGTGAGAACATAGCGGGCCTTACCAAATGATGGTACTAGAAATGGGCTAGCTACATCACTATGAACCAATTCAAGAATAACAGTTGCCTTTCAAGACTTGTCCTTGTCATATTTCTCTTCGAGATGCTTGCCTATTTCACAAATTGGACATACACCCTTTAAATACTTGACTTGAGGTAGACCAATAACCATTTCCTTGCTACTGAGTTGTTGAAGGTAGTGATAATTAAGATGTCCAAATCTCTTATGCCATAGTTTACTTTGTGTATTTGAATGAGTCAACAAGGCAAGGGAAGTGTACTTAGGCACAAAATGTGAGAAAGAATAAAGTCTTGTCTCATGATTTTCCTTTCCAACCATCATATAGAATCATCTTGGAGATTTTTCACCATAACTATATTAGGGAGGAACTCTACTTTTTTGCCACATCCATAGTGAGTTATTTGATAGATTGAGAGAAGGTTGGTGCTAAGATTAGGAAAATGAAGAACATCCTTGAAGATGCCATTTTCTAACTCAACATTTCCTTTACCTTCTACTTCCACTTGAGTATCACTGCCCACATATATGTAAGGTACATTTGATGGTTTCAAAGAGGAAAATTACTCCCTTGAAGCACCCATATGATGTGTTGCTCCTAAATCAAGAACCCATTCCTCAGCATTATTTGTACTTGCAACCAAAGCTTGTCCCTTACCCTTTGAAGTGGTTGAAGATCCCTTATCCTTATATGCATTTGGTACATCAATTTTGTGTTTCCTCATAATGTTGACCAATTCATCAATTTGCTTGTCCTTGCACTCATGTTCATCATGACCATTCCTCTTACAATAGGAACAAGTTTTCTTCTCCTTTTTCTTGGAATTTTTCCCCTTTTAATTATTTTTGGAAGAAGACTTTCCTTGTTGTGAAGAATAATGTTGAGTGGAAGAAGATTGAATTGAGGAAGATTATTTTTTTGAGGACTGTTGCATGTCATCTTGTGGCTTAGCCTTCCACTTCTTCTGCTTCTTGTTGGAGTTTTTACCACTTGAATTACCTTCATTTTCCACCAATTCTTTGGTCTTGGAAGGTTTGAGAATTCGCATACCCACTAGGTTGTCATGTTCTAAGATCAATATTTTTGAAAATTTCTCGAATGAAGGCTTAACATAGGCACTTCCCATTGTTAATTTGTGTGTAATAAAGCTAGAAACAAAATGAGCATATTTAGGTGGAAGATGAGTCATGATGTGTTTGATCATCTTTCCATCCTTGATGGGTTCACCACAATCCTTAAGCTATGCCCTATACATGTCTACTTGGGTAAGATAGTCTTTGATGGTGTAGACATTTCTAGGATCCAACTTGAGAAGTTTGTCCTCTATGGTGTAAGCCATACCTTCATCTATTGTCCCATACAATGCTTCAAGTTTAGCGCAAACCTCTATTGGATTAGTAAGCTTCCTAATGCGAAATTTGATAGGAGCAGAGATATTTTTCAACAAGGTTCCTAGGGCCATCTCTTGTTTGGATCCCTAGTCTTCTTTTCAAACTTCATCAACATCAACAAGAGGTTTCTTTGCTGCACCAGTTACATAATGTAGTAAACCTTTTTCTACCAATGGTTCCTTAATATTTTCTTTCCAAGTAGCATAATTATGTGGAGTTAACTTTGAAAAAGAACCCATAATGCAAGAGCACAAGATCAAGGAGACACAATACATTGTACACACCGCCTTTTTCACCCAATCAAAAAATTACACCCCCACCCCAAATGAATGATTTTGGCACTTTATATATAGTGAGTTTACAATAGGCCACTTGTCAAAATGGACAAAGTGGGCTTTTTGATTTTTCTGATTACAACCTCTGTATAGAGTACAAATCTGGACCTTTACAATGTAGCTCAAAAATACAAGAATTGTGAAGCAATACAATGCAAAACAAGACCTATCTTTGAAAATAGTATTTTTGTCCATACAAGACTACAATCTAACTGTAGATTTGAGAAGTAGACAAAAAAAATGCACTTTCAAAAAATCAAACCTAAAAAGGAGTCTAGATGAGCCCGTACAATGCATTTGAAGTTGCAAAATGTGGGATTAGACACATATAGTTGCCAAAAAATGCTTATTCTGAAAAATTCGTGCTCCAAAACTAGAAAATATATACACTAGTAAAATTTTTAGAAAATTTTAGCCAAAATTAAAAAAATTACACCTGATTTGGAGTCTATATGACCAAGTTATGGCTATTTGAAGTTGGGCTACCAAATAAAAACTACATCTAAAGAGGGGTCTAGAGAGGAAAACACTATGTTAAATTTGATGGTCAAATGACCATCATAGTAGTTCAAAATTGCACTAGAATGATGGTTAGATGGCCATCAAATTTAGGCTCACAGATTGCTGACGTTAGCAAAATGCAGGCCCCTACTGATGTGATGATGATGTCACTTGTATGGCTAATTATGTCAGTGCATATAGAAATGTAACGATCTATATGAAAATTGTATGAAAAAAGGATGATGTGGCTGCTTGCATGGTGTATGGTCTATTGACTTGGAGTTGACAATTGGTGCTAATTGTGCAGTTCCACATGTACTAAGCAAGCCAATAAAATTGTGTTGCTTGGATGAACACTCAATTATCAGTGTCCTTGGCTGGACACAGACAGGGGGTTGACCTATCTTCAAGGGGAACTCTTTGGTCGCCACATGTTGGTGACATGATCTATGTTGGAAGACTAATGAATGGCAGTGGTTAGACATTTGAATACGCAAGCCAAAGTTTAAAAATGACACCAGATTTAATAAAAGTGGCAAGGACTAATTGAAGTTTACTCCCACATTGAATAAAAATTGTAGCCAAGATTATTTAAAAACAATGCCGACCAATTTTGAAACAAAGCCATTTGGATAGTGTTGGAGCTTGCTGGTAGGAAATTTGAGGTGTCGTGTCCTCACCAGTTTAAACTAGATGTGGAATATTCACCTGAGTTGATGCAATACAACCAATGGAATATTGTGACCACTTGTTGAAATAATGAATAGAATATTATATGGAATATTTTGAGTGCAGGGCCAAGATGTGATTGCCTAGTGCCTATGCTAAATTTTTTTTCTTTGCAGAAATAATTGTGAAAAATATTTTTAAAATAGAGAAAAATCAGATCTAGAAAATGAATTAAATAGATCAATAAAGGACGATACGTAGCATTGCAAATCGGGCCTTTGGGTTTTGGTTTGGAAAAATAATTTGCCTAACAGTTAACTATGGCCTAAAATAGAAAATTTATAGTTGATCTTCACTGAATCATTGCTCTGGACACAATGGTGAGGTTTGCTTTAGTTCTAGATGCTCCTAATTGTTGTTGATGCTCCAGATTTGAATTGGGTCCCTTTGAGAGATGAAGCAACAAGGTCTCCAATGGCTATGTGATGAGTATCTCTCTCAACTCTAATATCATGTAAGAATTTTTCTTAGGGTAGAATTCACCCAAGACCAAGGAACTCAAAACATAAGCACAAATTAGACTAGAGTATGATCAAAATAATTGTATTGTATTCAATTCAATGTACAAGTACACTAGGAGTGCTTGTATATAAAGGCCTTTGAGATGCATCTAGAATGCCTAAGAATTAACATCATGGTAAGTCATAACCAGGTACATGTCCACGAGATATAGGTTATCCTCCATTAAGCATGGAAGTAAGTGTGATGATGAGAGGATAAGCCTACAATGGTGTAATATGCAAATCAATGTTGTAGACAATATGTGCTAAATTAGGAGTCTGAATAACTATGTTTTCTACATGAAAACTCAGTGAATGATGCAAACTCCAGTGTTGTAGACACCATGTGTTGAATTAGAGTTGCAGACTTCTGTGTTGTCAACATGACAACTCATGAAAGTACACAAACTCCTAAGTGTCACAAAATAAATAATAAAATAATGCAAAATATTAAAATAATGCACTAACCTAAGTAAACTTAAGTAAAGTGCAAATAATAAATATCTATTTACACCAACAGGTTGTGGGGTGGCAGATCTACAAATTTGACCTATAACTTGCAGAGGGTTAGGATCTTGTAGGAACTTGATTTGTAAAGATGGTTCATGGTAGAGGAAATTGTAGCTAGATTAGATGCTATGGAGATAGCCCAAAGGAGAGGAACACATCTTGATGATTTAAGTGATGATGAAGCAACAACACCAAACCCTAATCTAGAACTTGAAGAAGATCAAGATGAGGAAAGATTATTGCATGTGTTGTCTGGGGAAAATTCAAAGCCTGCTATAGAAGTTGTTTAGTATGATGAAAAATTGGATACCAATGCTGTGTTGGATTGGATCTTAGATATGGAGAAGTTCTTTGAGTATGAAAAAACTCCTAATAATAGTAAGGTGGAGATTGTAGTCACTGGGTTGAAAGGTCATGCCTCGCTATGGTGGGAGTATTTGCAAACTGATAGACAAAGGAGAGGAAAGGAGAAGATCAGAACTTGGCCAAAGATGGTGAACAATGTAAAGAACAAATTCCTTCCTTCTGATTATCAAGTTAGCTTGTTAGATGAAAAATTTGAAATAAAAGGACATCACTATGAAAGAGTATACTGAGGAATTCTATAGATTGGACATAAGATTTGGACATGTGGATGATGATGTTGAGAAAATTGTAAGGTACTGTTAAGTATTAGAATTTGCACCCAATATTGAATTTTGAAAGTTCAGTAATTCCGACTTAACATGGGAATCACTTCACTTTGTGGGACATGCAAATGAAATGAGACCTCCAAATTCTAGGCCAACTCCTATTGGATATTCAGTGATATTTCCAAGAACCTAACTTAAACTTAGGAAAAAGGGAAGAAATTGCTGAAAATGAACCTAAACCTACAGCCTAAACTAGGAGATGGTGATACACTAAAATGATGATGAAAACTAACACACCTAATAGAGAAGGATCAGATAGCTACTTAGAGTACATGCAAAACACTTTTTTCTGTAAAGATTTGCATAAATAATTTGTAATAAGTTTTGAAGAATGAATTAATTTCACCTTTAAGAACATGAATCACAACCTCCAGATAGACTTACTTTCTTACAACCAGGTCCTAGAATGAGGCAGAATAGCAAGGAATAATGACAATTCATAGATTATTCTACCAAATCATTCTAACATCACACACAAAACTGCAGGAAGGAAGGAGGTTCAAATTGACACCAAAATAACATGAACACAAATTCTGTCAACTATATTGAATTTCCTAAGATGAATTACAAACTCTGCAAAAAAGGTTAAGGACTCAAAATAGTAGTCACATAAACTTCTCTACATAATTAGAATTGCTAAAAAATGAGTTGCAAAACTCATTAAGTACAAACCCAACACTTGGGTCAAATGCAAAAAGAAAGCCTAAAAATCAAGGCTCAGAAACTTCTAAAAATGAAGTCTCATAACTCCTAAGACTTTACTAACCCATAATGAAACCTATGACTCATCTAAAACTGCCCCAAAAAACCTCCAATAGTCAATAAAGTCCCTTCAATTGACATGATGAAGTCAAACTCGACCCCCAATTATCTCCTAAAAACCCTTAAAGTTTCCATTAACTCCTTCATTAAAGGGCTATAACATGGAGCTAATTTAGTTACTTCCTTTTGCATTAAAAATAGGAAATAATATTAATGATTTATAATTCATCATTAAAATATTATTCCTTTACAATAATACCTATGCAAAAGAAAATAATTAAAACAATATCCCCTTATTTTTGCATTTTAAGACAAGAAAATAATATTAAATGATTTATATTTATCATTTTAATATTATTTATTTACAATAATACCTATGAAAAAATAAAACAAAACTTATCTCATAAAATTCCTAAGGCATAAACATAAACTTTAAAAAAAATTCCCTCCCCTGCTCTCATAGAGAAAATACAAATATTAGAAAGGGGATTAAAATCCCATAAAAATGCCCGTGGAATCCAAAATTAATGAAAGATGATAAAGGGCATGAACATATTATTTCAATACCCTAAAAAAAATGTCTTCATTTCTCATATTTGCATGTTTAACAGTTTGGAATGGTTGTGAGGGTACAAATGAGGGTTTCTTTGTTTTTGTATGGCCGCCATGAAGAAGATTTATTGGTTTTTTGTGAAGCCACCATTGTTAAATCGTAGAGGTAAGATTTGGTTGTTTTCTCATTCTCATTGTGATTTTGCTGGCTAGAAACTTGTGTGTCAAAGGTTTTGTTAACTATTTTGCTGATTGTTTTATGGCACATGAAATACATTTCTATTCTAGATTTGAAAACTCCATTGTTGAGCTTGTTGGTCTGGAGCCGCCATTGTTCTTTTTTGCTGGAATTGAAATGATAGAGTTTTTATTGGTTTTACTCTACTATTTTGAGACATTTTTTAATTATAGCTTGAAGTGGTGGTAACTAATTCACCCATACAGTAATTGCAACATGTTTCTCCATAAACGTATCCTGGAGAACTTTTCTCAATGAAGGCAAATCATAGGACATAATCTGCTGCAAAGTACTTGATAAAAGTAATTTGAAGCCATGAGTCTGACTAGTACTTGGGTATGGAGAAGGATATGACTCTATTATACTAGTCATACTTCTTCCCAAGATTTTATGCGGCCTTAGCTGATACAACCATCAGGTTTAGAATATTGATGGTGTCCAAATCGCCCATAGTTTGAACCCCTACGATCTTGGCCTCCCTCTAAGTATTTTGGACTTGCAAAGTAGATACTTGGGAGTTACATTTATGTGCAACTACCAATGTCTTCCACACATTATCTGAGATATGAAATGTGTATTGCCTAGGGCTTCCTTGTCGATTCCTACTCAACCATTTTATATATGAAGAAAGAATCTCTAGTGATTATGTTTAAAATGTTTAACATTTTTGCTATTATGTTTTATGTTGGTGGCCATGATCAAAGCTGGAACTTTAAATTTTTTAAAACTTGAATTTCTATCTCCTCCAGTACATCTATAATATACTTCCCAACACTAGCTTCAAAGAACAGGTCCTCTATAGAAATTAGACACCACTTTAGGAATCTTCCTTATTATCCATGCTGAATTTAAAATCAAACCCTTCACCAGTGCTATGGTAAGCTCCTTTAGCTTTACAATTTGAATGTCTTTTTCTAAGTCGACAAGAATAGCATTACCTCTCACATGAAAAATTGGGCCACTCAATACTTGTGGTTGTGTGTTGCCATATTGAAAATTGTATTATTATTTTATCTATTGATTTGGACATTGTGTGAGTTACAATAGTGATAATGATGATTGCATAGGCTATTTCTTATTACAGAAGGAAATGTCATAGTCATCTTGTCTTTGTGTTTTGTTTCTTACTTCCTAGAGTTTTGCTATGAATGAAATCATGACTTTCAGCTCTTCTGTACCTTTTCCATAGTGGATTTTATTGCTTCTTAAACCTTCACTAGTAAAGAGTATTACGATATTTATCAGCAATGTTATGTTTTATCTTTTGCCATGTTATAGATGAATATTTTTTACAAATTCCTTAATAGTTCATTTGCATTGAGGATTTCATTTCCATTACTACTCTCTTTGTATACTATTGCAAGAACTATTATTCTAGATTCCTAGATTCTTTCATAATATGCTTATCTAACTTTAGATGCTGAAGTTCATCTGAATAACTCACTATCTTTACATGCTGAAATAATGATCTCCTCACTGTTGGGGTACTTTGATTTTTGATGATGTTTGAAACTGTATTTCATGAGGTTCGAGCATGGACTCGTGACACTCATAAACTATCCTTCTATGATTTTCACCTATTTTGAAATCAACATGCTTGTACACTTAGAATACATTTTACTATTTTTGATATGTATTCAAAATGGGAAATATATAGCATGTGTGGGAATATAGTTATAGGTAATCAGTCATTACTTAGATCTTAAAAGATCTAACCCCACTTTTTTCCTGTGTAGGAGGACGAAGACCTTGAACTATCAAATCAAGAGCTGGACCAGGAGCAACAATCAAGAACACCTAACTAGTCAAAAGCTGAAAGGTAATGACTAGTTACCTTTGACTCTATCTCCTTGTGTTATGTTTTTCGTATTCTCAATATGTATAAAAGTAGTAGTTAGACTCATGGCTTGTGTGAGATTTTCATTTATTTATAGCATTTTCATTGATTTCATACTTTGTAAAAATAAAAATTGTACATATTAGTTGATGATTTATACAATAAACATCGTATCTCTTGTGCTCATGATTTCATATATGATTGCAAAATGATGAAATGTGAATAAAAAATGAATGTTTTCTTCTGCAATTCTTTCTATGATGTTACTTGAAGTAAAGTTTCAGCATGTGTAAAATTTTAGTAACAGGTACATAAATGGATTGAGATATGGAATTCAAGATAAAATAAGTTTTCTAAAGTTGGAAAGTGTTGAAGAAGCATATGGATATGCCTTGAAAGTTGAGGAGATCTTGAAAAAGAGGCATGAACAAAGACAAAGAGGTAGAGGTGGTATATTCTGGAGAGGCAGAAGTAGATCTTATCGAAAAGGTGGTAGATCTGATAATTTTATACAAGATAAACACAAATCTGAGTGGAAGAATGATGACAAAGGCAACGTCAAATGGAAAAGTGGTAATTCTTACCGAGGAGGTACTAATTCTTATGAAGGAAGAGGCAATTCTTATTCTAGAGGTGGATTTCATGGTAATTGTTTCAGATGTGATAAAGACGGACATAGATCTTTTGAATGTAGATCCTCTAAAAGTGGGCAAGGTAATAGAAATGTTGTGATTCAAGGAGATGATGAGGGTTCACCAAGTGGACCTAAGGTTGGAGAAAATATGATGGTGAGAAGAACCTTATGCAATAAGGGAAGTGATGAGGAACTTGTTTTAAGGAGAAGTCTTTTCAAGACAAGATGTAAGATGGATTGGAAAATGCTACAAAGTGATCATTTATAGTGGAAGTTCTACAAATTTGGCATCCAAAGAGCTGGTTAAAAAGTTGCAATTGTAAAGTTTGAAACATCTTAAACCCTATCATGTTTCATGGATCAAAGATAAGCATAAGATATTGGTAAGTGAGCAATGCCTTGTGAAGTTCAAGATTGGACATTACTTTGATGAAGTTTTGTGTGATATTATGCCTATGGATTGTTGTCATATTCTATTGGGTAGCCCTTGGCAATATGATAGATATGCTATGTGTGATGAAAGATTGAATCAATATACTCTTTGGGTGAATGAGAAGAAATAAATATTGTTGGCTTTAATTGAAATAAAAATTTTCATGGTTAATGGGAAACAATTTGAAAAGGAAATGAAAAAGCATCAAGTTTGTTTTGCTACAATTCCAAAGAAACCAAGTTGTGTCAATAGTACCCAAGTGCCAGAAAATAGTGTTAACCGAGTGCTAGTCAGTGGTGACTAAGGGATAACTGGTAGTATTGACTAAGTACTAGAAGAAATTGTTGAATTGTTGAATAGGTATAAAGAGATTACTACTAAGGATATACCTAATGGTTTACCTCCAATGAAAAGTATAAGTCATTGTATGGATTTGATTCCTAGAGATAATTTTTTGAACAAAGCACCATATAGATTGACACCTATAGAGAATGAAGAACTTAATATACAAGTGCATGAGTTGTTGTAGAAAGTTTGATTAGAGAAATCTAGAGTCCATGTGTTGTACCTACTATATTAGCAACTAAAATGAATTGAGAATGGAGAATGTGTGTTGATTCTTGAGCTATTAACAAGATAACAGTGAAATATAGGTTTCCTATTCCAATGATGGATGACATAATGGATTGTTTGAGTGGAGAAAAATATTTTACCAAGATTGATTTGAAGAGTGGCTATCATTAGATCAAAATTAGAGAAGGTGATGAATGGAAGACTGCTTTCAAGACAAAAGATGGTTTGTATGAATGGTTGGTTATGCCTTTTGGTTTGATTAATGCACCTAACACTTTCATGAGGTTGATGAATGAAGTTCTAAAAAGATTTTTGGGTAAGTTTGTGATTGTTTATTTGGATTATATTCTAATATTTAGTAAGACTAAGGAAGAACATCTTGAGCATATTAGACAAGTATTACAGAGGTTGAAAGAGGAAAAGTTGCTGATTAATCTGAAAAAGTGTTCTTTTATGCAAGAGGAGATTGTGTATTTAAGATTTGTGATTTCAGATGATGGACTGAAGATAGATCCTAAGAAGATTAAAGCAATTTTGGAATGGCCTACACCTAAGAATGTGGGCGAGTTAAGATCATTTCATAATTTGGCTAGTTTTTATAGAAAGTTTATAAAGAATCTCAGTGCTATTTGTAATACTATGACTGAGACAATGAGGGAATATAAAAAGGAATTCAAGTGGACACATGGAGTTGATAAGAGTTTCAAGACATTGAAAAAAAACTTCTTGAACTACCTATATTAGCTTTTCCTGATTTCAACAAAGTATTTCAAGTTGAATGTGATGCAAGTGGTAATGCAATTAGAGTTGTATTAAGTCAAGAAGGTAAACCCATTGCTTTCTTTAGTGAGAAGTTGAATGATGCTAAAAGGAAGTTTTCTATGTATGATCAAGAGTTTTATGCTATTGTTCAAACATTGAAGAAGTGGAGACATTATTTGATTCCTAAGGAGTTTGTGTTGTATACTGATCATAAAGCTTTACAATACTTGGGAAGTCAACATAAATTGAATCAGAGACATATGAAGTGGGTTGAGTACTTGTAGAGTTTCACATTTGTTAAGCATAAGAGTGGAGTTACTAACAAAGTTGCTGATGCATTGAGTAGAAGACATTCTTTGTTGACTAAAATGAAGGTTGAAGTTCTTGGTTTTGATGAAATGAAAGAGTTGTATGATGCTGATCCTAATTTTTCTAAGGTGTGGAGAGAGTGTAGAGCACCAAATTTGATAGATCACATAAGTAAGTATGATGAGTATTTCATTTAAGAAGGTATGTTTTTCAAAGGCATTTAGTTGTGTATTCCTAGAAGTTCTATGAGGTTGAATCTGATTAAGGAAAAGCATAGTGGTGGATTTGCTGGACATTTTGGAATTGATAAGACATGAAATTTGTTGAAAGAGAAGTATTATTGGTCACAAATGTATAAGGATGTTTAGAAATTTGTAAAGAGTTGTGGAGTTTGTCAAATTGCAAAAGGAGTAAGTCAAAATACTGGTTTGTATACACCTATTACTATTCTTGATAAACCTTAGACTGACATCAGTATGGATTTTGTTCTTGGATTACCTAAGACAGTGAAGGGGTATGATTCCATATTTTTTGTAGTGGACATATTTTCTAAGATGGCTCATTTCATGCCATGTAAGAAGACATTAGATGCTGAGCATGTTATTGAACTTTTTTTTAAAGACATTGTGAGATTGCCTATATTACCAAGACGTATTAATTCTAATAGAGATAGTAAGTTTGTTGGTTATTTTTGGAAGACTTTGTGGAAAAATATGGATACTAAGTTGAAGTTTATTTCTATATTCCATCCACAGATAGATGGATGGATAGAGGTTGTGAATAGAAGCTTGGGTAATTTATTGAGATGTTTACTTGGAGATAAGCTAAGTAATTGGGAAGTAGTGTTGGCACAAGCTGAGTTCGCATATAAAAATTTTGTGAGTAGGAGTACAGGAAAAACACCTTTTGAGATTGTTCCTAAAATGCATCCTAGAGGTATATTTGATTTGAGAGATGTTGCTGGTGAAGAAAAGAGAAGTACTACAGGAGAAAAATTTGCTGATTTTATGGAGTCTTTGCATAAGGAAGTGAAGTTGAGGTTGGAACAAAGTAATCTGAAGTATAAGGAGAATGCTGATAAGTCTAGAAGACATCATAATTTTGAAGTTGGCGATAAGGTGATGGTTCAATAAAAGAAAGGAAGATTTCCTATCGGAACATACAGTAAGATGAAGATGAAAAAATCTAGACCTTGTAAGATCTTGAAGAAGGTTGATAGTGGTAATGCTTATGAAGTTGAGTTACCTGATGACATGGATATATCTCCTGTATTCAATATTACTAATTTGTATAAGTATCATGAGTCAAATGATGAAGTTGTTGTATCAGAAAATGAAGCAAATTGAAGAAGTTGAATAGATATTGGATCACAGAGTTGGCAAGAGCACAAGAGGAAAAGATTACAATGAATATTTGGTGAAGTGGAAAAATAGGCCTATTGAAGATGGTTCATGGATTTCTCAATCTAAGTTGGATTCAACTTAGATTGTGACATGTCATTGATTTAGGAGAATCATTTCTTTCAACCCCAGTTGTCTGATGTATGAGCATCCTAGGTTTCCTTGTTATCCTGCTTATTTTTGTTCATTCTACATGTTGGTGCCGAGTTACTATAGCACTTAGTTGGTGCCGAGTTACTATAGCAATCTAATGTTGACTGAGTGTTCCTTCATGTGCTAAGTTACCCAGTGTATGTCAAGTGACTCTTCATGTGACAAGTTACCTAGTATATGCTGAGTGACCCTTCATGTGCCAAGTTTTCTTGTTTATGTTGAGTGTCAGCATTTGGATGTGATTTTTGTGAGCCGACTTGCAAGATTTATTTTGATTGCAATATTTATGTTAAGATCTTTTCTTGGGATGTGCCTAGACTGTTGTTGGGTTAGCCTTCCTCTTATGTAATGTTCTAGAATGATTTGTAAGCCATTTTTGCAAGTATATATAGAGTGCTTAGGGAAATTATTGAAGAGGATTGCAGAGAAAAACTAAAAAATGTGAATTTGCTGTTGGATCTTTGAATGTGAATGTACTTGTATTTGGCCATAACCTAAAAGGCCTTACAACTAGGAATGTATGTAGATATTTTGATGAATTAATAAAGTATTTCACTCTTCTTCCTCCTTTGGTTGCTATATTTTGTGTTTGCTTTTATTGAGTTAAGTCTTACAGGGTGGTTTGGATAGCTGGGTGAGCCTTTGGCCCTAGTTTTTCATCCCTTCCCTATGTCAAAAGCTTCTAAATCTTGGCATTATATTCATTACCTTGGGTAAATTCATACAAATATGTAGGTTTCAAGAATATATAGTGGAAAGATTGAATCAATATGGTCATTGCATGAAAGATCAGAAGTTGCATAGGTACAAATGTGTGGAAGAATGTAAGTAGGTGATATATCTAAAGTTGTTAAGGATCAAAGTAATATTTGAGAGAGTGACAAAATATTTACTAGAGACTTGTATTTTGGCATTTAGATAACATTTAGGAAAGCTAGAGTGATAGTGTTTGGATAAGTGATGATTGGTACAAGTGAGTTAGCATATACAAAGGCCATGGCATGTAAAAAAAAAAGGTTTACATCATTATCATAATTAGTTTGTAGAAATAAGTAAGATAATAAGCTTTCTGATATGACAACGTTGATGCTTTTTGGAAGAACATTTTTAATGGATAGCCTAAGGAAAATCATGTTGTAATAAATTGTGACATGCTCTTGGATGCTTTGGTTTTTTTGAGGATGTTATTGTGGATCATTGATATGTACTAGCTGATTTATAATGAATTTATTTGTAATATGAGTTTTAATTAGTAAGTATTTTGTAATTAGGTGTTTGATAAGGATGAACTTGTTTGTTTCTGCAAGGTAAATGAAGTATATAAATGAATGTAATTTTTGTAAAGGAAAAGTGCATGTGGTGGTTGTGGACACTACTACATTTGGGTCTAAATTGCGATGGCCTTGTGATGCCCACCTGTTGCCCAAGTAATAGAACCACAAATTGGCTCCCATTAGATGGGCATCAAACTTTTACTATCACAAATTGTGATGGTAAGGGATTCCTTCACAATTGAGATGGATAAAACTATCATAACTTGGAAGAAGGAAAGGGGAAGAGTTCATATTGACACCATCACAATTGTGACAATAGACCATCACAATTACAACGTCTTAATCTTCTAGTCCTCCATTGCAATTGGGACATTTGTGTGACAACTATGCTATGGAAGTGATGACTAACCGTTAGAACTATCTTTCATAGTTGTGATAGTGGTGCAACAAGTATGCTGTGGGAGCAATGGGTATCTATCAGAACATGTCATTGCAATTGCAATAGATATGTGAATTATTAAATAAAAAATTGCTTCTTGTACATCCTACAATTGAAATTTTGAGTTATTTCTTCTAATCCCAAACATTAATATTATATATATTTTTAATCCTAGGGTATTGTAAAACCATTATATTGACTATTTAGAGAAATTTAACACATCAAATAAACTTACCCACAAGTTACTCTGACTACAATGTCCACCATCTGATCATCGAAGCAAGATTTTAGACCATATTCATACTACATCAGTCATAACAAATAAAGTACAATGCAAAATGTTAAGCCAAGACAATACACTTGTGATGCATGTTAACTGTGGAAGCATTCAATAGTACATGTATAATTATCATAACTAGGTGTCATGTTAGTCAAGAATTGAAACTAAATTCAATTTTCTAGTGTCTTCCAATCAAATATACTAGAATTTTTTTTTAGTAAATCTAAATCACATTGAAGTAACACATATTTAGATTACATTAATTTTAGAGCAACATAACATAAAATTCTAGCAGATCACATATAGATGACCTAAAACAAGAAGTTGGAAAATAAAAAAGAAAAAACCCACATGCCTTATTTGTTCAAATAGAACTATATGGTGGATTGACATATCAAGAAATATAATTTCATTGTAGTGAATCATTCTTTTAAATTTGTTATTTGTAGATCACTATTTTTGAATATATAATGAATCATTTTGTAATAGTGATAGTTAACATATACAAAGGCCATGGCATGTCAAAAACACATTTTTTTACACCATTATCATAATTAATTTGTAGAAATAAGCAAGATAATAAGCCTTCTGAGATGATAAAGTTGATGTTTTTTGGAAGGACATTTTTAGTGTATAGCCCAACTAGGAAAAACATGTTCTAATAGATTCTGACATGCTCTTGATGCTTTGTTTTTTTTCGAGGATTTTATTATGGATCATTGATATGTACTAGCCAATATACAATGAATCTATTTGTAACACGAGTTGTAATTAGTAAGTATTTTGTAATTAGGTGTTTGATAAGGATGAACTTGTTTGTTTCTACAAGGTAAATGAAGTATATAAATGAATTTAATTTTTTCAAATTTAAAGGTTATGTGGTGGGTGTGTTTATTACTACATTTCATCTTGAATTGCGATGGTAGCCCATTGCAATTGTGATGATCACTTGTCGCCCAAGCAACGGAACCAAAAATTAGCTGCTGTTGGATGGGTGTCAAACTTTTGCTGTCATAAATTGTGATGGTAAGGGGTTACTTCATAATTGAGATGGATAAAAGTATCATAACTTGGAAGAAGGCAAGGGGAAGAGTTCATGTTGATGTTGTTGCAATTGTGATAATGAACCACTGCAATTACGACATCTTAATCTTCTAGTCCCCCATCACAATCAAGACATCCGTGTGACAACTATGTTATGGAAGAAATGACTAACCATCCAAACTATCCATTGTAGTTGTGATGGTGGTGCAATAACTATGATGTGGGAGAAATGGGTATCTATCAGAACATGTCATCACAATTGTGATGAATAGGTGAATTATTAAAAAAATAAATTGCTTCTCATACATCCCATAGCTGAAATGTTGGGTTGTTACTTCTGATCCCAAACATTAATGTTATATAGATTTGTAATCCTAGGGTATTGTGAAACCATCATATTGACCATTTAGAGAAATTTAACACATCAAATAAACTTACCCACTAGTTACTCTGACTACAATGTCTACCATTTGATCGTGGAAGTAAGATTTTGGACCATATTCATATTGCATCAGCCATAAAAAATAAACTACAATGTATAATCTTAAACCAAGACAATACACTTGTGTTGCATGTTAGTTGCCAAAGCATTCGATAATATCTATGTATATATTTCATAAATAGGTGACATGTTATTCAAGAATTGAAACTAAATTCAATTTTCTAGTATCTTTGTGTTAAGGACTTGTTGAGGAATTTGACATACTAGAAAAATTGGTCAATAAATCTAAATCACATTTAAAGTAACACATATTTAGATTACATTAATTTAAGAGCAACACAAAATAAAAGTCTAGCAGATGACATCCTGATGGCCTAAAACAACAAGTAAAAATAAAAAATAATAATCCATGTACTTCATTTGTTCAAATAGAAATATATGGTTGATCAATATATCAATAAATATAATTCCATTGTAGTGAATCATTCTTATAAATTTGTTATTTGTAGATCACTATTTTTTCCAAAAAGGACTTTACTTGCAAGATACAAACTATATTTATTACATTAGATTTTTTTTTTCATCCCATGTTTTTATAACATAGAAAAAACATTTATGCATTGGAAGAACATATTTGGCTACTTGCCCAAGGAAAAAGAAAAGAAAAAGAAATAAAGAGTAAAGGGAGCAAAAACTTACTTTCAATATAAGGAGAAGTTGAAGAGGACTCTCATGGAGATGCTACCCCATTATCATATACTAGGTACATGCAAATGAGGTGGAAGAATCCAAAATAAAACATAAAGATAGACCTATTTAATATAGTTAGCACTCAATATTTTTAATGGAGGATTCTATATTATGATTGGAAGAAAAAAAAAAAATTAGTGACACTTCCATTATTTTTCAAAATTGTTGGAAAACAAATCTTTGATACAATCTAATACAAGAACAATTGCATTGTTTTTTTATTAAACATGTTTACTCACATAGAACCAACCATCTACTTCATAGTCTATTTCAACTTCCTCCCCAATAGTTAAGTTCAGTTGCAAGTGCAATATCAACCAACAAAGAGTTAAAAAAATGCTTGATCACATGTATCCATTTCAAAATAGGAACCCATAACACTATCAAGTCTTTAAAGGAAAACAAAGATACTCATGTGAGAGTCTAAATGGTGATCTTGGGATGATGAAATTGTTGAAAGGTTACTTAGTTTGCTTTGTCTAGGTACAGACTTATCTTCTCAGTCAAGTGTAGCAGACATACATTAATGTTCCTTTCAATGGCCAAAGCTAATTCTTAACTATTATGTTTGTAGTATTTAAAATTGTAGAAATTTCATATTGACCAAAAACTATGACATATGAATTGAGATTGCATATTTAACTATGGCCTCCTTCTACATTTCCTAAAACCAAGAGATTCACATAGTTAGTTGTCATGCAAACATAGGTTAATGTTGAGTTTCACTTGGTTTGAAGAATAGTTTAATATTCTTTAAAAATCAGGGTCAACCATGTGAAGGTGGAAGCTCATTTGTGCGCCCCCCCCCCGCCCAAAAAAAAAATAAAAAAAAATCTAAATTCCCAATTAACATCTAAAATTTGTAAGAAATGATCAAATCTTTAAAGTACAAAAAAGGTTCCAAACTTGCAAAGGTGACATCATTTTCCCATCTTCTGGTGCATGTCATTTTTCCATCGCATCCAAAATAAGATTTTGCCACTCTGAATCAAGAATGCATGTGCAATTGCATTCTATATGCATGGACAATAGGCAGAGCTAAAAAAATACAACACAATTACATTTATTTAATAGGTCTTTTAAGTTTCTAAAATTATAGACCATCATGAACATTAAAACTATAACTGCTATGGCCCAGAGAATGTCCTCAATGAGCCAACACATAGGAAGTCTTGATTTTCTTGCATGCTGATGACATTACCCTTACCTATAGGAGTCAAAATTATAATGTTTGTGATGGTCTATAACTTAAAATACCTAATTAAAGACCTCTATCAAAAATGCAAACTTGTTGTGTTTTTCAGCTCCACCTGATGTCATATGCATATGAATTGAGATTGCATATTGAACTATGGTGTCCTTTTGCATTGCCTAAAACCAAGAGATTCACATAGTTAGATTTCATGCAATCATAGGTTAATGTTGATCTTCACTTGGTTTTACTAATTAGGTCCAACCACATGAAGGTGGAACCTCATTCCACCTCCCCCCCCCCTCCAACATCTAAATTCCTTATTAACATCTAAAATATTTTAGAAAGGATCAATATTTAAAGTACCTAGAATGTCCTCATCACGTCATGCTGCTTTCAAGGGAAGTCTGTCTTCATTGCTCATGAGCAATTCATCACAATTCTATAGTGATTCTTGTACATCTAGGAATTTCCTCATCTCCTCTTGCATAAAATGAATCCAATATTACAAAATGCCCCCTAAGAAATAATAGTTCAAGTGAAATAAACACATGAAAAATTAGAGAGAAAAAGAGGAATCTACTTACCAATAGAAGTTTCCATTGTTAGAAATGTAATATAGACTAGCTGACGGAGGGGGGGTGGGGGGGGAGTTGTGAATCAGGAACCAATAAAACTTTAAACTTAATTCACCAATTAAACATTCACCATGTAATCTGATCTAGTTGCATGAATGAAAGACTGAAAGTAATAAAACATTCATAACACTTTGACACAATATTGGCAACACATAAACCTTCCAAATAGAAATTAAAATTAGGGTGGGGATGATATCCACAAGTTTTATTATTGTAGTATAAAGTTAACCTATTAAAGCTTGTAATTGACCACTTCTAGTGATATGCCCTGTTAGGAGCAATAAGAATTGTTAGGTCCAGCTTATTAAAGGATTTACAAACATACAATGAAATATGCACTCTGTAAAGAGAATTGGAATGAGACTGTTAAATCCACCTTGTGAAAGGATTTGATTAATTTACCTATTAGGATGAATCAATGGCTGATCTATGATTTGTAACTTGATTTTCTAAATGAGATTCCTTTAAAAAAAAAATGATCCCTTGTCTATGATAGATAATTTTTTGCTTTTCCTTTATACTACCTGTAGCCTTCTTCAATTTACACTCATATGCTTCTTACTTGTTCACATACTTTCTACTTCTTATGGATGTGATATAATACATTACATATACACCAATCTACTTAATTACCTTGTGGATTCAACTACAATACCAAATTTATCATAATTCACTAAGTTAGCACACTACTATAACTCAGGTTCTAAAGACAAATCGATGATGTTTTGGCACTCGAAAAACATTGTCAACACTTGGCAGACTCTGGCAGGTAGTTGACATTGAATCTTGGTCCATACTAATCACTTTGAGTAGTAAGATATTGATCAACACTATATGACTTAGTGAACATTGAGAAATTTGGTAGCTACTAAATTACTTGGTTGACACTGCATGGCTTGGTCAACACTGAATTCACTTTGTTAACACTGCAATCTTGGTAGACACTATAGAGCCTAGTTAACATTGTACTTTTTCTTAGATGCTCGGTAGATACTATGAATCTCATCATGAACTATAGTTTGACTGATAAGCTCGATAGCATCTGAAACACTTGGTTAATATTGCTAGAGTTATGGTAAGCTTGGTAAGAGTTGTAGAGCCTAGTAGAAATGAAACTAATTGACTAAGTGTTAAGTCACTAATAGAAAATTGATTTGACCATAAGATAAACAAGCTCCCCCTTTGGAATTAATGACAAAAACCCTTATCATACAAAAAAATGAATGCTCAAAATACAAGTCAAAACTCCCTTTGTTTGCAATCTAGGTCTTCAACTCAATTTTGACTATTGTTTGTTGCTACTGCTTGGTAACCTCTTATTACTTTTATAGACATATTTTATGCTATGTGTTTCCTTTCTTATTATAACTCACCCATACATATATCTCTCCCTTATACATATATCTAGAGTATGATAATACAATTCCCTCTTTTATCAATACTATTCTCCCTTTTTTTGACATAAATGCCAGATATGCAAAATATTTACAAGCTAATACCAAAATATGATAAGAAATCACTATGTGCCTTAAATATTATTGTCATAGTCTTGTTTGAAATCTCTTGCAATACCTTTGATGCATGCAAGGCTATCTACACTTCTAATAAAAGTTCTATCACATGATCAATAATGGAGAAATTATTGTCATGGATTAATGCCTTTTCATGTGTAATATGTTTTTACATTGCATCTATGTTGGGAAGGATCAAGTTTTTAATGTCTACAATGGTGGCCCTTATCCTAGTTTCTCCCCTTAACAATTTTTCTTTAAGATCTATCAAGTATCTAATCTTCACAAAATGTGGAGAGCTGCAACTAGGATCAAGTGATAATTGCTGTGCACTTTCCTTCAAGTCCTCATCTATCTTGGATAGTATATCCTTTATTTCGTTAGTGAAGATAGATGTGTCACTTAACTTAACAAAAAAAGAAAAAACATTATTCAAGTGTACCAAGAATAGTAGATAATTCTTCTTGGTCAATAGCTATCTTCTATGCTACCTACTCCAAAACTTTATTGTCAAAATTTCTTTCTATACTCTATAGAAGTTTTTCTTATCCATTCAGTTTCTCATTATACTTGTGAACAATATCAACAATTTGATCTAAAATTGGATATTTCTCATCAACCTCAATGTTCAGTGCACCAATAAATATGCCTTTTATATCCTCAAGTACTTGGTTCCTCTATTTTCTTTTAGCTCTTAGTTTTTGCTTCCTTTCTCTTTTCTTCTAGAGCTCACCAAGGGTATCCATCTCTTTAGGGGTGAGGTTAGAGGTATCCCAATTTGGAATAACAATGTTCTCATTTAGATCAATGATGCAGGAGCATCTAGAGGTATAAGGGTAATCCTGTTTCATCCAAAAAGATGTACTTAGACCTAGTTTCTATTTCATGTGTTTTCATTTCTAGATACCCATTTGGGTCAAATAAAAGTTCCAACTCTCACAGTTCCACTATTAGTGTTTTGGGTTAGAGTTTTTAATCACCTTGGGATAAGTGTAAATGCCAAAAAAATAGGAGTATGTAATTGAGCCATCATTTTGGTGAACTAGAAGGTGTAGATTGGCTAGATGAATGTAATTTTAATTTAGATCATTCCAAAAAAAGAATCAGGTCAAAAGGCCCCACGGTTTGAAAGTTATTGCAATTTTTCAATTTTTTGAGACCTCCTAAGAATGCTTCAAAGTTAGGTTAGGGGCATTAAATGACCTCAAAAAGGGCCCAAAAATGGGGGACAAGCAAAGCTCATTGATAGGGCTATAGAGCGCTTCGATAGGTTTTCAAAAATGTAAATGATTCATCAATCGGAGCTATGGTTCAAAATTTATGCCTCCTAGAAGTTCGGTTACTGTTTTTGGATTCTTCTAATTTTGTGCCAACTTCTAATGCAACTTCTAGAGCCTTCTATTTGGTTGGTGGATGCCAACTAACACTTTATAGAATGTATTCCTAATCCTTAACCCTCCGAGGTCTATTTAAGAACATTTTTGGCATTGTAAAAGGCAGTTCGGAGTGGAGTTTGAGAGAAGGTACTGGGAGAAGAATTTATCTCTAGATTTATGCTATTGTAAGCCCTTAGGGCATGTTTTGGAGTCTATTTCTCTACACTAAGTGTACTAGAATATTTTCATAGTTAATAAAATTTTTCCTTTCCTATTGTGTCCATTCTGTACTTGGGTTGTGTCCCTATCAAGTGGTATCAGAGAGAGTTTTCTTGAGTGTGTAGACAGAGCGTTGAGTATGAGGTAGTTTGCACAAGGACTATGTGGTTGTGGGTTTGATTTAAGAAGATACCTCTATGAAGAGAGTGTGGTGGAAGACTCAGAGCTATTAATCTTGAAGAGGTTAGAGCCCTCCAAAGGTAGGTACAAGTGTTGCAGGAGGAGCTCTGTAGAGGAACAAATGTTGCCATAGGAGACGAAAGTGAGGATGACAATGAAGAAGAAGAAATTGGACCAGAAGGGGAATTTAATGAGGAAGCTCTAAATCAGGTAGAAGAAAGGCTTTTTAGGGCCATTACTAAGTTTGGGAAAAGACCTATAATTGATGGAGGTGTATTTTCAGGAAATCTGATACCAGATGAGTTGATCGATTGGATCAATAAACTGGAAGAGTACTTTGAGTATGAGGATATGAGGGATCAATAAAGGGTTAAGTTTGCAAAGGCCAAATTGAAAGGCCATGCCAAAATCTGGTGGCAAGAGGTTCAATTGGAAAGAAACAGAAGAGGAAAGGAGAAGATCACAAGGTGGGATCGTATGGTGGTCAAATTGAAGAAGCAATTCATTCTTGTTGATTATGAGCTTGATTTGTTTAAGAAGATGCTTGGGTTAAAGCAAGCAAGAAAATCAGTCCAAGAATATATAGAGGATTTTTATCGACTTTTGATTAGAGCAGGGCATGTAGAAGCAAATAAGGAGAAGGTAGCTCATTATATCAGTGGGTTGTGACCTAGCATCCAGGAGGAATTCAGTCTAGTAAGAATGACTAGCATTGAAGAGGCATACCAGTTTACCCTACGAGTTGAAGAGAAGCTAAATAAGCAGTTTGAAGGGAGAAAAAGACGGTGTGGTAAAGGAGGAAGGTGTAGTGGTAGGTCATCTGGAGGACGAAATGAAACCCAAAAGAAAAATGAAGATGTGGGTACTAGTAGGAACCAGAGGAATGAGGGTTTCAACCACTCCCATGATCAAGAATTTGGAAATCAAAGAGGAAGAGGTAGAGGATGTGGACAAGGAAGAGGAGGCTTCTATGGTACCTATTTTCATTGCAATGAAGAAGGTCATCATGCCTTTGAATGCCCTCAATGACAAGGAAGGACATATAGGAGAGCTGAGGGTCAAGCTAGGGTTGCTCATGTGGATGCAGAAAGAGGAGAGACTTTAGTAAATGAAAGGGTCCTACTAAGTGGTGATATTAAACAAGGACAAAGAAGGAGTCTATTTCATACCAGGTGCAAGTGAGAGGATAAATGTTGTGATGTGATCATTGATGGTGGTAGCACTGATAACTTTGTATCAGAGGAGATGGTCTCTAAGCTTAAGCTCAAGAGAGAGAAACACCCCCAACCCTATCAGATTTCTTGGGTGAAAGATGATCATAAGGTCCTGGTAAGTGAACAATGTTTAGTGAAGTTCAAAATTGGGAGTTACCATGATGAAGTTCTCTGTGATATTATTCCAATGGATGTCTGCCATCTATTATTAGGAAGACCATGGAAATTTGATAGGTATGCAGTACATGATGGTCACGCAAAGACATACTCTTTAACAAAGGATGGAGAGTGGAGGATGTGTACAGACTCTCAAGCTATGAATAGGATAACCATCAAGTATAGGTTTCCTTTGCCAAGAATGGATGATCTTATGGATTGCTTGAGTGGAGCTCAGTACTTCACAAAGATAGATCTCAAGAGTGGCTAACATCAGCTATGGATACGAGAAGGAGATGAGTGGAAAAGAGCCTTCAAGACCAAGGAGGGTTTTTATGAGTGGTTAGTCATGCCCTTTGGATTGACAAATGCCCCAAGCACCTTCATGCAGCTTATGAATGAGGTACTTAAGAAGTTCTTGGAAAAAATTGTTATTGTCTATTTGGATGATATTTTAATTTTGTGCAAGACTTTGGAAGAAAATTTATTGCATCTTTGTAGTGTCCTTGAAAGGTTAAGGGAAGAGAAACTATTAATTAATCTGAAGAAGTGTATCTTTGCAAAAAGGGAGTTAGTTTACTTGGGGTTTGTTATATCACCTGAAGGTCTCAAAATGGATCCAAAGAAGGTAAAGACCATCTTGGAATGGCCTACTCCAAGGTTTCCTACTAATGTAAGATCATTTCATGGTCTAGTTAGTTTTTACCAAAAGTTCATTAAGAATTTCATTGGCATATGTGCACCCCTGAATGACACAATAAGAGGGGATAGAAAAGAGTTCAAATGGACTGCGACAGCTACAAGAAGTTTTGAATTGTTGAAGAAGAAGGTGATAGAACAACCTATGTTGGCACTTCCAAATTTTAGAAAGGTGTTCCAGGTGGATTGTGATGCTAGTGGTAGCACTATTGGGGCTGTATTGAGCCAAGAAGGTAAGCCTATTGCATATTTTAGTGAAAAATTGAATGATACAAAAAAGAAGTATTCTATTTATGATCAAGAGTTCTATGCAATAGTTCAGGTCTTAAAAAAATGGAGGCATTATTTATTGCCAAAGGAATTTGTTTTATATATTGATCACCAGGCATAACAATACCTAAATAGCCAAGGTAAATTGAATCAGAGGCATATGAGGTGGGTAGAGTTCTTGTAGAGCTATACATTTGTGTTGAAGCATAGAAATGAAAAATCTAACAGGGTTGCAGATGTACTAAGTAGGAGATAGTTGTTGCTTACAGTAATGCAGGTTAAAGTAGTTGGGTTTGATGAACTCAAGAATCTGTACCTTGAGGATCTTGATTTTGCTGAAGCATGGAAAGCTTGTAAAGAGCCTGTTGCTGTAGACAAACCTAAGTGGTTAGACTATCTGATTCAGAATGGTATGTTATTCAAGGGCAGTCAATTATGCATTCCAAGGAGTTCTATGAGGAAAAATTTGATTAAGGAGAAACATAGTGGAGGGATGGCAGGACATTTTGGTCGAGATAAGACCATTGCCATTCTTAGAGAATATTATTTTTGGCCTCAAATTTCAAAGGATGTGAAGAAGTTTGTATAGAGTTGTCAGATTTGTCAAGTTGCCAAGGGATTTAGTCACAATATTGGACTATATCAGCCATTGCCTATTCCATCAAAGCCATGGGAGAACATAAGTATGGATTTTGTTCTTGGATTGCCGAGGACACAAAGGGGTAATGACTCAGTATTTGTGGTGGTTGATATGTTCTCCAAAATGACACATTTCATTCCATGCCACAAAAGTCATGATGCTATCCATATTGCAGACTTGTTTTTCAGAGAGGTGGTAAGACTACATGGTCTCCCAAGGAGTATAGTTTTCGACAGAGATACTAAATTTGTGGGGTATTTTTGGAGGACATTATGGAAGAAGTTGAGAATAGACTTGAAATTCAGTTCCACACATCACCCACAGAATGACGGTCAAACATAAGTGGTAAACAAAAGGCTGGGAAATTTGCTGAGATGTTTACTTGGGGATTAGCCCAAGGGGTGGGATTTGATTCTACAACAAGTAGAGTTTTCTTACAATAACTCTATAAATAGGAGTACTAGAAAATCACCATTCTAAATTGTATATGGAACTAGCCCAAGGACTACACCGGAATTGAGGAAGATAGAGCAAGGGGAGAGGACAAGTGCTGAAACTGAAGAATTTGTTGAACATATCAAGCGTGTACATGAGGAGGTTCAGGCACATATTACAAAGATGAATCAAGAGTATAAAGCTAGGGCTGATCAAAGGAGAAGACATAAGGAATTTCAAGTAGGGGATCTAGTCATGGTACACTTAAGAAAAGAAAGATTTCCAACCGGTACTTACAACAAGTTGAAAATGCAAAAATTTGGCCCTTGCAAAATTTTGAAGAAACATGACTTAGGAAATGCATATGAAGTAGACTTGCCAGATGGTATTCACATTTCTCCTATTTTCAATATTTTAGACTTAACAGAGTATCATGATGATGGTGCAGATGAGGAGCTGATGTTAGAGCCATGTCCAATTCTTGTTTCTAAGAAGGAGGAGATAGAAGACATTCTAGATCATCGTGTGGGCAGGAGTACTAGAAATAGGTAGTATGAAGAGTATCTGGTGAAGTGGAAAGGATGGCCAATAGAGGACTCAACTTGGATATCAGTAGCTAAGGTTTCCCATTTAGGAGTTCCTCTACCATTCATAAAGTGACAAGGTCACTTTTCAATCTACCCTGGGTGTTTGATGTAGGAGCATCCAGAGGTATAAGGGCAATCCTATGTCATCCAATGAAATGTACTTAGAATTAGTTTCTATTTCATGTGTTTTCATTTTTGGATACCCATTTGGGTCAAATAAAGGTTCCAACTCTCATAGTTCCATTGTTAGTGTTCAGGGTTAGAGTTTTTAATAACCTTGGGATAAGTGTAAGTGTAAAAAAAAAGGAGTATGTAATTGAGCCATGATTTTGGTGAGCTAGAAGGTGTAAATTGGCTAGATGAATGTAATTATAATTTAGAGCATTCCAGAAAAAAAATAAGGTCAAAAGGCCCCACGATTTGAAATTTATTGCAATTTTTTGATTTTTGGAGACCTCCTAAGAATGCTTCAAAGTCAAGTTAGGGGCATTAAATGATCTCTAAAAGGGCCAAAAAATGAGGGATGAGTGAAGCCATTCAATAGGACTATAGAGTGCTTTGAGATCTTTCCAAAAATGTAAATGGTTTGTCAAGCAGAGCTACGATTCAAAAGTTATGCCTCCAGAAAGTTCGATTACCATTTCTAGATTCTTCTAATTTTGTGCCGACTTCTAATGTGACTTCTAGAGCCTTCTATTTGGTTGGTGGATTCCAACTAGCACTTTCTAGAATGTATTCCTAATCCTTAACCCTCTGGGGTCTATTTAAGAACATTTTTGGCATTGTAAAAGGTAGTCCGGAGTGGAGTTTGAGAGAAGGTACTGAGAAAAGAATTTATCTCCAGATTTATGCTATTGTAAGCGCTTAGGGAATGTTTTGGAGTCTATTTCTCTGCCCTAATTGTACTAGAATATTTCACAGTTAATAAAATTTTTACTTTCCTATTGTGTCCATTCTGTACTTGGGTTGTGTCCCCATCAAGTGGTATCAGAGTGGGTTTTCCTGAGTGTCTAGATAGAGCGCCGACTTTGAGGCAGTTTGCACCAGGATTGTGTGGTTGTGGGTTTGAGTTAAGAAGATGCCTCGACGAAGAGAGCATGGTGGAAGGGTTAGAGCTATTAATCCTGGGGAGGTTAGAGCCCTCCAAAGGTAGGTACAAGTGTTGCAAGAGGAGCTCCGTAGAGGAACAAATGTTGCCGTAGGCGACGAAAGTGAGGATGACAATGAAGAAGAAGAAATTGGACTAGAAGGGGAATTTGACAAGGAAGTTCTAAATTTGGTAGAGAAAAGGCTTTTTAGAGCCATTACTAATTTTTGGAAAAGACCTACAATTGATGTGGGTGTATTTTCAAGAAATCTGAAACTAGATGAGTTGATCAACTGGATCAATGAAATGGAAGAGTTCTTTGAGTATGAGGATATGAGGGATCCAGATAGGGTTAAGTTTTCAAAGGCCAAACTAAAAGGCCATGCCAAAATTTGGTGGCTAGAGGTTCAATTGGAAAGAAACAAAAGAGGAAAGGAGAAGATCACAAGGTGGGATCGTATGGTGGACAAATTGAAGAAGCAATTCATTCTTGTTGATTATGAGCTTGATTTGTTTAAGAAGATGCATGGGTTAAAGCACGTAGGAAAATCAGTCCAAGAATATACAGAGGAGTTTTACCAACTTCTGATTAGAGTAAGGCATGCAGAAGCAAATAAGGAGAAGGTTGCTCGTTATATCAGTGGGTTGCGACCTAGCATCCAGTAGGAATTAAGTCTAGTAAGAATGACCAACATTGAAGAGGCATACGAGTTTTCCCTATGAGTTGAAGAGAAGCTAAATAAGAGGTTTGAAAGGAGACAAAGAGGGCATGGTCAAGGAGGAAGGGGTAGTGGTAGGTCATCTAGAGGCTAAAATTAAACACAAAAGAAAAATTAAGATGTGGGTACTAGCAGGAACCAGAGGAATGAGGGTTTCAACTGCTCCTGTGATCAAGACTTTTGAAATTAGAGAGGAAGAGGTAGAGGACATGGAAAAGGAAGAGGAGGCTTCCATGGTACCTATTTCCATTGCAATGAAGAAGGTCATCGTGCCTTTGAATGCCCTCAACAACAAGGAAGGATAGATAGGAGAGCTAAGGGTCAAGCTAGGGTTGCTCATGTGGATGAGGATGCACCGTCAACACATTCAGAGGATGCAGAAAGAGGAGAGACTTTAGTAAATGAAAGGGTCCTACTAAGTGGTGAGATTGAACTAGGACAAAGAAGGAGTCTATTTTGTACCAGGTGCAAGTGTGAGGATAAATGTTGTGATATGACCATTGATGGTGGTAGCCCTGATAAGTTGGTATCAGAGGAGATGGTCTCTAAGCTGAAGCTCAAGAGGGAGAAACACTCATAGCCCTATCAAATTTCTTGGGTGAAAGATGATCATAAGGTCCTGGTAAGTGAACAATGTTTAGTGAAGTTCAAAATTGAGAATTACCATGATGAAGTTCTCTATGATATTATTCCAATGGATGTCTACCATCTATTGTTGGGAAGACCATGGCAGTTTGATAGGCATGTAGTACATGATGGTCACACAAAAAAATAATCTCTAACAAAAGATGGAGAGTGGAGGATGTGTACAGACTCTCGAGCTATAAATAGGATAACCATCAAGTATCAGTTTCCTTTGCCAAGAATGGATGATCTTATGGACTGCTTGAGTGGAGATCAGTACTTCAGAAAGATAGATCTCAAGAGTGGCTATCATCAACTACGGATACGAGAAGGAGATGAGTGGAAAATAGCCTTCAAGACCAAGGAGGGTCTTTATAAGTTGTTAGTCATGCCCTTTGCATTGACGAATGCCCCAAGCACCTTCATGCAGCTTATGAATGAGGTGCTTAAGATTTTTTTGAAAAAAATTGCTATAGTCTATTTGGATGATATTTTGATTTTCAGCAAGACTTTGGAAGAACATTTATTGCATATTCCTAGTGTCTTTGAAAGGCTAAGGGAAGAGAAACTATTAAGTAATCTGAAGAAGTGTATCTTTTCAAAAAGGGAGTTAGTCTACTTGGCATTTGTTATATCACCTAAAGGTCTCAAAATGGATCCAGAGAAGGTAAAAGCCATCTTGGAATGGCCTACTCCAAGGTCTTCTACTGAGGTAAGATCATTTCATGGTCTAGTTAGTTTTTACAGAAAGTTTATTAAGAATTTCATTGGCATATGTTCACCCCTGATTGACACAATAAGAGTAAATAGAAAAGAGTTCAAATGGACTGCGGCAACTACGAGAAGTTTTGAATTGTTGAAGAAGAAGGTGATAGAACAACCTATGTTGGCACTTCTAGATTTTAGAAAGGTGTTCGAGGTTGATTGTGATGTTAGTGGCAGCGCTATTGGGTCTATATTGAGCCAAGAAGGTAAGCCTACTGCATATTTTAGCGAAAAATTGAATGATGCAAAAAAGAAGTATTCTGTTTATGAGCAAGAGTTCTATGCAATAGTTCATGCCTTAAAGAAATGGAGGCATTATTTATTGCCAAAAGAATTTGTTTTATATACTGATCACCAGGCATTACAGTACGTAAATAGCCAAGGTAAATTGAATCAAAGGCATATGAAGTGGGCAGAATTCTTGCAAAGCTATACATTTGTGTTGAATCATAGAAGTGAAAAATCTAACAGGGTTACAGATGCACTAAGTAGGAGATAGTTGTTGCTTATAGTAATGCAGGTTGAAGTAGTTGGGTTTGATGAACTCAAGAATTTGTACCCAGAGGATCCTGATTTTGCTAAAGTGTGAAAAGCTTGTAAAGAGCTTGTTGCTATAGATAGAACTAAGTGGTTAGACTATCTGATTCAGGATGGTATGTTATTCAAGGGCATTTAATTATGCATTCCAAGGAGTTCCATGAGGGAAAATCTGATTAAGAAGAAACACAGTGGAGGGATGGAAGGACATTTTGGTCAAGATAAGACCATTTCCATTCTTAGAGAATATTATTTTTGGCCTCAGATTTCATAGGATGTGAAGAAGTTTGTACAGAGTTGTCAGATTTGTCAAGTTGCCAAGGGATTTAGTCACAATACTGGACTATATCAGCCATTGCCTGTTCCATCAAAGCCATGGGAGGACATAAGTATGGATTTTGTTCTTGGATTGACAAGGATAGAAAGGGGTAATGACTCAGTATTTGTGGTGGTTGATAGGTTCTCCAAAATGGCTAATTTCATTCCATGCCACAAAACTCATGATGCTGTCCATATTGCAGACTTGTTTTTTAGAGAGGTGGTAAGACTAGATGGTCTCCCAAGGAGTATAGTTTCTGAAAAAGATACTAAATTTGTGGTGTATTTCTGGAGAAAATTGTGGAAGAAGTTGAGAACAAATTTGAAATTCAGTTCCACACATCATCCACAGACTGATGGCTAAACAGAAGTGGTAAATAGAATTCTGAGCAATTTGCTGAGATGTTTAGTTGGGGATAAGCCTAAGGGGTAGGATTTGATTCTACCACAAGTAGAGTTTGCTTACCATAACTCTATAAACAAGAGTACTAAAAAATCACCATTCCAAATTGTATATGGAACCAGCCCAAGGATTGCACCAGAATTGAGGAAGATAGAGCAAGGGGAGAGGACAAGTGCTGGAGCTGAAGAATTTTTTGAACATATCAATTATCTACATGAGGAGGTTCAGGCACACATTACCAAGATGAATCAAGAGTATAAACCTAGGGCTGATCAAAGGAGAAGACATAAGGAATTCCAAGTAGGGGATCTAGTCATGGTACACTTAAGAAAAGAAAGATTTCCAACCGGTACTTACAACAAGCAAAAAATGAAGAAATTTGGCCCCTGCAAAATTTTGAAGAAACATGATTCAGGAAATGCATATGAAGTAGACTTTCCAGATGGTATTCACATTTCTCCTATTTTCAACATTGTAGACTTAACAGATTATCATGATGATGGTGCAGATGAGGAGCTGATAATAGAGCCATGTCCAATTCCTGCTTCTAAGAAGGAGGAGATAGAAGACATTCTAGATCATCATGTGGGTAGGAGAACCAAAAATAGGCAGTATGAAGAGTATCTAGTCAAGTGGAAAGGATGATCGATAGAGGACTCCACTTGGATATCAGTAGCTAAGGTTTCCCATTTGGGATTTCCTCTACCATTCATAAAGTGACAGGGTCACTTTTCAATCTACCCTGGGTGTCTGATGCAGGAGCATCCAAAGGTATAAGGGCAATCCTGTGTCATCCCAAAAAGGTACTTAGACTTAGTTTATATTTTATGTGTTTTCATTTTTGGATACCCATTTGGGTCAAATAAAGGTTTTAACTCTCATAGTTCCACTATTAGTGTTCAGGGTTAGAGTTTTTAATCACCTTGGGATACGTGTAAATGTTAGAAAAATAGGAGTATGTAATTGAGCCATCATTTTGGTGAACTAGAAGGTGTAAATTGGCCAGTTGAATGTAATTGTAATTTAGAGCATTCAAAAAAAAAAGAATCAGGTCAAAAGGCCCTACGGTTTGAAAGTTATTGCAGTTTTTCCGTTTTTGGAGACCTCCTAAGAAAGCTTCAAAGTTAGGTTAGGGGCATTAAATGACCTCAAAAGGGCCCAAAAATGGGGGACAAGAAAAGCTAGTCCATAGGGTTATAGAGTTCTTTGAGAAATTTTCAAAAATGCAAATGGTTCATCAATCGGAGCTACGGTTCAAAAGTTATGCCTCTCAAGTTCGATTACCATTTTTGGATTCTTCTAATTTTGTGCAAACTTCTAATGCAACTTCTAGAGCCTTTTATTTGGTCGGTGGATGCCAACTAACACTTTCTAGAATGTATTCCTTATCCTTAACCCTATGGAGTCTATTTAAGAATATTTTCGGCATTGTAAAAGGCAGTTCGGAGTGGAGTTTGAGAGAAGGTACTGGGAGAAGAATTTATCTCTAGATTTATGCTATTGCAAGCCCTTAGGGTATGTTTCAGAGTCTGTTTCTCTACACTAAGTGTATTAGCATATTTTCACAGTTAATAAAATTTTCTCTTTCTTGTTTTTTCCATTCTGTACTTGGGTTGTGTCCCCATCAAGTGGTATCAGAGCAAATTTTTCTGAGTGTGTAGACAGAGCGCCGACTGTGAGGCAGTTTGCACCAGGACTGTGTGTTTGTGGGTTTGAGTTAAGAAGATGCCTCCATGAAGAGAGCATGGTGGAAGGGTCAGAGCTATTAATCTTGAGGAGGTTAGAGCCCTCAAAAGGCAGGTACAAGCATTGCAGGAGGAGCTCTGTAGAGGAACAAATGTTGCCGTAGGCAACGAAAGTGAGGATGACAATGAAGAAGAAGAAATTGGACCAGAAGGGGAATTTGATAGGAAAGTTTTTAATTGGGCAGAGGAAAGGCTTTTTAGGGCCATTACTAAGTTTTGGAAAAGACCTACAATTGATGTGGGTGTATTTTCAGGAAATTTGAAACTAGATGAGTTGATCGACTAGATCAATGAACTGGAAGACTACTTTGAGTATGAAGATATGAGGGATCTAGATAGGGTTAAGTTTGAAAAGGCCAAACTAAAAGGCCATGCCAAAATTTGGTGGAAAGAGGTTCAATTGGAAATAAATAGAAGAGGAAAGGAAAAGATCACCAGGTGGGATCGTATGGTGGACAAATTGAAGAAGCAATTCATTCTTGTTGATTATGAGCTTGATTTGTTTAAGAAGATGCATGTGTTAAAGCAAGTAGGAAAATAAGTCCAAGAATATACAGAGGAGTTTTACCGACTTCTAATTAGAGTAGGGTATGCCGAAGCAAATAAGGAGAAGGTTGCTTGTTATATCAGTGGGTTGCGACCTAGCATCTAGGAGGAATTAAGTCTGGTAAGAATGACCAGCGTTGAAGAGGCATACTAATTTTCCCTATGAATTGAAGAGAAGCTAAACAAGAGGTTTGGAGGGAGACAAAGAGGGTGTGGTCAAGGAGGAAGGGGTAGTGGTAGGTTATCTGGAGGTCAAAATTAAACCCAAAAGAAAAATTAAGATGTGCGTACTAGCAGGAACCAGAGGAATGAGGGTTTCAACTGCTCCTGTGATCAAGACTTTTGAAATTAGAGAGGAAGAGGTAGAGGATGTGGACAAGGAAGAGGAGGCTTCTATGGTACCTATTTTCATTGCAATGAAGAAGGTCATCATGCCTTTGAATGCCCTCAATGACAAGGAAGGACATATAGGAGAGCTAAGGGTCAAGCTAGGGTTGCTCATGTGGATGCAGAAAGAGGAGAGACTTTAGTAAATGAAAGGGTCCTACTAAGTGGTGAGATTGAACTAGGACAAAGAAGGAGTCTATTCTATACTAGGTGCAAGTGTGAGGATAAATATTGTGATGTTATCATTAATTGTGGTAGCATTGATAAATTGGTATCAGAGGAGATGGTCTCTAAGCTAAAGCTCAAGAGGGAGAAAAGCTAAAGCTCAAGAGGGAGAAACATCTCCAGCCCTATCAGATTGATTGGGTGAAATATGATCATAAGGTCCTAGTAAGTGAACAATGTTTAGTGAAGTTCAAAATTGGGAGTTACCATGATGAAGTTCTCTATTATATTATTCCAATGGATGTCTGCCATCTATTGTTGGGAAGACCATGGTAGTTTGATAGGCATGCAATACATGTGGTCACACAAACACATACTCTCTAACAAAGGATCGAGAGTGGAGGATGTGTACAAACTCTTGAGTTATAAATAGGATAAACATCAAGTATCAGTTTCCTTTGCCAAGAGTGGATGATCTTATGGACTGCTTGAGTGGAGCTTAGTACTTCACAAAGATATATCTAAGGAGTGGCTATCATTAGATATGGATACGAGAAGGAGATGAGTGGAAAATATCCTTCAAGAACAAGGAGGGTCTTTATGAGTGGTTAGTCATGCCCTTTGGATTGACGAACACCCCCAGCACCTTCATGTAGCTTATGAATGAGGTACTTAAGAAGTTCTTGGGAAAATTTGTTATTGTCTTTTTGGATGATATTTTAATTTTCAGCAAGACATTGGAAGAACATTTATTGCATATTCATAGTGTCCTTGAAAGGTTAAGGGAAGAGAAACTGTTAATTAATATGAAGAAGTGTATCTTTGAAAAAAGGGATTTAGTCTACTCGGGGTTTGTTATATCACCTGAAAGACTCAAAATGGATCCAGAGATGGTAAAGGCCATCTTGGAATGGCCTACTCCAAGGTCTGCTATTGAGGTAAGATCATTTCATGGTCTAGTTAGTTTTTACAAAAAGTTCATTAAGAATTTCAGTGGCTTATGTGCACCCCTGATTGAGACAATAAGAGGGGATAGAAAAGAGTTCAAATGGACTGCGACAGCTGCGAGAAATTTTGAATTGCTGAAGAAGAAGGTGATAGAACAACCTGTGTTTACACTTCCAAATTTTAGAAAGGTGTTCCAGGTGGATTGTGATGCTAGTGGCAGCGCTATTGGGGCTGTATTGAGCCAAGAAGGTAAGCCTATTGCATATTTTAGTGAAAATTTGAATGATGCAAAAAAGAAGTATTATGTTTATGAGCAAGAGTTCTATGCAATAGTTCAGGCCTTAAAGAAATGGAGGCATTATTTATTGCCAAAGGAATCTATTTTATATACTGATCACCAGGCATTATAGTACCTAAATAGACAAGGTAAATTGAAATAGAGGCATATAAAGTTTGTAGAGTTCTTGCAGAGCTATACATTTGTGTTGAAGCATAGAAGTGGAAAATCTAAGAGGGTTGCAGATGCAGTAAGTAGGAGACAGTTGTTGCTTACAGCAATGCAGGTTGAAGTAGTTGGGTTTGATGAACTCAAGAATCTGTACCCTGAGGATCCTGATTTTGCTGAAGTGTGGAAAGCTTGTAAAGAGCCTATTGCTATAGACAGAACTAAGTGGTTAGACTATTTGATTCAGGGTGGTATGTTATTCAAGAGTAGTCAATTATGCATTCCAAGGAGTTCCATGAGGGAAAATATGATTAAGGAGAAACACAGTGGAGTGATGGAAGGACATTTTGGTCGAGATAAGACCATTGCCATTCTTAGAGAACATTATTTTTGGCCTCAAATTTCACAGGATGTGAAGAAGTTTGTACAGAGTTGTCAAATTTGTCAAGTTGCCAGGGGATTTAGTCACAATACTGGGCTATATCAGCCATTGGCTGTTCCATCAAAGGCATGGGAGGACATAAGTATGGATTTTGTTTTTGGATTGCCAAGGACACAAATGGGTAATGACTCAGTATTTGTGGTGGTTGATAGGTTCTCCAAAATGGCACATTTCATTCCATGCCACAAAACTCATGATGCTGTCCATATTCCAGACTTATTTTTCAGAGAGGTGGTAAGACTAGATGGTCTCCCAAGGAGTATAGTTTCTGACAGAGATACTTAATTTGTGGGGTATTTCTGGAGGACATTATGGAAGAAGTTGAGAACAGACTTGAAATTCAGTTCCACACATCACCTGTAGATTGACGGCCAAACATAAGTGGTAAACAGAAGTCTGGGCAATTTGTTGAGATGTTTAGTTGGGGATAAGCCCAAGGGGTGGGATTTGATTTTACCACAAGTAGAGTTTTCTTACAATAACTCTATAAACACGAGTACTAGAAAATAACCATTTCAAATTGTATATTTAAGTAGCCCAAGGACTGCACCAGAATTGAGGAAGATAGAGCAAGGGGAGAGGACAAGTGCTGGAGTTAAAGAATTTGCATAACATATCAAGCATCTACATGAGGAGGTTTTGGCACACATTACCAAGATGAATCAAGAGTATAAAGCTAGGGCTGATCAAAGGAGAAGACATAAGCAATTCCAAGTAGGGGATTTAGTCATGGTACACTTAAGCAAAGAAAGATTTCCAACTGGTGCTTACAACAAGCTGAAAATGAAGAAATTTGGCCCTTGCAAAATTTTGAAGAAACATGACTCAGGAAATGCATATGAAGTAGACTTGCTAGATGTTATTCACATTTCTCCTATTTTCAACATTGTAGAGTTAACAGAGTAACATGATGATGGTGTAGATGAGGAGCTGATGTTAGAGCCATGTCCAATTCTTTCTTCTAAAAAGGAGGAGATAGAAGACATTCTACATCATCGTGTGGGTAGGAGTACCAGAAATAGGCAGTATGAAGAGTATTTGGTGAAGTGGAAAGGATGGCCGATAAAGGACTCAACTTGGATATCAGCAGTTGAGGTTTACCATTTGGGATTTCCTCTATCATTCATAAAGTGACAGGGTCACTTTTCAATCTACCCTAGGTGTCTGATGCAAGAGCATCAAGAGGTATAAGGGCAATCCTGTGTCATCCAAAAAAATGTACTTATACTTAGTTTCTATTTCATGTGTTTTCATTTTTGGATACTCATTTGGGTCAAATAAAGGTTCCAACTCTCACAGTTCCACTATCAGTGTTCAGGGTTAGAGTTTTTAATCACCTTGGGATACGTGTAAATGTCAAAAAAAATAGGAATATGTAATTGAGCCATCATTTTGGTGAACTAGAAGGTGTAAATTGGCCAGATGAATGTAATTGTAATTTAGAGCATTCCAAAAAAAGAATCAGGTGAAAAGGACCCACGGTTTAAAAGTTATTGCAATTTTTCAGTTTTGGAGACCTCCAAAGAATGCTTCAAAATCAGGTTAGGGGCATTAAATGACCTCAAAAAGGGCCAAAAAATGGGGGACGAGTGAAGCTCATCCATGGGGCTATAGAGCACTTCTAGAGCTTTCCAAAAATATAAACGGTTTGTCAATTGGAGCTACGGTTCAAAAGTTATGCCTCTTGGAAGTTCGGTTACCATTTTTGGATTCTTCTAATTTTGTGCCAAATTCTAATGTGACTTCTAGAGCCTTCTATTTGGTCGATGGATGCCAATTAGTACTTTCTAGAATGTATTCCTAATCCTTAACCCTATGAGGTCTATTTAAGAACATTTCTTGCATTGTAAAAGGCAGTTCAGAGTGGAGTTTGAGAGAAGGTACTGGGAGAAGAATTTATCTCCAGATTTATGCTATTGTAAGCCCTTAGGGAATGTTTTGGAGTCTATTTCTCTGCACTATGTGTATTAGCATATTTTCACAGTTAATAAAACTTTCCCTTTCCTATTGTTCCATTCTGTACTTTGGTTGTGTCCCCATCAATCAATCTCTTCCTCTTTATCCTTTTCTATAATAGAAGGAACAATTTCCTTTCCTTTGTTCTTGACTTTTGTACTCAGTTGAGGCTTGACGTCAATTATCGTTGCACTTATTGTGGATACACTTGATATAGAAACAATAGATGAATCAATAGAAACAACAAAAAATGTAGAAGAAACAATACTAACAATAGGAATACCTTATTGTAGCTCAGTAATACCTGATGCTGGAATGATTGAAGCTTGCTGCTTAATAGATGAGGTGACAATAAATTCACTCATCGTAACACTCACTAATGTTTCTCTAGAGATTGGTTGGGTTCTTGGTGATGTAGTTGTTACCATAACCAACTTAGTAGAAGCCTTCTTAGAGCTAGGTTTCACTAAGACTTTGCTCAGAGAATTGGGAATAGAGGCCATTACCTCTACTGCTATCTTCTTTAGATCCAAGTCTTCAATACTCTAAATCTCAAGAATATCTCCTCTTGTAGCTTCTTTCTCTTCTTCATTTTCAACATCATTTCCTTCTACATTATCAATGTCATCAATATCTTCATCATCAATTTCTTCATTGTCTTTCTCAACACCTTCTTCATCATCAAATTGCATAACCTAATAAATGGGTTTGTACAACCCATACATGTTCTTCCATGCAAAAGTATTTGATTTCATAATAGATTCTATATCTTTTAATAGGATCAAGAATGGATTGAATCTAGGGATAAGCTTGTGTTCATTACCCTTTAATAATTCCTTCACTTCCATATTAGAAAAACTTGGCATAAGTAGTTTGAGAGTTTTTCCTCCAATGTCTTGGGTAACTTTCAATGCATTGTCCCATTGTGGTACAACTTCCTTTAGTAACTCATCAGGAACCTTTGATTTTAGCTCATTAGGGAAATACTTTCACTTAGCCATATTTTCCACTAGGGCATTCTCAATCTGTTTCTTTTCTTCCTTGGTTATAGTTATATTTTCTAAAAATATGAAATCACCTATACCTCCACCTTCTTCAAGTCTTTTTAATCTATGCTCAAAGGTGGGGGAAGATCTTTTGAATGTGATATACTCATCTTCATCACCATCATCACCCAATTTTAGCTTCTTTCTATATTTTGATGATCTTCTTGTGAACACATAGGAAGATTTTGCATGTTTGGTTATAATTACCTTCCCCTTCTTCTTGGAAAGTTCCTCTTCTTTAGATTCTTCTTCTTCTACATTCTCTTCTTCCCCTTCTTCTTCTACTAGGTCATCACCTTTTCCTTTAGTTAGCATGAGAGAAGAACTAGATGATTTGGTGTTCTTTAGTAACTTTTACACTTTCTTCCTTCCTCTCTTTATTGCTTGGGGAAGCTTGATTTCTAGTTTAATTCTAGCCTTTCCTTCCTCATAAGTTCCAAAATATGGAGCCTTGGGATCTACTCTCTCATTTAAGAGACCCTCAATTATGTCTTTAGTGTCATTAATATTGACCTCATATCCTAGAGTTTTGACCCATGCCACTCTAGGCCTAACTGCTTGGATATGAACCTTGTCATAGTCAACAAGAAAATATATATCCTGCTCATAATCCTCTACCAACTTCCTTGGTATTCTAAATCTAGCTTACATTTTCTCTTTGAAGGACTCAAAATAGTTATCCATTATAATTTCAAAATTTTCTCCCATCTCTGCTATAAATTCATTTATTTGATATAATATTGATGTGTCTTTCTTCCATACCACATTTCCTTTCAAAGGGAATAAGTTTTACCCATACAAAAATAAACATGTTAACAAGGAACCAAACTTACATGGATTATTTTTTGAAACTTGAATGCATTCCACGTTCTTGCTGAATTGGCTCATCTGCATCTTGGCAAGGTTGAATGATAGATTGTTCTTCACCACCTTGTAAGCCAAGTCAATAGCTTCATAGGAAATAATGTTCAGATGGCTTGAGCTATATATCTTGTGTGCAATAATATGGATGCCAAACTTAATTTCCATGTTAGTTACTCTATTCAACTTCATGCCTCTACCATCCCACTCAGCACGAGTTCTCTTAGCCAATTCAAACTAACCTAGGATTTTTGTGGTCTTTGCCTTGTTCAATATCAACAACCTAGTTATCCTATGGACCATCTTCTTTGTAATATGGATAGGGTGATCCAATCACAAATTCATTTTGTAGACTCAGCTCAGGATGAACCTGATCCACTTTCCTTCGAAATCCCTTGACATATGTAGGACATGTGTTTAACCCTTATTCTCCCTAGATGGTTGTGCTTAGGTTTCAAAACACCATCCACACACAACTCATTGAATGCTTGGTTCATTTCTAGGGTTCCCAATTCTTTAATTGAACACTGATAAAATGATTAAATATCATGAATAAGGAGTACCTTAGGAGGAATCTATGATTGCATACCAATAGGGTCAAGTGCTTCTGCAACTGCTAGATTCAATTTGAACATGAAAGCCTTGTAATCAACTCCTCAAATCAACATCTCTGAACCCTTTTTCACCTTACTATTAGAAAATACCATTCGCTTGATTAAACTTTGAAGATGGAAGTAAACTTAAAAAATTATTGCTTTAAATCACTCAATGGCTCTAAAATTGCTCCTCTTAGCTCTAAAAATTCACAATTAAATGATTTGATCAATTTCCTCCTTTTAAAAAAATTCTATCTTTATGATCATCATTAATGCTTTGTACAAATGTTCACTCGGTGATAGGCTATCCTCCACTTGGTTTAGTTTTAAATGCTCAGATGATACCTTCAACTCAGTAAGGTCTCTTGACTTGGTAGGAACTACCAAATCAGAGAGAACTTCAAACTTGGTAAAGTTACAACCACTTGATCTAAACTTGGTACTTGGTAGAGTCACCAACTCGTCATCTGCATCTAAAACTTGGTAAGGTTATGCATCCTAAAATTTCTCAGTAAGGTTTTGCAACCTAAACTTTCTTGGTAAGTTCTTCAGTTGTCATCTTCACTCAATAATCTTTTTGCATCTTGAATGCTGATATGGATCTTTTGCTTGCTAACTGGTACTAATTTTAGATCTCTTCTTTTGAATCATAGTTCCAGTAATCGCCATACAAAACTAGGTTGAAATGGTTGAGTCACCCAACTCATTGACTTAGATGTCAACACTTTCATTACTCTAATTTTCATCCTTAGGTGATTTACTTACCCATTGTTACTTCATTTGTTTTTTGATGTTGTTGGCCTTAGCTTTATTTTCATCTCAACTCTCTCTATTCATACAATTCATGGCAAGGTGTCCAAGTTTTGTACATTCAAAACATCTCTTTGTAGTATCTTTCTTCATTGTGTGATGTTGTATGCAATTTTCTCCAATGTGCCCAAACTCACCATAATAGTGACATATACACCATGTATTGTAATCCCAAACAAATATAGATTTGACAATTTGTTCTATTGGGTTTCATTTCTTGGTCTTGCACTCTAAAGATTTGTGTCCTTGTTTGTTGCAATTGTGACACTTTTCTTCAAACTTAGGTTTCTCTGTGCATTCAATTTCTCTATGTCCTAGTTTGTTGCAACTATAACACTTTCCACTGAACTTTGATTTACCATTGCTCCACCACTTTTTTGATGTATGACCTTTTTTTCCACAATGACTACATGTAGGCTTATTGTTCTTCTAAGCTCCTAATCTAGTTTTACATTGGTGTATGAATTGAGTTTTCTTATCTAGCTAATTCATGCTTTCTTGTGAATTCATTATCCTCTCATTGGTCTACTTCTCTATGCTAAGATCATTCTTTAATCTTTCATTTTTTTCCTTTAAGTTGATAAGCTCTTGGTTTGCATCATTGAATTGATCAATCCTATCTGATTGCTGAAGAAATAGTTGATTAATTTCATTATCCTTTTCTTCTATTTCTTCTTTGGCTTTTTCCTTTTGTTCCATGACTTCATATAATCTGACTGATTGAATTTCTTGTTCTCTTTTCAACTTTCTAAATTCTTCAGGAAGACTAAGATTCTTCTCAAGTAGATTTGTGATTACTGCATCAACTTCATTTGAACTTCTTTCTTGAAAAATGTATTCAATGTAGAGATTGTCATTCATCTGTACTATAAGATATTTTCTTCTTTTTAGGGATTGAGAGAGTTTCTCATTTGCTTTCTTGAGTTGATCCATGGTGAATTATAGATCCAACTTTTCATTTTCAATATCTTTCTCTAGTCTATAGACTTCTACTATCTCTGATCTTTTCTCAAGCCACTAAACTACTTATGTGAGAACCAATGCTCTAATACCAATTGTTGGAAATTTAATATAGACTAGGTGATTGAGAGGGGGGGGGTGGGGGGGGGTGGGGGGTGAATCGGAACTAATAAAACTTCAAACTTAATTCACCAATTAAACATTCAATATGTAATATGATCTAGTTGCTTGCATGAAAGACTGAAAGCAATAAAACATTCATAACACTTTGACACAATATTTGTAACCCAAAACCTTCCAAATAGAAAGTAAAATTGAGGTGGGGATGATACCCACAAGGTTTATTAATGCAATATAAAGTTATCTTGTTAAAGCTTACAATTGACCATTTTTGATGATCTACCCTATTAGGAGCAATAAGGACTATTAGTTTCACCTTGTTAAAGGAATTACAAACATACAACAAAGTATGTACTCTGTTAGGAGGTTTAGAATGGGATTTTTAAGTCCACCTTGTGAAAGGATTTGATTGATGTATCTATTATAATGACTAAGTGGTTGATATATGATTTACAACTCAGTTTTCTTAATGAGATTCTTTTGAATAATAATAATCACCTAACTGTTAAGTCTCTACTTTTGCTTATACTTCCTATAGCCTTCTTCAATTTGCAGTCATCTACTTCTTACTTGTTTACATCCTTTCTACTTCTTATGGACATGATATAATATCTTACATATACACCAATCCACTTAATTACCTTCTAGAGTTGGCTGCAATACAAAATTTATCATAATTCACTAAGTGGACCCACTGCTATAACTCGGGTTTCAAAGACAACTTGGTGATGTTGTAACACTCAATAAACATTGTCAACACTTGAAAAACTCTAGCACTTAGTTAATGTTGAAGCTACTGATCACTTTGAGTAGCATGAATTTAGTCAACACTTTATGACTTAGTGAACACTAAGAAACTTAGTAGCTACTGAATTACTTGGTTGACATTGCATGGCTTGGTCAACACTGAATTCCCTTTGTCAACATTGTGAGCTAGGTAGACACTATAGAGATCAGTTAGCACTATAATTTGTCTTAGATACTATGAAGCTTGTAATGAACTATATTCTGACAAATTAGCTTAGTAGAAACTAAAACACTTGGTTAACACTACTAGAGTTATGGTAAGCTCAATAGCAATTATAGAGCTGAGAAGTAATGAAACTAACTAACTAAGTGTTAAGTCACTAATAGACAAATGATTTGACCATAAGGTTAACAACCATTGCATCCATGGCCATGCTATATGTTGAGTGAGTTTTATTGGTTTTTGTTGTGCCAAGATCTCGATGTTTATATACATACATATGTGTGTCTATGTATGTACACACACACACACACACACACACACACACACACACACACACACACACACACACACACACACACACACACACACACATACATACATCACAAGGGCACAAAAAAGATATGTAGAGATCATAAGGGCATGGCAAAAAGATACAGAGATCATAAGGTCATGACAACGAAAAGTAGTGATCATAAGGGCATGACAATAAAATCCTAGACCTCCACTGACCTCCAAAATCTACAAGATCTCTTTGTATATATAGATTCATACATACATATATAGACACAAACATATGTATGTATGTATGTATATATACACATATACATACATATGTATATATACACATATACATACATATGTATATATACATACATACATAGACACATATATGTGTGTATGTATGCATATATACACATATACATACATACATACATACATATATACATACATACATACATATACATACATACATATGTACATACATACATATGTACATACATACATACATACATACTATTGGCAATATAGTTAGATAGATGTCTTAATGGTTGTCATTTATGGCAACATAAATTCAACATTTCATTTATGCATTTAGATATAGAAAATTATCTAAGTGTTACACAATTTGTAGTAGCACAGTGTACAAATGTTAAGTGTACAAGTGACTTGTTGAGAGTTAGTTCTTGCATAGTTAAGGGAAGCTTCATGACAATATCATAATGACATATGCTAGTGTGCATATATGTATAAACAATACAATGCGAGTTATGATTTAAATACCAGTGTGGGTATTTAGCAGTGCAGAACAAAGCATAATAGAGAATTGGATTGTATGACCTTAGGATTTATTCTAGTTAGGAAATAGTTACTAAGTTATGATGAGTCAACTATTTGGATATTATTATGTCAAGCATGTGAATACATGAAGGCTGACTGAGCATAGTTTTTTGAATATGTGAGGTATAAGTAGAGATCTTATCTTGTGAAGATAAGTGTGCTATCTATGATGGACAAGCAAGTGTTAAGTGATATACAAAATATTGTGTGAATAATTTGAAAGATATGTGAACCTTATGTGATGCAAATTCTGATGTATGATCAAAACATGTGTGAAGTACAACAAACAACAAGTATTGTATGTATATCTATTCTTGTGAAGAACTAAATTATATTACTGCATGTTTAGGCAGTGGGCTCTTCTTGCATACATTGTATTTGTTCTACCAACTCCTAACAAGGTTGAAGCAACTCTTAACAGGGACTCAAGACACTATATGAATTTCATAGGCTCCTAATAGGGTCAATATATTTAATAGGATCCTATTGTTTAGTGAATCATCTATTGGGTATAATCCCCATCGGGGTTTTCCCTTGGGGAGGGTTTACCTAGCTAACAAATATTGGTGTTATGAGTTATCTAT
The DNA here is from genome assembly GCA_028749045.1 of Cupressus sempervirens. Lineage (NCBI taxonomy): Eukaryota > Viridiplantae > Streptophyta > Pinopsida > Cupressales > Cupressaceae > Cupressus > Cupressus sempervirens. Next base: position 774,878,853 of record CM053783.1, on the reverse strand, counting down.
GTTCATGGTTATATTCATTATTCAAAATTTTTGGTTTACTTTCATAGACAATTTGTATAGTAATTAACAATATTTAGTTGTGGGCAAAATTTTGTAGAATACTGATTCACCTCCCTCTCAGTATTATCTATTTCTAACAATTGGTATTAGAGCACAATTACTTTGAATAAAATTAACAACTTAAGTAAGATCCCAATACATATGGAATAATTAAAGAAAAACCTTGAAGAAGCTCTTGAGTAGATTGACCTTCTTACTGAAGAAAGAGATAACCTGAAAGATAGATATGAAGATGTGAAAGTTTTTATTGGCAAGTTAAAAGACAAGATTGATGATTTATAATATGGAAAAGAATGTATTGTGCAGCCTAGTAAAAATATTGAAGTAGGATATCTTAAGAAGGAAAATGAGATATTGAAACATGAACTAAAAATAGTTGAGCTTAAGTTGAGTCTTAAGAAAATGGTGGCAATAGTGAACCAGGGCTAAAAACTAAGAATATAGATCTTAGATCCTAGTTAAGTCAAGTTACACCTAAATTAGATACTAGCAAGATTGAACATCTTGAGTTAGAGAAGTACAACATTATTGTGAAAGGAAAATTCATAGAAGCTAAGAAACAATTAGAGAAACTTTATTCCAGTAATGAAAAGATAAATCAATAGATATTTCATCAAAGACCTTCTTATGACAAGATGGGACTTGGATATCTAATTGGAGAGAAATCAACCAAGAAATTTGAAATCAGAAGAGAACCAGATCCAACTATTGAATCCCCTAAGGAATCAAATCTAAGTAAGGTAGAATCAAGTACATCTATTGAATTGTCAAAGGAAATTGAGTTAATTTATTTGTCAGCTAAACTCGATGAACCTAAGAAAATAGAGCAAGTTGATAAGCCTAAGCAAGATGAACCATTCAAGGAAGTAAGACACTAGTTTAGAGGTAGATGCTTCATATGTAATGAAGTTGGACATGTGAAAAGAGATTGCACAGGTAAGTATTTTAAACCCATTACTAATTTCTATTGTTATAATTGTCATGGTTATGGTCATAAATTAGTAGAATGTAAGAAACCTAAGTTTGATGGTAATAATGCAAATAGTAGAATGTCTAGGAATACTAACCTTATAGGTAATGAAAGAGGAAGATTGCATAATAGATCCGATGATGGAGATAAATCTAATGGAGAGAAGAACTAGTTCATGTGTTACACATGTAATAACCCTGAATGCATTTTAAGGAATTGTAGAGCACATGGGAATTAGAATGGAACTAATCAAAGGAGAAATGCACCTATATGTTAGTTATGTAATAACTTTAGACACACAAAAAGATATTGTAGAATGGATAGAAGGAACTTTAACAAGAATCATAATAATAGAAAGAACAACAACAAAAATGATAGAAGGAATGATAATGGTAGTAACAATAGTCAAGCAATAAAGGAACATGTTGATGAATTCAAGGAAGAATTTGTGACAGCTAAAGATCTAGAAAGCTCTTATATAGTTTTGGAGGAACAATATTTCAATGCACTTGACAAGACATTGAAGTCAAAAATTGTTTGTGACTCATCCTACTTGAATTAAGTAGCTCTAGTAGTAGCAGAGCATTAGTTGATAAAAAATGTTGTTAGAGAGAGTTGGAAGTTGCACAATTAACAAGAAGTTAAGGACATAGAGAGAAGGCTATAGTCAAGTGCACAAGTCTTGATATGATCACAGTAAGTAGGAATTGAGAAATTAAACTTACTAATAAATAAAGACATTATTTTTCTGTAGTAGATATGCATTTAATGTGTATTGCAATTTGAAATGATTTAAGGATCTTAAAAATTATTGTATGTACCATTTTTTCATTTGAAGTGTCTTGAGAAAATTGAAGAGAGAATTGATAACAAGTTGATGTACGAAGCATGGTTTGAGAAGCCAAAAGTTGCATAAGCCCTAAACCACATTTTAAGGTATTTTGTGAAAATCATACTTGAATCTGAGTAGGACACAAAGTGCCCTAGATGGGGAACCTATGAGGCAAGATCAAGAATAGTTTAGTTTGAACTATATAGCAAAGAAAGTAGGAAAAAGGTTGAAAAGAGATAGATTCCATTCTTAAAGAATCTGGCATGACAAGACAAGAATCCACTGAGATTAAAGGAATTATGCTAGAGATGAAAGCTAGTGGTCAAACTAAGATTTTGACAATAACTCCCATTGCTGTAGTAGGACCTTTAGAAGGAGTAATAGTGGCACAACCTTGTGCACAGGTTCCCATTACACTATATGCAACAGTTGTGCAAGTGCAACTAGTGAGAGCAAGACATAAACATACTAAGAGGTAGCTAGAGGTAGAAGCACCTACTACACAGAGGAAATTTGGAAGATTGGAAAAGATTAAGCAAGAACCTGCCACAAGCCAAGAAAAGGGTCAAGTAGATTACTGGTGAACCAGGAAAGAGGAGGAAAACAATGAAGATAAGAAGTTTAGAAAGATCTAAAGATGAAGCTGAAGATAAACCTATTAAACAAGATGCACATGAAGCAAGGACAACAAAAAGAAAGAAATCTTGGAAACCCAATGTAGAGAATTTGAATATGCAGATAATAAATGATGATAATTTTGTATAGTTAAATAAATATTAGAATATGTATAGCAATGTGGATAGAAGGAAACTAGAGAATGCTATTATAAGAAATATGATATTGAAGAAAAAGAAATTTGAGAATATACAAAATAAGATTCCTAAAGACCTATATAATAGGTTGATTAATAGGAAGAAGAGAGTGTTGGAAGAGGATATGGATATGAGAATCAAAACAATAAATTAACTATATGATGTTTGATCCAAAGAGGAATGAGACAGAGTTTTGAGGGGTAGTGAGCCCTTGCTGAGGAACAAAAGAAGAGAAATTCTTCTAATGGGAGGTAATCATGAGGAAGTTAGACAAGAAATAGAGAAGGCTATAGTAAAATTTATGTCCTTGATACCTAAGGTGAGTGCATAGACAAAGGTTGATAGTCTAGTGTATGTATATGCATATACACCCTCCAATGAAAAGGAAGAAGAAGATGAGACAAAATAGGCACTTTCACCCTCTCACATCATCATGGGCACTGAATCCATGCAAGTGGATAGCACACACATAACTATGGATACTAAGGAGAATCATTTTGCAACATTTGGCCAATCCATTGTTGGCAATATTACTACTTATTCTAGCTTTGATGATGAGGAAGAAGTAAATAAGAAAGAGGTAGTGGCAATGAGGGAAGGAAAGGATACGAAAAGAGTAGGAAGAGAAGAGAAAAGAAGAAGAATAGAAGAGGAAGAGAGAAGAAGAAGAAAGTTGAAGAGGATGTAAAGAAGGATGCTAAGGAAAAGAAGAAAGCAGAGGAAGAGAAGAAAAAGGTATTTATACTTATTCCTACTATAGCTTTAGTAGTAATAGTAGCCAAAACATCAACAATAGTATCTATTCCATTTGATGATGAAGATTAGAAAGGTCTAATGAGCACCTCGAGTAATTTATTTGAGAAGAATAAATCTATAAAGTCTTTGGAGAAGACATTAACTAAAGTCTTGAATAGGATGTAGAAGATAATTACAACAAATATACCTATTCTAGACTTGCATTCAAAAGCCATGGAACTAGTGAAAAAATTTGATAAGGAATTCACAACCCTAGTAGAAGTAGCTTCAACACAATCTTAAGTTACTCACGATGCAACTCTATTCAACATAGTTTGTATCAATGTGCACAATGATCTGAAAGAACTTGATGGAAACATCAAGGGACTCAGAAAACATGTTGATGAGGGAAAAAGATTGTATAGACAATGTACATTGTGTAGTCATATAAGCACCTTGAAAAATATGAGAGTTAGATAAAAGGTAAGAAAAGTGAGCTTGAAACACTCATTGTCAACTTACAACTCCCAAAATCTAGAATTGAGGACTATGGAGCACTAGTGGAGAAAATTCATGGCATGATTAGAGACTTTGAATCTAAGAAAGACAAAGCAAAAAGAAGATTCTTTTATCTTAGAGAATTTTTTTTGTCAAAGATCAACATTTTACAAAGACAACTTGGGGAATGTCTTACAATTAGGGCTTCCTATGACAAGTTTTCCTACACTGATTTGAGTGCAGTTGAAGCAAAATCTTATGCACTTTGTGCACTAATTAGTATCTTAAATATAGTAAAGGATAACTAGAAGAAAAAAATAGAATGACTAAAGGTTGTATATGTAGATTGTTTTTCCAGAATTATAGGTTGATCAACAATAGATCAAAGTTTTGTGGATACAATTTTTGGCACCTTTGTCATTGATGTGAAAGGGGGAGAGTATTATGTAGAAGGAAAATTGTATTGATGTATATGTAAGGGGGAGCTTATGAATTATGTATGTATCAATGTAAGGAGTGATAAGGAATGTAATGATCCATCAAAACATGAATAAAATTATCATGTTATGAAGACAATTTTCTAGTTACTTTTATTTTGTTTTTGTTATGCATGACATCATTTTGGGACTTAGCAATTTTTCCCAAATTTTTCTATCAATGAAAAAGGGTGAGATTTTTGGTAATATGGTTAGATAGATGTATTAATGGTTGTCATTTATGGCAATATACATTCAAAATTTCATTTATGTATTTAGATATAGAAAATTGTCTAGAAAATTGTCTAAGTGTTAGATAGTTTGCAGCAACATAGTTTACATATGTTAAGTGTATAGATGACTTGTTGAGAGCTATTTTTTGTACAGTTAAGGAAAACTTCATGATAGTATCATGATAATGTATGCTAGTGCACAGATATGTACATATAGTATGATGCAAGTTATGATTTAAATACCAATGCAAGTATTTAGCAATGCAAAATAGAACATAACAAAGAATTGGATTGTACGGCCTTAGGAAATATTTTGGTTACAAAATAATTACTAAGTTATGATGAGCCAACTATATGGACATTATTATGTCAAGTGTGTGAACACGTGAAGGCTCTTTGAGCATAGTTTTGTGAATATGTGAGGTATAAGTAAAGATCTTATCTTGCGAAGATAAGTATGCTTTCTATGATAAATAAGCAAGTGTTAAGTGATATGCAAACTATTGTGTGAAAAATCTAAAAGATATGTGAGCCTTATGTGATGCAAATTCTAATGTATGATTAGAACAAGTGTGAAGTACAATAGACAAAAAGTATTGTATGAACATCTATTCTTGTGAAGAACTGAATTTTATTATTTCATGTTAGGGCAGTGGGCTCTTCTTGCATACATTATATTTGTTCTACCAACTCCTAACATGGTTGAAGCAACTCATAATATGTTTGAGGCTTCTAACAAGGCCTAGTCTCTTAACAAGTACTCAAGACACTATATGTATTTCATAGACTCCTAATAGGGTAAATATTCTTAATAGGATCCTATTGTTTAGTGAATCATCTAGTGGGTATCATCCCCACTAGGGTTTTCCCTTGGCCACAATTTCCCTAGTTAACAAATAATGGTGTTATGAGTAATTAATGTGCATGGTTATATTTACTATTCATTTTATTGGTTTACTTTTTATATGCAAGCTATAAAGTAATTAACAATATTTAGTTGTGGACAAAAGTTTGTAGAATACTGATTCACCCCCTCTTAATATTATCTATTTCTAACACATACATAATACATACATACATACATACATACACACATACACACATACATACACACATACACACATACATCTACATATACAATTTTATCACCTTGGAAAGTTGTATTTGATCTTGCTAGCTAGAAACAACTAATTGTTCATTTTTTTATACCCAATATGATGATAGTTCTACAAGAATTTGCAATCAACTATTGATCTTAGATTGGTTTTGAAAATTGAGTGTCTATACACTTAATTCATTTAATTAGTTCATGCCAAATAAGTAGTACATGCCAAGCACAACATGTATAAGATAGAGCATGCCAAGTCCATAATGGGTGCCAAGCCACTCATGTGCTAAGTCATCATATAGAAATCAGTATATGCCAAGCATAAAAAATTTTAGATGCTGAGTAAGACAGTTTTCACATAGTTTTTTGTAATGGCACAAACTACTACTTAAATTTTTTTTGAGCTAACTTAAAGATTAAATCATGATATTTTGGAGATAAGGATGAATATTAAGTTGGAATCCCTATGAATTTCATGTAGCCAATTAGGTAAAGGGAATGATTAAGCGACAAAATAGATGAATCACAACCATTGATTCATACCTAACCCTAAGTTACCTAAGTCTTCTTAAGGTGGACAAAACCCTAAAATATGTAATGTGCATGAAGAAGTGAAGAGAGAAGCTTGCATGTGAAAATAGAGCATTCATACTGGCCAAGGAATTATGAAGTGAAATTGCATTGCAGAATGAGTCAAAGGAGAATAGAGGAAGGGAATAACATACAAAAGAGAGACATCTAATCAAGAAGGATCAAGAGTACATGAGTTTAGAGGTAATCTGTCATCAAGCAACAAAGTGCTAACCATAGGATCAATGTTGAGTCATTCTAGTAGGTAGATAAGTTAAATCTCTTAATAGAGTAGTCCTAATAGGTTGTATTGAAATCCTTTAACAAGATGCTTACTTAATTGTGAGTTAAAGTCCTTTAGCAAGGAACACTCCTAATAGGGTTTTGAAATCCTTTAATAGGGTAAGACCTAACAATCTTTGTAAGCCTTTAATAGGGTAGACCTTTCATAGGGTAGATCATGTCTCATGATCAAACATTGTAACCTTCATTGGATACACTTTATTACTAAAGTAGTGAAGATTTGTGGGTGTCATCCCCACCCTAGTTTTACCTTCTCATTGGAGGGTTTCTAAGTAATCATAAATGGTGTCATATATGTGTGAATGCTTACTTGTTTACATGATTTATATTTATATGCTTTGCATGGTAGTTCAATTTATATGTATCCAAGCCTTGTTCTTTGAAAGAGAAGCTTTGCATCTTTGAGGAAAGATCTTGAAATTGGAAGTCTACAAATTGGGAAAGATCATTGAGAAATAGGGAATCAAAATACCACTCATTCTACATCAATTGAATGAAGCAAGAGAAGACCTAAAGAAATATTTAAAGAGATGGAAGGAATTTTTTTTGAGGAGAATAACATAGAATACAAAGAGATAGAAACTACTAAGCTATTTTCTAATGGAGACTCCAATGAATTTGTTGTAGCAGTTGTAGATCTAATGGAAAAGATTAGATTCCAAGCTGAGGAAATCAAAAATCTTAAGTTAGAGCAAGAATCACAAGCTATACTACTATGTGAGGTGACTGAACATAAAAATAGAGACATGGAAGACAAAGCCATGATTGAAGAAGACAAAAGAACTTTGACCAACATATTGGAAGAGAAATCATCAGAGCTAACCAAGATTTTCAACATGCAATTGGATACTCTGAGTTAAATGATGAATGCCAACTATGAATTGAATGTCAAGGACATTGAGATAACAACATTGAAATTGTAGAATGAGCAATTGCATAATGACCTAAAAAGGGAAAAATAATTTTCTAAAAGTTTTAATAAACCAAATGAAGCCATCAAATACTTTGAACAATTATTGGGATCCCCTAGATTCAATAATGATACACCTGAACTGGTATACACAAGTATTGAAGAAGGAGAGTCATTCAAAAGTGCTAAAGAAAGGAACAAAAAAGGTAAGAATTCCAAACCTACTTGTCATAATTGTGGTAATAAAGGACATACTGCTAATGTATGAAGGAGCAAGATTGTACATTAGAATGTCAAGCATAAAAGCATGGTCCATTACCATAAGTGCAACAAACAAGGTCATCAGGCATATGCATTCAAAACTATGACCATGCACAGACAAAGATTTGAAGGATATTGTTATAACTATCAAAAGTATGGACATAGATCTTTTGAGTGTAGATCCAAACCCATATGGTCATCGGACAAGAAAACAAAGGTAAAGTACAATGGAAACTCTTACAACTAGGATTATAATACAAGATATAGTTGTTAGTATTGTCAAGAGTATGGACATGTTCCTGATGTTAGTTTGTGGTGATAGGAATAAAAAAAAATTAATGCTATCTCAAGCTAATTATGTTGAGAAGGTGTTGCAACATTTCTCTATGGAGAATGCTAAAGTTGTCAGTACACCTTTACCTAGTCATTTGAAGTTGACTAAGGAGATGTGTCCCAAGACATAAGAAGAGGAGGATAAGATGTCCAAAGCATCCTATGCTTCCACTGTAGGAACCTTGATGTATGGTATGGTATGTATAGGGGCATATATTGCACATTTAGTTGGAGTCGTTAGTAGGTATATGAGTCATCCTAGAATTGAGCATTGGAATGTACTCAAATGAATTCTCAGATATTTGAGAGGAACATCCAATAAGTGTTTACACTTTGGGGGCTATACTACTGATTTATAGGGCTATGTAGACTTAGATTTAGTAGGGGATATTGATACTAGGTGGAGTACTATAGGTTATGCATTTACTATTGGTGGGGTAGCCATGAGTTGAGTTTCTAGGTTACAGAAGGTTAATTCTTATCCACTATAGAGGTAGAGTATGTTGCTACTACAAAGGCAACTAAGGAGATGATATGGCTTTAGTTCTTAGAAGAATTAGAAAACCCTTAGAAGGATAATTATTTGTTTATGGATAGTCAGAGTACCATTCATCTTTTAAAGAATTCAGCCCTACATTCAAAGACAAAACACATACAGTTGTGGTACCATTTCATTCGGTCAATTTTGGAGGATGGATAGTTAAAGCTGGACAAGATTCATATAGATGACAATCCAAGATATATGTTTACAAAGGTAGTAACAAGGAAAAAGTTGAACTCCTCTTCAACTCTAGTTGGACTTCTAGACTGAACATGAATAAAATAAAAACAACATATAGGGTGGTTTGATCCACTAGGAGTCCCATGTGGTAGCGGTATTGCTATAAGATCAGTCTCTAAGTGGGAGATTGGTATTGTTGTCAAGTGTGTAGTCTGATTAGTCCCCAAGTGGGAGATTGTTAGTTTGTGGTGATTGATAAGGAATGTACTATACATACTTCATAAATTCTTTGAATTTTTTTTTGGATTACTATTTGCTAATGGAACAAAATTTTGGGCTGCTCTTCACCATTCACCAATGGCACAAAAATTTGGACTACTATTGGCTAATTGGTTATTGTTTATATTTTTGAATGTATGGCCGACATGTTGTAACTAATTTTAACCCTAAAGTGGGAAAAATACTTGTATAAAAGGGCTTAGGGTTAGGGATTATTTCATTGTTGTGATACAAAAATTGGTTCTTATAGTGGTATTGAGTTGTAAGGGATTATAGATTATAATCAGGTTGTAATCACTAAATCATAATAATATCAAAATTGCTATTTGGTGGACATAGCCAAGGGATTGGATGAACCATATTAAATCTTGGTGTCTTGTGTTCTTTTCTATGTGATCTATTATTTTTTGATATTGGTTATATTTGCAGGTAATTGTTATTTCTATCTGTGGTTTAATCCTAACACTTGAGAACTATATTAGGACACACTTTAGAAGTGACTACAAAAGGTGGTTGAGTCAAACCACATGTTTTAGTTGTTTGGAGATTGGTCACATTAGTTGCTATTGTCCAAAAAAGTCAAAGGCACCAAGTTGTGAGTTTAATAATATTAAAGGATAAGGCAAGGTGGATGTTAAAAATGATAGAAATGAAATGAACAAGACATGGAAGAAAAAGGAGGATTGTAAAACATCAAGTGGAGAAGCGATCACTTCACCTAATGGGTCAAGTGATTACACCTCATCAAAGTAAGCAATCAAGAGGTATATGGGACTGATATTCATAAGTTATATCATACATCAGTTCCAAAAGAATTTAGTACTGAAAAGCCTACATAAACATGAATAAAGATGCAAGATGTTATTAGGAATCAAAGAAAAATCTTTAAGTTTTTCATGTTATTTCCAAGCATGAAAAGTTTCTTATGATTGTCAAGTGAAATGCTAGAGGATGCCGAGCTAATAGACCAACTAGTTGATGTTGAGCTCATAATGATTGCTAAATGATTAAAAATGCTAATGGATGCTGAGTGAGCCTAAAATTGGTTGATGTTGATTTTACAGCTATGTAAGAAGTCAACATTAATTATAATTTTTCAAAAGGGTATTTGATTGATTTTGAGCTAATTTTACATCATTTCAAAATCAAGAAAGAACAAGGAGAGCTAAAGGAAATTAGGAAACCCATCAAAAGCATTTGCAAAAGATTTGAATAGCAATTGGATAGCATTTCATCAAATCTTGCAAGGTATTTATCGTGTGCCAAGCTATGTTTTTTGTATTTTCAAAAAAAACCCTAGTTTCACATAATGGAATGTAGTTCAAAGGGTGTAGAGGGTAAAGAGGTTTTGAATGTTCAACTAGTTAGTAATGAGGTCAAACAACTCATTTTCAAAGCCATACCTAATATTTCATATAAACAAGAACCTTCGATACATTATCCATGATACCTCCAAAAGTTTTAATGGTTCAAGATGTCAGGAAATGTTACTACTGTAAGATTGGAAGTATTGGAGACATGGAGGTTAGACAAGCATATGATAGACTTTGTGAAAATGGTGTAATAAGGGAAGAATTCAAAATTGTAGAGAAGAAAGGGTTAACTTGTGCCCTAGATTTCCTGAATGTTTTCAAAACTGAATGGATTAGGATTGTATTAAGTAGAATTCAAGATAGTTCACTTTGGTTAGACAATGGGCCTATCAAAATAACCAAAAGAATAATCCATAGGGTAATAGGGTATCCAACCTTAGATCAGCCTAAGACTTTAAGGAGTGATTCAAAAGAAGTTATTGAAAAGAGTACAAGAGTCATGTGGAATAAGGGAGGAATGACTATTGACACCATCATAGATCCATTGATTGATTTTGTAGTAAGGGTAATTTTACACAAGTTTTACCATCAAGTAGATTAAATAGTGTGCCCTATATTGTGATAGATGTTGGTTATAAGATTGTCAAGAAAGATCACACATATAACCTTCCCAAGCTACAACTAAATTATTTGATTGAAAATCTAGGAGCAAAAAGGAAAACAAAGAGTGCTTAGTGCAAATTTGGTTCTATTTTAATATTCATTTTCTTTTATGTTCAAAACACATTTCCTACATTTAGCACTATGGCATGGAAAACAAACAAGTTAGTGGTAGTTCAAATTGGTGAGTTCATTGAAAAATTGGGTGAAAATTTTGAATCTATAATGACAAGTTACTTTTAGGATTTTAAGCAATCTATGAAGAAAAGATTGAGAATTCTAGTGTCATTAGTGGAAAAAAATTATGATGATGTTTGTTTCCTAGTTGATGTTGATTATACATATGTTTAAGTAGAAACTCCAAGGGTAAGATGGCTAAGGCCATTAGGTTATGAAATAAATGTAGATGAGGCCTTTGTAGCAATAATTGCATTACTTCCTAAAGATATAGAGAAAAATGCCAAAGAATTTGGTAATAATGAGATAGCCAAATGCAAGATTACCATGGAACTAAAGACTACCTCTATCATAAAGAAGAAGGAGAAGTTGGTGAAGAAATTAAAAGCTAAAATTGGTGGAGGTGTAGAGAAGGAAGATGATGAAGAGGAAGAAGACATCTAGACCTAATCACCACTTGCACTAATACAAGGAATTGGAGAATATTGATAAGAGAAATAGACAAAAATTGCAAAAGGTTCCAAGAGAGAAGAAGCCAAGGAAGCACGTACTCATACTGATCAAAAGAATAGAAGGGCTAAGGCTCAACAAGTGACAAGAACAAAGAAGACTACAAAACCAATCCAACTCAAACCTACACAGCAGGGAGGAGAAGTGCAGAAAAGACCAAGGAGGAAATACATTACATAGGCTAAATCAAATGAGAAAAGAATAGAATCTGATGAAAATAGCCAATTCAAAGTGGTGAGTCATGACCCATCCTCAAATCTAGAAAACCTATGTGAAAATGTTAAGAATAGTGCAAATTTGTCAAAATTTTCTCATATTGATTTTGATAATCTTGGTAAAGTTGAAAAGAATCAAATGGAGGAAGTTATATATGCCATATATGCCAATAATAGTTAAGAAGAGGATGAAGAGGAATAAGACATCTAGACCCAAGCACCACTTGTACTAACACAAGGAATGGGAGATTATTAGCAAGAGGAAGAGAGAGAAATTGTAGAAGGTGCCAAGGGAGAAGAAGCAAAGGAAGCACCTACTCCTATTGATCAAAAGAAGAGAAAGGCTAAGGCTCGACTAGTGAAAAGAACCAAGAAGACTACAAAACCAATCCAACCCAAACCTATAACACCTACTTTAAGGTCTAGTGCATGTGTCACTACACTAAAGGAAAAGGAGAAGACCAAACCTATACAACATGGAGGAGGAGTGTAGAAAATATCAAGGAGGGAATACATTGCACAAGCTAAATTAGATGAGGAAAGAGAAGAATCTAATGGCAATAGCCAATTTGAACTGGTGAGTCATAACCCATCCTCAAATATAGAAAACCTATGTGAAAATGTTAAGAATAGTATAGATCTATTAGGATTTTCTCATAGTGATTTTGATAATCTTGGTAAAATTGAAAAGAATCAAGTGGAGGAAGTTATATATGCCATGATGGAAAGTTTTAAGAAAGCCCCACTAGAGATTGCTAACTCTATGCCTAAAAGTCTATATGAAAGAGTTGAGAAAAAATAAAATTATTATTTAAATTTAGAAAGGAAAATAAGGGAGACATCACTTGCACAAGTTATGCTTGAACTTAGTAAGGCACAAATTGCTAAGGCTATGAAGAAATATGCGGTTATATTTTTTCCAAAATATAGAGCCTTTAGCATATTGCAAAATAATATTGAAGATGTTGTAAAGAAGTCCACACAGATGTGGAAGGTCACATATGGGCTTTCTATAGTAAAAGAAGGAGAACAGGAACCCATTGAGGTAAAATATGATGAAGAAGATGATAACAATGGAGACACATTTGAGGGAGGTACAAAATTGAATATAGATGACAAGGGAAAACCTAAGGTAGAGTAGCAAGAAGAACTCAATGTATAAGATAAACAATAACCTAATGTCAACCCTCAACATATAACAAGTGAAAATACTAAAACAATAACAATGAAGGATGTTTTTGATCTAATTTCTCAGAACATCAACCCCCTAACAAAGAAAGATCTGAGAAAGATACTTGATCAATCTCCACTACAAGAAAAATTATGAGATAATCTTGTATTAGCAAGTGTAGATTCCTGTATTAGCGAGTGTAGATGAAATATAGAAAATAGTGACTAACACTACAAGAGAAGAGGTGAAAATGAACCACCTACCATCACCCCACAAGTCACTCATGTAAAACCTTTAGATGATACAATGGAAACCCAAGCCACTACTAAAGAATAGAGTCAAACAAGTTAGAAAAAATCTATCTACACCTCTAGCACAAGTACAAGCTGCAAATCAAGGCACTGTGAAAATAAGGACAAGCCTGAAGAGACTGAATTGACACCAAAGCTGATGGAGCAAGCAACCATTCAAGCATTGGTAACTTTGCCAAAATTTGGCACTCCTTCTAATCACACTCTTCAAAAGTTGACCATAGATGCAACACCATTGCAAATCTCAATGCCAAGTCCAAGTACATCAAAGGAAGAAGAGGTAATTACATATGGAGATGTAAGCCTTGATGGAGAGATTGTGTTACAAAAGTATGATTGTGACACAATGACAATAGAGAAGATGGGTATATTATAGGGAGTCCTAGCTAGAAAGAAGCATCAGGAACTATTTAGAAGGCATCATAGGTAGAAGAAAGCACTACTGGATATCAAAGACATCTTCCTAGATACATTTAGTCTACCTACTCCAGATAAAACCAAGACATTGATTAAACAAGTAAAAATATAGTGGAAAAGGTAAATAATGCAAACCTTGATACAGATGCTAAATTATTAGAATGGTCTAAAAAGAAACTTCAAATTAAAGTGAATGAGAAAATATCAGGTGACATAACACTCACACAAGTTGCATTGGCAACTAAGATAGAAAGTGTGAAGAAGGTACTTGAGAACATTTTCTCACTATGCACAAAATTGTGTAGCCCCACACTCTTCACACAAGAAACAAGGAGTCACATTTTGAGTTTGGAAAGTCAAATTAATGCATCAGGTGCAAAATTTCCTATGACTCTAGCCCAAAGTGAGAATCATTTTAGAACTTTATTGCAAACATAGAATTAGTTAGCAGCATCATTTACCAAAGAAGCCAACATAAGGGTAAAACTAATTAGCATCCGAACCACATTGACCCCACACATGGAGATTTTGCACAAGGAGTTAGGCTATGGAAAAAATCTTATGAAGAAAGATCTCACTCTTTCTACATTAGGCAACTTAGTCCACCTTACTGCTAAGCTGGCCAGCTAAATTAAGTCTTTGGATGTAGCATGTGAAAATTGGGATGCAACTCTTAAGATTATAATAGAGGTCCATAAATCTTTCTTGGACAAACACACTATCAGTTTATAGCCCATTGACATAAGTGTCAGAAAGGGGGAGAAATAAAGCAGTAAAGAAAAAGGAGAGAGAAAAGTAAGCTTAAGAAAAAGGGGGGAAAAAGAAAAGAAAAGAGAGGAGATAATAAAAATATAGTAAGAGCATGGGGGAGGAAGCAAAGAACAACAAGTACGTCAAAGAGTATTAGTTGAGAAAAATTTTCTGAGCAAGAGTACAAAATTTTGAATACAAAATAGACCTATCAACTCAGGGGGAGATATCAACTTTGAGGTATAAGTTGTTACAAAATTTTGAAATTTTGAAGTTTTGTGCATAAGCTAAATAAGAGATATGTTATGCTCATAAGATTAAGGGTATTAACGCATGACCAAATGTTTTTGACATTCATGTCAAAGGGGGAGATTGTTGATCTTAGATTGGTTTTGACAAGTGGGTGTCTATACACTTAAGTCATTTACTTAGTTCATACCAAATAAGTAGTGCATGTTGAGCACAACATGTATAAGATAGAGCATGTCTAGTCCATAGTGAGTGCTGAGCCACTCATGTGACAAGTCATAGTATAGAAATTAGTAAATGTCAAGCATCAAATACTTTGGATTCTAAGTAATACAGTTTTGACATAGTTATTTATAATGACACAAAATACTATGTAAAATGTTTTTGAGCCAACTTGAAGATTGAATTATGATATTTTGGAGATAAAGATGAATCTTAAGTTGGAATCCCTATGAATTGCATGCAGCTGATTAGGTAAAGGGAAGGATTAAGCAACAAAATGGATGAATCATAGTTGTTGATTCATACTTAACCCTAAGTCACCTAAGTCTTCTTAAGGAGGACAAAACCCTAAACTATATAATATGTGCGAGGACGCAAAGAGAGAAGCTCGCATGTGCAAACAAAGTAGTCATGTTGGCTAAGGAATTGTGAAGTGAAATTACATTGCAGAATTAGTTAAAGGAGAACAAAGTAAGGGAACAACATAAATCAAAGAGATATCTGATCAAGAAGGATTGAGAATACATAAGTTTAGAGGTGATCTTTCATCGAGCAATAGAGTGCTAACCGTAGAATCAATGCTGAGTCATTCTAGCTGGTGAATCAGTTAAATTCCTTAACAAAGTAGTTCTAACAAGCTGTATTGAAATCCTTTAACATGGTGCTTACTTAATTATGAATTAAAGTCCTTTAACAAGGAACACTTTTAATAGGGTGTTAAAATCCTTTAACATGGTAAGACCTAATAGTCTTTGTAAGCCTTTAATAGGGCAGACCTTTCATAGGGTAGATCATGTCTCATGATCAAACATTGTAACGTTTGTTGGACACACTTTATTACTATAGTAGTGAAGATTTGTGGATGTCATCCCCACCCCATTTTTACCTTCTCATTAGAGGGTTTATGGGTAATCATATTTGGTGTCATATATGTGTGAATGCTTACTTTTCTACGTGATTTAGATGTATATGCTTTGCATGGTATTTCAGTTTACTTATTGAATGTATGAGATGGATGTGTGGTGAATGTTTTATGGGTCAAAGTTTAAACTATTGATCCACCACTGCCCCCCCCTCCCCCCCCCTCCCTCCCTCTCTCAAAAGCTTACCTTTCCTAATTGTAATTCCAACATCAACAACTAGACCAATTTAACTGGTTTATGGCTTGATTCTTTCTAAAACTATCTGCTAGGATATGTTTTTGTAAAATTTCTTGCAAACTCTGGCCATTTTTCTTGGTCTACATTATTTTTCCTCCAACAGGTGAATAGAGAAGCTTCTCTTTATATATATAGACACACATATGTGTATGCCTGTGTATCTATATATATGTGTATATAGAGAGGCTTCTCTTTATGTATATGTATGTGTATATATACATACACATACACATATATATGTGTGTCTATGTATGTATGCATCTATATATGTAGAAAGATTTTTTTAAGGTGCTTATTACATCTTAGCACAATAAAAAAATTGATCCAACTACATACATATTCCATAATCCAAATAATAAAATAATAAAACTCACTCAACCAGTGCTAAGTGACTTACCTCAAAATCTTGCACACAAATAATGCAAAGTTAATGGGCAATATATATATGTATGTATGTATGTATGGGAAATATAATGCCCATTAACAATGACATTAACTCTGCCCATTTTTCTTGGTTTGTATACATATACGTATACATACACACACACACACACACATATAGAGATCACAAGGGCATGACAATGAGATATAGAGATCACAATGGCACAACAACAAAATACAACAATCACAAGGGCACAACAATGAAATCCTAGATCTCCACTGATCTCCACAATCCATGAAATCTCTCTATATACATACATACATACATACATAGATACATAGACATACATACATACGTACACATACATACATAAATTTACATCCTTAGCATGGTTTAGAGGCAATGTCATTGTGGCAAAGGCTTCAACAAGGGAACAAGCTTGTGATTATGGAATTTACATAGACAAAAAACTTTCTTCTTCAACTCCTTACACTTAACTCTTCACTAAAGTTATTGTTCTAGTAGTGAGAATAGCTATGAAAAATTCTTGGGAGCCAAGGGACCTTGAACCTATGCAGCATTTGTTGGAATGTTCAAATGGGAAGAGTACTTCTAATAGGGGGGGATGGGTGAATCAGAAGTAATGATTTTTTATGCTTTTAAGCCCTCATTAACACATAACTGAAAGTAAAGTACATGCATGTGAACATATAAGATAACATGAAATGAAAGCATGCATCAACACATGACACAAGATATTTGGTAACCCAAAAACTCTCTAGGAATAAGAAGGTAAAACTAGGGTGTGGATGACACCCACAAAAATTACTGCAGCAATATGTTCAACCACTTCTGATGGTTTTCCCTATTAAAGGCCTACCTTGTTAAAGCCTTTAGTCTATGTCAATAGTGACCTGGTTAGAGGATTTACAAATACTTACATGAAGTGTCACCCTAGTAAAGGATTTACAATAGGTTGTTAAACCCACCTAATACATAGGATTTTCATCACCTTCTCCAAAGGTTTTCCCACCTAGCTATTAAGCTAACCTATCAAGATAGGATTTTCATAATCTAATACAATGGTAAGAGAATATTAGAACATTTGACTTGATAGAGTCCAATCTTCAATTGTTGGGTTTAGGCACTAGATTTGCTCTTCCAATTCTGATCCATGCTTGATTTGATCTCTGCATGTGTCCCTCTATTCTATTTTGATCAACTATATATGAAATTGCTACTCCTTTTACTAAGTCCTTGACTTCTTCACACTAAATTTCACTATAGTCTCCACCTATATTGTTCTCATCCACATATCTAGTGGAGTTTTTGACCTCCTTTTAAATCTTGTGAAGACTTAGAGTTAGGTATGGATCTACGATCCATATTGAATCTCAAATTCCCACTCATTCCTTGCATTTTTTCTTATTGGTTGCATGCCTTCTCCATTTTATTGATTGGCTGCATGCAAATCACATAGGGAATGTAAATGATTCATTCTTATCCTTTTTTCTTTCTAAAATATCTCTATTTCAGCTCCAAAAATAGTTTACATCTGAGTTTGTGAGAGCACAAACTTGTATGCAGATTCTATGTTACTCAACAAATACTATATTACTG
The DNA here is from genome assembly GCA_028749045.1 of Cupressus sempervirens. NCBI lineage: Eukaryota > Viridiplantae > Streptophyta > Pinopsida > Cupressales > Cupressaceae > Cupressus > Cupressus sempervirens. Next base: position 774,860,595 of record CM053783.1, on the reverse strand, counting down.
ATGCTCGACACATAAATGTTCCTGTATTTCTTGGCACATGTTACATTTCTAGATTGCTTGGCACCTATTACACTCTATGTTGTTCAACACATGAATATTCTTGAATCACTTGGCACATACTATGCTATGTCTTGCTTGGCACCTAAATATTGCTAAGCATCTATTACTTGCTCAACACCTATTAAGATTATGAGTTGGCAACTACTATAAATCACTTGGCATACATAGTGTACTCAACATATATGGTGCAATTGGTTAAGTGTGTTGACGCTCAAATGTCAAGACCATTCTAAAACAAACAATCTCCCCCTTTGACACGAGTGTCAAAAATACTTAACTATGCATTAATGAACTAATATGATTGAGTACAATCTTTATTCTTGCTCAACATTCATGCAAAATTTTGTGAGCAACAATATACCTTATGACTCCCCCCGAGTTGATTTTGCCTAGTCCATTCTTGAAACCAAAATTCTATGCCTAATTCTCTTTGTCCTTTGTCCTATTCCTATTCCCTATGCCTATATATTATATTTGATTTGTATGAATTCCCTATTTTAGATCTATTTTCCACATGCTTCTCAAAATTTTGCATCTTCACCTCACTTTATCTTATTTCTTGTCCCTTTTTGGATACCTAAAAACTTTCCACTTTATTCTCAAAATGAATGAAAGAATGTAATCAAAATTATCAAAATTTGGTATTCTCCATATATCTTCATATATCTCCCCATATATACATATCTCCCCCTAATGTATATATCTCCCCCTTTTTGACACTAATGTCAAAGGGTTCTAAGGAGTAATACCATACTTAGCCAAAAATGTACTATTTACCTCCAGGAGTATCTTCAGAGCTGTATCCCAATTTTTTAATGTAATCTCTAGTGACTTGTACTAGATGGAAATCTCTACAGCAAGGTGTACAAGTCCATCTAGGGTAGAAAGATTTGGATCTTTCTTTAGGACTATTTCTGCATATGCTTTCTCCTTGTGGAGGACCTCTAAGTGTAGGGTTATGAAGGACTCGATTTGCATCAATTTTGGCTTTATATTTTCCTCCTCTACTGTTAATACAACTAATTCTCTTTGTGTGTGAAGCATCTATGCAAAATGCTTCTCACTCTAAGCTAGATTTGGTGGAAGTTGCATGTTAGAAATGTTAAGATTTCTTTCCAAGCTCATTATTCTTTGGCTAGTCTCTTGTGTGAAGTTGACAAAATCACATAGTTTTTTGTACAATGAGAAAGTGTTCCCAAGTACAATTTTCACTCTTTTTAGTTTCTTAGCCAATTAAACTTGTGCTAATGCTATATCATTTGATATTTTCTCATTTACTTTTTCTTGGAATTTTCTTTTTGACCATTCCATTAATTTTTCATTTGTATCATGGTCTGCATTAGTCACCTGGTCAACTATATCTGATAGTTGTTCTATTATAGGCCTTGTTTGATCTAGTGACTGCAAGCTGAAGGAATCCATGAAGATGTCCTTTATCTCATTCAATGCTTGCCTATACTTGTATTCTCTTCTCAATACTTCTTATCTCTTTCTCCTATCCAATTCACCTTGTATTTCAATTATCTTTTCTATGGTGAGGGTGCTAGATTCATATGAGGGAATGATGATCTCTTCATCAAGTTCATGATCTCCATAGTGAAGTATCCTAGCTACCTTTCTAGAGCTTGAGCCTAGTGTTTGAACTTGCATTGATATCATATTAGTGCTCAGCTTCTCAAGAGTCTAAGTGGGAGTACTAGATTTTTGTAATTCAACCAATGTTTGTATTGCAACTTGCTCCTCATCTTTTGTTTCCTCCTCCTTTTCTTCTCATTTCCCTTTATCACTAACAATTGCTAGGGGTGAACTTGTTAACTATTCTTGTTTTCCTATATCTTCCCTTGTTGTTGCACTTGGCATTTGAAGTGCATCACTTACTATTTTTGGTGGAGATGGTAGTGAAAGTAGTAGGAGTTTAGTAGAAGTGTATGTAAAAGGTTGTTCCTTTGGATTCACCTTTTCTCTTTGAGGTGCTACTACTACTCTTTGTAATTCATCTACACTCACCAATATAGGGTTTTTACACAACTATGCTTGTAGAGTGGATTGGTGAAGGATCTTTGAGAGATCCTCTGCGGTTAAAGGATTGATGTTTTGACATGAAGTGTTAATAAAATCCTTAATTTTTATGATCTCTACAAGTGTGATAGTTGCATGAGGAGGGCTAGGAGGTGGCATTTGTGTTTCTTGCACACTTTGTTCTTCCTATTCATCTAATTCCTTTTCCTCTCCTTTAGCTATACTTTCTTCTTCTTCCTCCTTATTTACTTCCTCTTCTACTCTTCCTTCCTCACCTTTCTTCTCCTCTTCACTTTTCTTCTCTTCCTCACTTCTCTTCTCCTCTTTCTTTCCTATTTCTTTTGCTTCTCTTCTCTTTGAGCTAGCCTCTGCCTTATATTCCTCGCTAAATACATCATCAATTGACTTGTATATTGACTTCCACAATTTTGTGGATTTATTTACAACATCCTCTATCTTATTTTGGAGGATGCAAAATGCTCTATTTTAGGAGAAAATTTTCTATTATGCCTTTTATTTGCCTTAGCTATTTGACCTATAGTAAGGTTTGGCAGTATTTTAGCTAGGGTTGATTCTCTTATCTTCTTTTCCATTTGCAAACAAAAATGCCACTTATCTGCAACTATCTTGTATAGCTCCTTGGGCATTATATTATCTAACTCTAGAGGCATGTGTTTGTATTTGGCCATTATTGCATACACTAATTCCTCTATTTTATTTTTCTCTTCTTTATTGAGCTTATTAAAGTCTATAGTCTTTAAACCATTCAAGTTTTCTTTTCTAATATTTACACGTAACTTGTTAATGGTAGACTTTGTGGGATCACTTACCACTTTAAACTAGTTGATATCATCTAACTTTGTTCTTTCTTCATCTGAGTCTGGTTGGGCAATATATTTCCTTCTCTTCCTTGGTTCTTCACCAGTCTACTTTGTAGCCTTCTTCTTCTCTTTGGCTTCATCTTTTTCCTTTTGAGTTGCAGCCCTAGTGGTAGCCCTTGTAGTAGGCTTCTTTACTTTGACTGCAATGGGCTTTGTCCCCTTCTTTGCCTTGGGCTGGGATGTAGGCAAAGTTTTGGCTTTCCTTTTGGTGGCTTTGGCTTTAGTGGGTGCTTCCTTGGCTTCTTCTTCCTTAGCACCTTCTTCATTTTCCTCTCCTGTGTCCTATGTCAATTCCAATGACTCTTGCCCTTGTTCATCTTCTTCCTCACTATCTCCTTCTACTTCTTCTACTTCTTCTTCTGTAGTGCCTGCTACTTCTATATTAGCTCCAAATGTTTTCTTGAGCTTTCTTATCATTTTTTCCTTCTTCTTCACTACAGAGGCTGTCTTTAAATCTATTACTATCCTAGATTTGATAATATCATAAGTGCCAAAATGAGGAACATCCTTGTCAATCTCTTCTGCAAGTAAAGTAGTGATTATAGCTGAAGCTTGGTCTACATCAAGCTCATATACAAGTGGCCTAGGCTATCTTACTCTAGGTATCATGGCTTGGACATAGGTGTAATCTATGTCAACCAAGAAACAAATGTCGTTTACATGCTACTCAACCAGTGATACTAGTATCCTCATCCATTGTTTCATGGACTTCTTGAAGTCCTCGAAGTAGCTTGTCATCTAAGCATCAAAATTGTCTCCCATTTGCTCAATAAACTCATTGACTTGTGTGACAATTATCTTGTTAGGATCCCATTTTACCTTTCCAACTGATGGAAATTCCTTCATGACATAAAAAAAAATGAAAACTAATACTAATCCAAATTTGCACTGAGATCCTTTATATTTCCTTATGGCTCCCAAATTTTCATTAATTTGTTGTAGCATGAGCTCTGCTAGATCATAAGTGTGGTCCTTCTTCACAAGTTTGTATGCAACATCTATTGCTATACATGGTACACTGTTCAATCTTCTTGATTGATAGAATTATGAGATATAACACTGATACCAAAATAAAGTAGGGGTTCAGTGATGGTATCAATGGTCATTCCCTTTTTATTCCATTTGACACCAGTGTTTTTCTCTATGGCCTCCTTTTTGTCACTTCTTAGGGTCTTAGGTTGATCTAGGGTTGGGAATCTAATGACCTTGTGAAAATTTTTCTTTATGATCTTTACTAGCCCTATTTCTAACCAAAATGATCCATCATGAATTTGGCTCAACACTATACAAATCCATTTAGTCTTAAATACAATGGGGAAAACTAGGGCTTTAGTTAAACTCTTCTTCTCGATAGTTTGAAACTCATCCTTCAATATACCCTTGTCACACAACTTATAAAAGGCATTAAATTTTTTTAGGTTACCTATGGCTCCAATCTTATAGTTATAACATTTCCTGACATCTTGGACCATTACTACTTTGTCTGGAATGACTGACAAAGCACTAGTTGGGTTATTTTTATAGGCAACTTTGGGTATTGGCCTAAATTTGGGCTGTTTAACTTCATTACTAACAAGTTGAATCTCATGATCATCCTTTCCCTTTGTGGTTTTAGACCTAGATGCCATCTTGACCAAACTAGGGTTTAATATTTAAATAAACTTTCAAATACTGTGTAGCTTGGCACTTGATGAAATGCCTTTGAATCAACGAGTTCAAGTTGAATTGCTATTGGGATTGGTGCAAATTGCTACTAAATCGCTATTTGATCACCTCTTAACTCTTCTCATTTTCACTTTGTGAAACTCATCCTTCAATATACCCTTGTCACATAGCTTATCAAAGGCATTGAAAATTTCTAGGTCACCTATGGCTCCAACGTTACAGTTATAATAGTTCCAGACATCTTGGACCATTACTACTTTGTCTGGAATGACTGACAAAGCACCAGCTAGGTTATTTTTATAAGAAACTTTGGGTATTGGCCTAAATTCATGCTATTTAACTTCATTACTAACAAGTTGAATCTCATGATCATCCTTTCCCTTTGTGGTTTTAGACCCAAATGCCATCTTGACCAAACTAGGGTTTAATATTTAAATAAACTTTCAAATACTATGTAGCTCAGCACTTGATGAAATACCTTTGAATCGAAGAGTTCAAGTTGAATTGCTATTGGGATCAGTAAAAATTTCTACTAAATCCCTATTTGATCACCTCTTCACTCTTCTCATTTTCACTTTGTGTTCAAATGGCTTGAAAATGAGTGATTTTCAACTTTATTAGGCTCAAAATCGAGCATTTATTGCATAGTGCTTACAACTGTACACTTGACACTTAAAGGTTTTAGTCTAACTCAGCTCCCATTGTAATTCATTTACTCAGCTTTTGCTAACATATCTCATTTAGCATCAACTAGACTTTCCAGCTTGGCATATACTAGAGTTTCACTCAGCATCCAAGGGTGGCTTGACATCTTCTACAAATTTTTTAATTTTAAAAAAAGACTTGACATCTTTTCTCTTGCAGATTTCTTCTTGGTATCACTTTGTTGTTCTTTTGGAACTGATGTATGGTTTGACTTAGTATATCAATCCCATACATTTTCCTTTACTTATTTGGATGAAGTGTGATCACTTGACCCCTTAGGTGAAGTGATCTCTCCATTGGATGTACTTGATCCATCTTTTCTTTGCCATGTCTTTTTCATTTCTACCCTGATGTGTTCCACTTCAACTTTTTCTTTACCCTTTTTGACTTCTAACTTGGGTGCCTTGGCCTTTGTTAGACAATTCCTGCTAACATGTCCTATCTTCAAGCAACTAAAACATGTGGTTTGGCTTAACCACCTGCTATAATTTCCCTTGAAATGTGTTCTTATGCAGTTCTGAGGAACATGACCATATTCTTGACAGTAGTGACAACTTTTCTTGGTATTGTAATCCCCATTGTAGTGGTGTGCATAGTTGTTTCTCCTTGCAGGATAATTAGGTGTCCACATAGGATTTGATCTATAATCAAAAGCTCTATGTCCATATTTTTTGCAGTTGTAGCAGTGACCATCAAATCTCGGTGTCCTCATGGTCTTGGTTTTGCAGTCTTATGTTGAGTGTCCATGCATGTTACACTTGTGACAATAACCTTTGTTTTTGGATGCATCCTACTGATTGGTCTTTCTACACCTACAAACATTAGCAATGTGCCCCTTTTTATTATAGAAGTGACAAGTAGGTTTAGTGTTCTTACCTTTGTTGATTCTTTCTTTTGTAGTCTTGGATGATTCTCCTTGTTCAGTGCTGGTGTAACCAAGTCCTAAAGTATCATTACTAGCCCTTGGTGATTTCAATAATTGTTCAAAGTATTTGATAGCCTCATTGGGTTTGTTGTAGCTTTCTGCTATCTCCTTTTCTCTCTTTAATTCATTCTGTGATTGTTCATTTTGCATTTTCAAGGTGGAGATCTCAATGTCCTTCATGTTTAGCTCATGATGAGCATTCATCATTTGGTTTAAGGTGTCTAATTGCATGTTTGAGATCTTTTCAAACTCAATTGTCTTCTCCTCCAGTCTATTGGTGAGATTTCTCTTGTCATCTTCTATCATGGCCTTGTCCTCAATAGCTCTTTTCTTTTGTTTAGTCACTTCACAAAGCGTTATGGCTTGTGATTCTTGTTCAAGCTTGAGTAATTTGATTTCTTCAGCTTGTGCTCTATTTTTTTCCATCAGTTCTGCTATTGCTGCATCAAACTCCTTGGAATCTCCATTGGAAAACACTTGTGTCATTTCAATCTCCTTGTAGTGTATGCCATTTTCAGATATGGCTATCTCCTTTCTTTTTTTGAAGGATTTTCCCAGTTCCTCTCTGGCTTCCTCTACCTTGTGTAGAGCAAGATGCACATCAATCACTTGATTGTCAATAATCTTCCCAAGTTTGAAGACTTCCATCTTCTGACCTTTTTCTCCAAGCTATTATGCTTGTCCTTGTGAGAACTAGGCTCTGATACCAATTGTTGGAATGTTCAAATGGGAAGAGTACTTATGAGAGGGGGGGTGTGAATCAAAAGTAACTAGTTTTTATGCTTTTAAGCCCTCATTAACACATAACTGAAAGTAAAGTACATGCATGTAAACATATAAGAAAACATGAAATGAAAGCATGCATCAACACATGAAACAAGAGATTTGGTAACTGAAAAACCATCCAGGAATAAGAAAATAAAACTGGTGTGGGGATGACACCCACAAAAATTATTGCAACAATATGTTCAACCACTTCTAATAGTTTTCCCTGTTAAAGGCCTACCCTATTAAAGACTTTACACTATGTCAATAGTGACCGGGTTGGAGGATTTACAAACACTTACATGAAGTGTCACCCTATTAAAGGATTTACAATAGGTTGTTAGACCCACCTAATACATGGGATTTTCATCACCTTCTCCGAAGATTTTTCCACCTAGCTATTAAGCTAACCTATAACATAGGATTTTCATTTAATACAATGGTAAGAGAGTATTAGAACATTTGACATGATAGAGTGCAATCTTTAATTGCTAGGTTTAGGCACTAGATCTACTCTTCTAGTTCTGATCCATGCTTGATCTGATCTATATATGTGTCCCTCTGTTCTATTTTGATCAACTATATATGAAATTGCTGCTCCTTTTACTAAGTCCTTGACTTCTTCACACTTAAATTTTCTATAGTCTCCACATATATTATTCTCATCCACATATCTAATGGATTTTTTGACCTCCTTTTAAAGATTGTGAAGACTCAGAGGTAGGTATGGATCTATGATCCATATTGAATCTCAAACTCCTACTCATTCCTTGCATTTTTACTTATTGATTGCATGCCTTCTCCATTTTTTTGATTGGCTACATGCAGATCACATAGGGAATGTAAATGATTCATCCTTATCCTTTTTCCTTTTCAAAATCTCTCTATGTCAGCTCCAAAAATAGTTTACATCTAAGTTTTTCAGAGCACAAACTCATATGCAAATTTTGTGTTACTCGACACATACTATATTACTAATGCTTGGCACATAAATGTTCCTATATTGCTCAACACATGTTACATTTATGGATTTCTCGGCACCTATTACACTCTGTTTTTCTTGGCACATGAATATTCATGAATCACTTGGCACATACTACACTATGTCTTGCTTGACACCTAAATACTGCTCAACATCTATTACTTGCTTGGCAGCTGTTAAGATTCTAACTCAAAAGCTACTATAACTCACTCAACATACATAGTGTACTCTACATATATGGTGGAATTGGTTAAGTGTGTTGACACTTGAATGTCAAGACGATTCTAAAACCAACAATATTTTCTAGAAATATGGGAGAAGTTACTACTAGCTTCAGTACTTCATAACATTTTGGATCATATAATGATGCCCAAATTAATAACAATAGTAGATACATGGCATCCTCTCATGGAGAGTGTGCCAATACATGCATGGTTACATCCTTGGCTTGCACTATTGGGCCAGCATATGGAGCCTTTATATCCAACCATTTGTTATAATTTGGGGAATGCATTTCATGCCTAGTATGCAAGTGATGCATTTCCATTTGCAATTTTATCACCTTGGAAAACTATTTTTGACCCTGCTAGCTAGTAACAACTGATTGTTTATTTTATTGTACCTAATCTGATGACATTTCTATAGGAATTTGTAATCAACCCATATAATGAACAACTAGACCAATTTAATTGGGTTATGACTTGTTTCTTTCTAAAAATATCTGATATGATATGTTTTTGTAAAATTTCATATGAACTTTGCTCATTTTTCCTAGTTTGCATTATTTTTGTGTAGGACTACCCATATCACATGTAGGCACATTAAACTTGGATTGAGTAATAGAAGCATGTTTCTTTTCATAGAAGAAACAATTTTAGGAATACTAATGATAGTGGAATAAATAGAGGAAATAGGTGGAAATGACACATTCAACATAGTAGGAGTGTAAGAAATAGCTAGAATAGAATATGCTATAGGTGGGACATTAGGAACCATAGTAGGAAGATTACAATAAGTGTAAGGAACACTACTATATGCAGGTTGTGAGATAGGAAATGAAGTAGGTGAAACACTCATAGGTAGAGAAGAAATAACAAGACTACTAATAGAAGCATTAAATAGTTGAATACAAGTAGGCACAATAGGAGCAACACAAGAAGGAATGCTAGAGATAGGTTTGGAAAGAGACAAGGTAGGTTCAACACTAGTGATATGTGAAGCCATTCCTATTTTAGATGCAGCTTGAGTTGAAGGCTTAACATGAGTGTGGGCAAGGTGAGTAACACCACACAAAAGATCCATGTCCATCATTATAGATTACTTTCTTAAGAGCACAAAAATCAGCTATAGTATTAGTATTGAGATTCTCTTGAAGAAGTTAATCATGCATTTTATCAATCACAGTAGCAATCTTATAAAATTGTTCAAGAGGAACCCTTAAAGCCTCATCCTCATCATGAGATGAATGAGAAGAGTCATGCTCCATAGAAGGATTAGGGTCATGACAAACCATAGGATCACTAAGGTTCCTATAAAGAAGAGAAGAGGAATTTTGATCAAAGTGAGTCATAAGTTTATGACTTCTCCTAAGGGATACTAAAAGTAGGGATTAAGGTAATATAACACAAGGATGCACCTATATTAGAAACCCAAGGTTTCAAAAATAAGATGGTCCTTAAGGACTTATTAACCTTTGAAGAAATTCAAAACATAAATCCCATGTGCATTCTTAATCCATAAATTCTCTTCATTAATCATTGTTAGAGTAAATAATTAATTATTAATTATTTATTCTATTACTTAAGCTTACTTAGGTTAATGCATATTTAGTATTTAATGCATGTAGTGGTTGTTGTTGACAACTCGGGAGTTTTCTCCTTTTTTAGCATATTCCACTTTTTGAGGATATGTGCTGAGTTGTCATTTTTGTCCTCTACCTCCTTCCAGCTTGTTTTACAAGCTTCCATGAGGCCTTTTTAAACGGTCTCTCTCTCATTGTAAATCAATCCATTCACATAGCAATTTCATTTTCCTATTGTGAAATATTTTCTCTTGCATTGTTTGCTTCAAGCTCTTGCTCTTTCGGTTTCTCTTCAGCAAGCTATTTGCATGTAGGTGATCTTGGCGACTGCGGAGTTGGATTTCATCAACTCCTACATGGTATCAGAGCCTCCCTGTTGCTTCTTGTTTGAAGGATTTTTGAAGCCGTGATTTGAAGTCACAAACCCTAGTTTGTTTGTGCAATTTTTTTTCAAATCAGGGGTAGAGCAAATTTTTAGAGCGCTTTCAGCCCAAACGGACATCACCATTGGATCCGGAAGGCCATTTACAATCAAAATTCATATAAAACTTGTCGAATTTGGAGACAGAGCTCCAGGAGGCAAAATTTTTTTACATCAGGAGCTGCCGTACAGACTGTACGAATGATTTGCGATTTTAAAAAATAAAATAAAAACTTTTTAAAGGCGCTCCACTAGGGCACCACCAGTGGGCCAACCCGACACCGCCAGCGCTCCACCACCAGCGGAGCATCCGCTGTCATCCGCCTGTTTTTGGCCGCCGCAGCGCCTCCGACAGGCCGCTCCGCCAGCGGCTCCTGCTGCGTCGCCACCCTAAACACCCGCCGGCCGGGCGCAGCTGGCTCCGCCACCGCAGACAGTGGCACCGCCGGGTTTTCCTCCTGGGTGCCACTGCCACCGACGGTTTTCATCGCTCCGCCGCCCTGCGGCCTTTCCAACCACATAGCGACACGTGGCGCTGTCTGCTTCCACTCATTGACCGCCACGTGGCTGCTGACAGAGATTTGCTGATGTCATATTCCGATCGGATGATGTCACTTTCCTAGCATGTGACATCACCTTGCTGTGACGGATTTTTTTTGCCGGCAACAGTCTTGTGACGGGCATACGACCGTCAAATTTAGGCCTGTGTCTGAAATTTTCCAAAGTGCATTTTTGGAGCAGCAGTCGGTTTTTTGGCTATAACTTGAGCATACGAAAGTCTTTTTCCGATCCGAAAGAAGTGTCAAAAAGCTGACTCAGAGACGGACACATTGGTGCTAGTTTTGCACAATTTTGAGTTCGTTTCAGCTTCCATTTTTGGTTTCAAAGTAGAGGCTTTTTTTTCCTCTTATTCTGCATCAACAAATCCAGGTTCCTTTCCAGTTTTTTGCTTTCCATAGTTGTTTTTTTTGGTATTTGGGAGATATTTTTGTACGATTGTGGGGGGGTGTCTTTCTTTTCTGTAATTTACTTCAGTTAAGACCTTTCTACCTTCGTCTTCTTCTTTCTCTCAATGGCGGATCCATCTATATCCTATCTCACACCACACAACTACTACAGGTGGAAGGCACAAATGACTAGACTTCTCATGTCAAGGGGTTTATGGTCATGTTTGGATGAGAATCAACCTATTCTTACATGAGCTTTTGAAGTTCTTCAGCATAGGAACAAAATGGATGAGGCCATGGGGCTTATTGCACTCAACATTTCAGACAACTTGTTGTTTCACCTGGATGGTTTGACTACTCCACGAGCTTATTGGCTGAGATTTTAGAGTTTGCTTGGACAAGTGAATGAGTTTCGGGCACTTCAGCTAGATGCAGAATTGACTTCTTTGACACCTGATAACTTTCCCACCATTGAGGACTTCTTGATGAAGTTCAAATCTCTACGTACACTTTTGCAGGGATGTGGGAAGAACAAAACAGATGATGAGTGTATCTTTTTGATACTCTCAAAGTTAAAGGGACAGTATCAGATCTTCTCTTCCACTTTCTACTCCACTATGGATGCCTTGGGTGATAGACATAGGATGCCTTCATTTGAGATATTTTGTAATCGGTTAACCCGTGAATAGTCGAAGATTACTCAAATGGATTCACTTTCAAGTTCTCAGTCACAGGCATTGCTTTCCAAGGATACACAGGAACAGAAGTTGAAGCAGATATCAGATCCCTCTTCTACTATTTCATCATCTTCTAACAAGAAGGAGAAGAAGAAGACCGCAACTCCTACCTGTTCCTATTGTGGGAAAGGATCTCATGATGAGGCACGTTGTTTTTAGAAGAGATGTGATGGCTATGAGAAACAGATTGCTGATTTGCACGCTCTCCTTCAGAAGAGCACTATTTCCTCTCCATCCTCTTCTACCTCACAAGGGTCTTCTTTTTAGGCTTCTTCCACCTCTTCAACATCTACATCAGATCTTGGAAAGGGTCATGCATTACAGGCTTCCATTGCATCTTCTTCATAGGTTCCTTGGATACTGGATTCAGGTGCTTCTCACCATATGACATCTTCTCAAGGTGTCTTCTCCACTCTTGAGGCTTCTCCTATTCCTCACATTCTCATGGGGAATAAAACTGCATTACCAGTCTATGGGAAAGGTTCAGTTCCCATCCAAGATGGTATATTCAATGATGTATTGTATGTTCCATCTTTGTCTGCCAACCTTCTCTCAATTTCTTAGATTACACGCAGTGGATCAGGGAAGACAGTTGAGTTCACTACTGATTCAGTCTTCATTCGAGATCGTGCTACAGGAGATCTTATTGCTACAGGGGCAGTTGATCCTTCCACTCATCTCTATACTTTCTCACACTTTGGTCCACCATCTCCATTATTAGAACACACTACTTCTCTTTTGTAGGAGCATCATGTGGTGCAGTCACGATACTTGAACCTTTGTATTGTTCCTGAGATCCCTATTTTGACTACCACGCCACATCCAGTTGAGGGCTTTTCTTCTCTACAAAATTCTCCTTCTGCTCTACTTGATCTTCCAGCTTCATTGATTGAGACTCTAGATACTTCAGTGGACATTCGTGACAATGTCATCACACTTGCCTTGGGGATTCCCGTTTTGGTTCCTCATACATTCTCTTCTGGACATCAGCTAGGCTTTCCAGTTGCTCCTCTCACGCAGGGATTTCCTTGTTACGTGCCTTTGTTCCTTCCGAATTGGAGTTTCATTGGTTCGATCATTTCTATAGGAGCTCCATCATTATGAGGGGGCCTTGGTGTCTATTTTCATAGGGGGGCTGGTTGTACTTATGGTTTTGAGAGAGTCTCTTGAAACATTTCTGGCGGAAGTTGTCCTTGGGGGGATTGGTTGAGGCCTTCCTTCCTTCACTTCATGTTTTTTTTAGCATGTTGTTTTTTACCTCTTTTTGGAGGAGGGTTTTTCCCACAGGGTTTTTCCTCTTTCTCCATTTTACAGAGGTTGCATTGTACATGGGTACCTAAAATGGCCTCGTTGCCGGGACCCATTTTGCATTTCATCTTAGTTTTGTGAGCTTAAGGCATTTCCCTAAGTTGCACTTAAGGGGGGGTGTTAGAGTAAATAATTAATTATTAATTATTTATTCTATTACTTAAGCTTACTTAGGTTAATGCATATTTAGTATTTAATGCATGTAGTGGTTGTTGTTGACAACTCGGGAGTTTTCTCCTTTTTTAGCATATTCCACTTTTTGAGGATATGTGCTGAGTTGTCATTTTTGTCCTCTACCTCCTTCCAGCTTGTTCTACAAGCTTCCATGAGGCCTTTTTAAATGGTCTCTCTCTCATTGTAAATCAATCCATTCACATAGCAATTTCATTTTCCTATTGTGAAATATTTTCTCTGGCATTGTTTGCTTCAAGCTCTTGCTCTTTCGGTTTCTCTTCAGCAAGCTATTTGCATGTAGGTGATCTTGGCAACTGCGGAGTTGGATTTCACCAACTCCTACAATCATCCTAGAAGTTTATCCAAATTTATTGCTACAACAAGCTATATCATCAAAAATATAATTTCTTCTCTTTCTACTACAACTAGTGGGATCAAATGAATCATACTTTTTGCAAGCCTTCATCTAATTAGAAATTACATTTCTTCTTCCTCTACTTAATCACAAGCTCAGATAATTGTCTTTCAACAATAGGAACCTCAACCATAGGATTTCTATCTTCAAACCGAAAGTCTTAATAACACTTAAGTTCTAACTACAACATTTTGGGTAAATTTGTGATGATAGGGTATTTTTCATATTTATTTTTGCAATTATCCCTAACGCCATCACAATACTGACATTTTCCTTGTAATTGTGATGCCTACATGAGTATAAACAAAAAAAGAAAGAAAACATGACATAAATCATTCCCCATTTTTTTTGATCAATTGTGAAAAATTGTGCACAAATGAGGGTGGAGAGCTCTAAATGAGGGTGAAGAGCTCTAAAAATTGGTGGAGATTTCATTATCATGCACTTGTGATCACTAAATTTAATTGGTGCTATTAGCATGAATGCTAATGATACTACTTTGGGGAGTATCCTAAGCATTGGAGAGTATTGAAATGTTGCATTCATGATTATGTTTGTCATTGATGTCAATATAGAATAACTTCTATAAAGATTGGTTGAGTAGTAGAATGAGATCTTGATGATATAGACAATGTTTGATTGTTTCATGATGCGTGGTTACAAACATGTTTGGCACAATGTCTTGATGATGTGGTCAAGTGTGTAGAGTCTAAGAAGAAGACATATAGAAGTTGTACTTGATTTACAAAGAGCAGTTCAAAGACATGGTATTGGGAAAGTAGTTCCATATGTTTGTTGACTATCATAAATCTAAGATGTAATGAAGAGATGTGTAGTTAGTTAGTGACAAAGGATAGTTTATTGATCACATCAGCAAGTGTGCAAGCCCTAGTATTGCACATGTGAAGTTTTGTATAGATTGTGAGTTGACAATACTATTGTAATTGTAATTAAATAATTATCTTACTCTAATTAATTGGGAAAGCCTCAAGGCTAAGTCAAGGAATTATTATGAAGATATGGTATAAAGAAAAGATGTTTTTCTTGTTTTTAATTGTATTTCAATTATTGTGTTCATTATTGAAGTTTAAAGTGTGAAACAGAGAAAAGTGCTTACTAAATGCATGTAAGTGATCTAAGGGATTATTGGATGTGAGATTTTTGATCTAGTTACAAGATTAGAAGGAGAAAAGGTGTAGTTGAAAGGAAATAGAAAGAGGAAGGAATAGTATAATACCATTCTATTATTTTGCAAGGAATAGTACATAGATTATTTGGATAATGGGTTCATTGGTCTTGTCCCTGAAGCTGTTTGGGTAGTGGGTCCAAGTATCTTTGACAACTCCTAATAGGGACTCATATGTACTAAATGTATTCATAGAATCCTTATAGGGTCCATCCTCTAAGAAGGAATATTTATATTAGTACACCATCTTGTGGATATTATCCCCAATGAGGTTTTCCCTCTGATCAAGGGTTTCCCTAGTTAACATATCTAATGTTATTATGTATGAGTATCTTGTTGCAGTTTCAGTTTATATTACTCATATGGTTAAGTTTGTTTAAGGTTGATAATTGTGATAATAGTTGGATAATTGATTCACCCCCTAGTTATATTAGTGGACTATATATTCTAACAATTGGTATCAGAGCACCATGCCCTTGAAGGATAGTCTTAACAACTTTGGGAGATGAGTGGAGAGTTACTTTAGAAAAGAAAGTCTTGAATCAAATGGAGGAAATTTTGACACCCAGAAGATGGAGATTCTTAGTGAGATATCAAAATTGTGTACATAATTGAGCATTGAGTTTCCCGATCTAGAATTCTTTTGTTGCATACAAAAGAATAGAAGCATAAGTATAGAAAAATTCAAATCCAAAGAAGACAAGAAGATCAAAGAACGTATTGATCTTCTTATGAAAAGAGAGCCAAAAGGTATGGAAATTTTTTTTTTCTGGACATGTAAAGAGTTTGGCTATTTTTCATCTAGATGTCCTAAGAGAGTAAGAAAATATAGAAAGAATTCACTTTCTAATGAAGATGAAGATGAAGATTTTAAAGAAAGTATGGAAAGATTCCTAAATGATTATGATGATGAGCTTGAACTAGTTAAGAAAGATGAATTAATAGAAGAAATAGCTTTGGTAACTATTATTGATCCAAAGGCTAACCATGAAAATGTGACAATTATCATTAAGACTAACACTAATTTGCAGAATGGGAATCATATTGAAGAACAAAGATCTAAACCTAGAGGTGAGATAAGAGTTGAGTTGACAACTCCTAGTAGAAATATATCAAAGAATCATCCTCCTAGGAAAAACATTGGGAGCAAAAACAAAAATTAGGTGAGTGAAGAATGTGAATTATGTCTGATTTCTCAAGTTGAACCTAAGAGTGCAGATGAAGTAGTTAAAGATGATCATTCAATTCAAGAAATGAAGGAAGAATTGGATCATATAGTGAAGAATGTTACATGGGAGTTAGTTCCTAGACCTAAAGACAAGAATGTGGTAGGAACCAAATGGGTATTTAGAAACAAGATGGATGAGCAAGGCGAAGTTGTGAGGAACAAGGCTAGACTTGTATGCAAGGGATATTCATAGCAACAAGACATAGACTACAAAGAGACTTATTCACTAGTAGCCAAAATGCAAGTAGTAAGGATGTTCCTAGCTTATGTAGTGAATAAGAAGTTCAAGCTTTATTAGATGGATGTTAAATCAACCTTTCTGAATGGAGAACTTGAAGAAGAGGTATATATTGAGCAACTTGAAGGTTTTCCTTTATCAAAAGACAAAGACATGGTATGTAGATCAAAGAAAGATTTATATGGTCTGAAGCAAGCTCCTAGAATCTCATATGCAAGGTTGGACAATTATTTGGAAAAGCTTGGATTTGCTAAAGGTATGACATACAATGACTTGTATTTGAAAGAAGTTGGAAATTGTTTTCTAGTTATTGTAATATTTGTTGATGACATCATTTTTGGAAGTAATGATGAAGCAAGTGATAATTTTGTTAAAGAAATGAATAATGAATTTGAAATGAGAATGATAGGAGAAATGCAGTTTTTCCTAGGATTGCAGATTGTACAAAATAGTAATGGTATTATCATTTTACAAGCTAAGTACTTGAATGATTTGTTGAAAAGGTTTGGTTTGGAAAGTTTTAAACTAGTTGGTACACCTATGATAACTAGTCCCAAGTTATCTAGCAAAGATGAGACACTTGTAGTAGAGCAAAAGAAGTATAGATTTATAATTGGAAGTTTGCAGTATCTGTCTCACACCAAACCAAATATAGAAAATGCAATTGGGATTGTAGCTAGATTTCAAGCTGATCCTAAGAAATATCATTTTGTAATAGTAAAGAGAATATTCAGATATTTGAAAGGGACATCTAATTATGAAATTTGGTATGATAGATTGAGTGATTTCATTCTATCTACATATAATGATGTGGTTTGGATAGGCAATATGGATGATAGAAAGAGCACCAGTGGTGGAGCATTCTTTCTTGGAGGAAGATTGGTTTCTTGGTAAAGAAAGAAGCAAGATTGTATTTTGTAGAGTATTGCTGAGGCAAAGTATGTTGCAGCATCAAATAACTATAATCAAGTTATGTGGATGAAGTAGATGCTGAAGGATATCATAATTGAGTTTGAAGAACCTGTTATAATTTACTATGATAACACAACTACAATGAGTATGTTTAAGAATCATGTTATGAATTCTAAGACTAAGCATATATCTATTAAGTATCATGTGTTGAGAGAGAAAGACATAGAAAAATATATCAAATTGGAGTATGTGAGTACTAAAGATCAAATTATAGATATCTTTATGAAGCCTTTGCCTAAATATACTTTTGAGTACTTGAGAGGTATGCTTGGGGTTATGCCCCTACCTACTTTTGAGTAGATGATGTAGAGAGTCCATCAGTCTAGTGGTACATAGCACTATTATTAGCCTAGACTAAATTTTGATGCTTGCCATATGGGGGAGTATCTGTGACAATCTGAGTCACTAAGGACTCTTGGTATTTGGTATTGAATAGTGTCTTTGGACACTCAAGCTAGTTGATAACTTGGTGTAACATATTAGCAATTGGTATTAAAAATTGGTATGTTGTAACATTGAGATTGAGGTCTTTGACATTAATGTCAATGGGGGAGAGTATGCATGAAAAAAACATCTCCTTAGTATGGGGGAGAGACAACTCTTTAGAGAGATTTAGAAAGATTCATGAAAGGAAGTAGGAATATGCACCTGATGTATTGTGAATTTTTGATGTCTAAGAAGGAGTATGAACCTATGTGCATCTATTGTGTTTGAGATTATTTTTAGCATGTGGACATCTAATGTTGTTCAACAGCAGTAGTAGAACACTGTTTGGTATTCTTGGAATTTAGATATTTTTCCATTTATGTTTCCATCAATGCTAAAGGGGGAGATTGTTTGTATGAATTCTGATGATACTACTTTGGGGAGTATCCTGAGGATTGGAGTATTGACATGTTACATTCATGACTATGTTTTCATTGATGTCAACATAGAATAGTTTTTGTAAAGATTGGATGATTAGAAGACAAAGATCTTAATGTTATAAACAATGATTTGATTTTCTAGTCATGCGCAGTTATGGACATGTTCAACATAGTGTTATGATGATGTGGTCAAGTGTGCAGAGTTTGAGAAGAAGATGTATGGAAGTTGTACCTAATGTATAGAGAGAAGTTCGGAGACATAGTATTAGAAAAATAGTTCTTGATGTTTGTTTGCTATCTTACATTTGAGATGTGATGAAGAGATGCATAGTTAGGAAATGACAGAGGATAGCCTACTGATGACATTAGCAAGTGCCCAAGCCCTAGTATCGCGCATGTGAAGTTTTGTATAGACTATGAGCCGAAAGTGCTATTATAATTATAATTAATTAATTATCTTATTATAATTAATTGGGAGAGCCTCAAGGCCAACTCAAGGAATTATTATGAAGATATGATATAAAGGAAAGGTGTTTACCTTGTTTGTAAGGTGTATTTCAAGTATTGTGATCGTTATTGAAATGAGAAATGTGAAAAGGAGTAGAGTGCATATGGAGTGTGTGTAAGTGACCCAAGAGATTACTTTGTGATTTGGTTACAAGATTAGAAGGAGCAGAGGTCCAGTTGACAAGACAGAGAAAGAGAAAGGAATAATACAATACCATTCTATTATTCTACAAAGAATAATATAGAGATCATTTGGATAGTAAGCTCATTGGTCTTTCCTTTGAAGCTATTTGGGAAATGGGTCTAGCTGTCTTCTATAACTCCTAATAGGGTGGAACAAATCTTAATAGGGTTGGAATCTCCTAATAGTGATTCAAAGTTTCCTAATAGAGACTCATATGTATTGAATGTATTCATAGACCCCTAACAGGGTCCGCTCTAACAAGGAATATTTATATTAGTATATCATCTTGTGGATATCATCCCTACTGGGATTTTCCCTTTGATCAAGGGTTTCCCTAGTTAACATATCTGGTGCTATTGTGTATGAGTATCTTGTTGTGTTTTTAGTTTATACTATTGGATACAATTATTATTTGTGTATTGCCTTTGATGTTACACAAATGTCATATCAGCCATTAGACAGATTCTATCGAGCTCAGATGGTTAGCAAAGGAATTTATAGTGTCTACTGAGCATTCCTGAACATTACACAGTAAGTTAGCTCTTACTGAGCTCACTCAGGCATCAAAAGATTTTGTAGCAGAAAGTTAATGTTAACTGAGCTCCCAACGTTAACAAAGGGAAAGTCAATATCTATCGAGTTCACTCAGTCATCAAAGAAAAAGTTAGCTTTTATTGAGCTCATTTGGTAAGTAAAGGAAGGTCAATGTTTACCGAGTTAACTCAATTTCGAAAGGAAGTTGCAAGGTTTGCAGTGTTTACCGAGTTTCACTTGGTTAACACTGGGGAAGCCATTCTAGAGCAGCGGTCACTGAGCTGGGTTGGGCAACAAAGAATTTTTTTATTCTAAAGAATTAAGTTTAATTGTTTTGTGCAATGTTTGCAACTGACTGATTTAATATTTTTAGTTGTTGTAACTTGTAATTGAGACGACTTGACAATTTGCAAGGTATATAAAGAAAGGTCAAGTTGTGAATTAAAAATATGGAAGAGTGTGGATGCATTAGAGTGTGAATGTATAAATGGAATAAGTGAATATTGAAGATATGAGTGAATGTTGTGAAAGGAGCTGTAAAGTTGTATTCGATCAGTGAGGATCTAGTGAAGTAGAACAAAGATCTGTATTCAGCAAAGATAAGTTGCATATATCTCAAATCACTTCATTGTTTCTTTCTAATCATTGTAATAGTGATTCAAATCTCTTAACAGAGTTGGTTTAACAACCATTTTGTAAATCCTCTAACAAGGTGACAATTCAGTTGAATTGTTCTTAAGACCTCCAACAAGGCCACTCCTTACAGGGTGATTAAATCCTCTAACAGGGTCACACCTAACAGTGTGTTTTGTACCCTTTAATAGGGTTGGCTCCTAACAGGGCTCACTTTAGAAGAGTGAAAATTGGTAACTAGTTACTTGGTGGTTTTTTCCAAAATTGGATTTCCACATTAAATCTAGTGTGTCTTGTGTTCATGTTATTTCCTTTATGCATGCATGTTAATCACTTTAAATGCTAAATAAGTTAATAGAACATCTATCAAGTTTCAACATTTATTTGTATGGTTACCAAGTATCAGCAAAAACTATATTTTAAGACATCTAAGGATCTGTGGATTTGTTTTTGGTGGTAACTAATTCATCCCTCCCCTCTCAATTACTCCATCTCTATTTCCAACAATTGGTATCAGAGCTTTCGGTGCTTGTAGGATAAGATTTCAAGGATCTAAGCTAAAGATCAGGATGTCTTATAAGAGGGAAATACCAAGACTTAATAGGAACAACTTCTTAGCATGGAAAGGGTTGATAAGACTTCATCTAGCTTCTATTGGAGATATAGGACTAAAATACCTTGATGAAAAATATGCAGAACCAGCTGGTACACTATCTGTCAATGATATTGCTGAAAAGAAGACCCACAACATTATGATGATTGATATAGCATCTGCTCTGAGTTTTGAAGAATTTGATGATATCAAGGACTGCAAATTTGCTTTTGAAATGTGGGAAAAAATGAAAGAGATCTATGTAGGAGATGATAATGTTAGAAGAGCCAAAGCAGAAAGTCTGAGAGGACAATTTGATCAAATGAGGATGAGAGAGGATGAAAACATTGCAAAATATGTTGAAAGAGTCAAAGCATGTGTCAGTGCAATTAAAGCATCTGGAGGAGATATCAAGGAAGAGATAGTTATAAGTAAAGTTCTCAGAACTCTACTTCCCATTTATGCAATAAGAGTTTTTGAAATTCAAGAAAGAAGATGTGAAGCAAATCATAAGATAAATCTAGAGGCTATAGTTGGAAGATTGACTGCATTTGAACTAGACAACTTTGATAACTATGTTCCAGCTTCCAAGAAAATTGAATTAGCATTTGAAGCCAAGCTTTCACTCAAGGAGAAAGGCAAAAAGAAAAAAGGAATCTCAGTCAGATAGTGAAGATGAATCAGACCAAAGTTCAGACAGTGATCTTGAAGTAATAGAACCCCTTCTAGCAAGGAAATACTCTAGAGGTAGAGAAAAATACAAAGGTAAACTACCTCTAATCTATTTTTCATGTGAAGAAGTTGGTCATATTGCTGCTAGGTGTCCAAACAAGCAGAATAAAGATGAGAAAAAAGGATACAAGTTCAATGGCAAGAAAGACTTCAGATCATTCAAGGATAAAGGTAAGAAAAAAGTTTTATGGCTAAAGATTCTAATGATTCTAATAATGAAGAAGAAGATGAAATTGTCTACATTGCTATGAAAGATGAATCTGATAATGATGAGGAAATGGCACTCATTTCTCATATGAGCAAAAATGATACATGGATCATAGATAGTGGTTGTTCTCATCACATGACTGGTGACAAAACTAAGTTTGAATACTTTGAAGACTATGATGGTGGCAGTGTAAGATTTGGTAACAATGAAACTTTTTGTATAAAAGGAAGAGGGAGAATCTCTCTAACCAAAGAACTTATATGTGATAATGCCTATTAGGTAGAATGACTAAAGCATAATTTTTTAAGTGTGGCACAACTACTCAATAATGGATTCCAAGTAGAATTCATGCATGGTAAAGTAAGACTGCTAGATGGCAAAGGAAAGCTGATTGGATCAGGTACTCAAACTAAAGGTAACTTGTTCTATCTTGAACTAGATGAATGTTCATGTTTCAATTCTCAAGATGAAGAAAGTTGGTTATGGCATAAAATGTTGTGTCATGTAAATTTTGATAATTTGGTAAAGATAAGAAAATTCAAGAAAGTAAGAGGCATTCCTAACATAAAGAAATCTGAGGTCGGTCTATGCAAAAATTGTCAAATTGGTAAAATGGGAAAAACTAGTTTTAAAAGTAAAAACTATCAATCTGAAGATATATTAAAAATTGTGCATACTAATTTATGTGGACCTATTGGAATTGAAAGCTATATTGGAGAAAAGTTTTTCATTCTTTTTGTTGATGATTACTCTAGAATGATGACAATCATGTATCTAAGAAACAAATCAGGAGCATTTGAAAAGTTCAAATGGTATTTGGCCAAAGTAGAAAAGGAAACAGGGAAAAGATTAAAATGCTTGAGGTCAGACAGAGGTGGAGAATTCATTTCACATGAGTTTAATAACTTTTGCATTGAAAGAGGAATCAAAAGACAGGTATCAGCCCCTGGAATGCCCCATCAAAATGGAATAGCTGAAAGAAGGAATAGATCCATCATGGATTGTGCAAGAACTTTAATGATTGAAAAGAGCATTGTTATCAAATATTGGAAGGAAGCTATCAGCACTGTAGTTCATACCCTGAACCGAGTACAACTAAAGAAAGACTCATTCAAAACTCCCTATGAGTTATGGTATGACTATAAACCTAATGTAAGTTACCTTAAAGTATTTGGAAGTAAATGTTACATTTTGAAAGAATATAGAAAAGGAAAATTTGATGTGAAAGGTGATGAAGGTATATTCTTTGGATACTCATGCAAAAGTAAGGCATATAGATGTTTGAACTTGTCTACTCACAAAGTCATAGAAAGTGCACATGTGAAAGTTGATGAGTTTGAAAGGACTGAAGAAGAAAGCAAAAGGAAACCAGAAGATTAAAAAAGGTTTGTCTTCATTGAACCTAATACAGTACCAGTTACATCAAAGAATCAAGAATCTTCTACTCCCAAGTCATCTGTAATCGAGTTATAGGAAGTTCAAACCGAGCCACAAAAAATAGAGTTAAATTCAGTATCTACCGAGCAAGTGTCTACCAAGTCTGAAGGACCTGAGCCAACA
Source organism: Cupressus sempervirens (assembly GCA_028749045.1). Lineage (NCBI taxonomy): Eukaryota > Viridiplantae > Streptophyta > Pinopsida > Cupressales > Cupressaceae > Cupressus > Cupressus sempervirens. Next base: position 774,837,350 of record CM053783.1, on the reverse strand, counting down.
TATACCAAGAAAATATCTATTGAGCCAGAATAGACAGAACTTGAAGTTGAAATGCAAGAGGATAATAATGAAATTCATTCAAAAGGCAAGGAACCTGTATTAGCTAAGTATGTCAGGAGACATCATTTAGCAGATCAGATCATTGGAGATAAATCTAAAGGAACCATGACAAGAAATAAGTTGAAAGGTACTTGTTTACTTGCTAATTTTGAACTTAGAAATATCAAAGATGCATTGGGAAATGATAGTTGGATTGAGGCTATGAATGAAGAAATAGTGTAGATAGAAAAAAAAAGACATGGACTCTTGTACCTAGACCTAAAGACAAAAATGTGATTGGAACTAAGTGGGTTTTCAGAAACAAGTTGGATGAAGATGGTAAGGTATCAAGAAACAAAGCTAGACTAGTACTCAAAGGATATGCTTAAGAAGAAGGAATAGAATATGGAAAAACTTTTGCTCTTATTGCAAGATTGGAAGGATTCAAAACCTTACTTGCATATGCTGCATTCAAAGGATACAAAGTTTATCAGATGGATGTCAAGTCAACATTCCTCAATGGTATACTGGATGAAGAAGTTTACATTAAACAACCTAAAGGTTTTGTTGATCCAGATAAGAAGAACATGGTCTGCAAATTACACAAGGCATTGTACGGTCTGAAACAAGCCCCTAGAGCATGGTATGAAATATTGCATAACTATCTTATTCAGATTGGTTTTCAAAGAACTAATGATAACAGTAGCTTGTATATAAAGGAAGGACCAAATAATAAGATTGTCTTGGCAAAAATATTTGTAGATGATACTGTTTTCACAGGGAACAATGATCTTTGCAAAGAATTCTTAGAACAAATGAACAAGGAATTTGAAATGTCTATGTTTGGAGAGATCAAATTCTTTGTTGGTCTTCAAATTCAATAGAGTAAAAATGGTATCTACATCACTCAATCAAAATACATCAAGGAGATATTGAAAAAGTTTGGAATGGAAGATTGTAAACCAGTTGGGACTCCTATGTGTACAAAGGTTTGCAAGGAATTTTATTTTCAGAAGCGAGGATTATCAGATCACAAAAAGGATCAAGATAAAAGAAAGCAGAACAGGTGCCTGCATTCAGCAATCAAGGAATGTAATCAATCAAGTTCATGATACCTAATACTTTATAGCAATTGTATTAGAATGAAAATCCTATGGTGATAGGTTAGCTTAATAGCTATTTTGTAAATCTTTAATTAGGTGATTAAATCCTTTAACAGAGTGACACTTCATGTTAAGTGTTTTAAATCCTCTAACCAGGTCACTATTGACATAGTGTAAAGCCTTTAACAGGGTAGACCATCAGAAGTGGTTGAACAATATTGCTGCAGTAATTTTTGTGGGTATCATCCCCACCCCAATTTTACCTTCTTATTCTTGGAGGGTTTCTGGGTTACCAAAATTTCAGTGTTATGAGTTATTGATGGATGTGTTTAGTTTCAAGTTTATTTGATGTATTTACATGCATGCAGTTTACTTTCAGTTAAAAGTCTTATTGGCTAAAGTGTGATACTTATGATTCACCCCCCCTCTCATAAGTACTCTTACCATATTTGAATATTCCAATAATTGGTATCAGAGCTAATCCAGGTTCTCACAAGGAAAAGCCTAACAGCTTGGAGGAAAAGATCTAAAGATGGAAGCTTTCAAACTTGGAAAGATCATTGAAAATCAGGTAATAGATGTGCAACTTGCTTTGCATAGCTTGGAGGAATTTAGAAACAAATTAAGAAACTCATTAAAAAAAAGGAAGGATCTAGCCATAGCTGAAAATAATATACACTACAAGGAGATTGATACCACCAACATATTTTCCAGTGGAGACACTAAAGAGTTTGATGTAGCAATAGCAGAACTAATGGAGAAAAATAAAATTCAAGTAGATGAGATAGGATCTCTCAAGATGGAACATGAATCATAGACCATAATGATATGTGAAATTACTGAACACAAGAAAAGAGCAGTTGAAGATAAAGTGATGTTGGAAAATGATAAAAGAAATCTTGCAAACAGACTTGAAGAAAAGTGTACTGAACTGACAAGGATCTCAAACATGTAGATGGATACACTTGCCCAAATGATGAACCTTCATCATGAACACAATGTAAAAGATATTGAGATCTCCACCTTGAAGATGCAGAATGAACAAATGTAGAATGAATTGAATAGAGAAAAAGAGGTAGTAGAGAATCTCAATAAATCAAGTGAAGCCATCAAGTATTTTGAATAGTTGCTGAAATCACCAAAATCTGCCCATGATACATCAGGACTAGGATACAATAGCACTGAAGTTGGAGAATCATCAAAAAGTGTTGAACAAAGAAGTGACAAAGGTAAGAATTCAAAACCCACTTGTCATTACTGTAATAAGAAGGGGCATACAACTAATGTGTGTAGGAGTAGAAGATTCAATCAATCGAACATACCCAAAAGTTTTTGTCACAAGTGCAACATGCAAGGACATATGACACAAAATTGCAGATCCAATGTCACAAGAACTCAGAGATTTGATGGAAATTGTTATAATTGCAAAAAGTATGGACATAGGGCATTTGACTATAGATCAAAACCTATGTGGACATCGAATCATCCAACAAAAATAGAAGGGAATGAAAGTCATTATCATTGGGATTACAACACCAGGTACAGTTGTCACTATTGCCAAGAATATGGACATATACCACAAAACTGTATAAGAACACATTTCAAAGGGAACTAAAAAAGATGGTTGAATCAAACTACATGCTTTAGTTGTTTGAAAACTGGTCATATCAGCAGAAACTGTCCTACAAGATCAAAGGCACCCAAGACTAAAGATAACAAAGGAAAACAAAAGATTGACATCGAAAAGATAAGGGGGAAAATGAATAAGACTTGGAAAAAGAAAGATGAGTGCAACACATCAAGTGGAGGGATCACTCCACCCAATGGGTCAAGTGATCACAATTCATCAAATTAAGCATGAGAAGAACATAGGACTAATATATAAAGCTATATCACACATCAGTCCCAAGACAAAGAAGCTAAGCAAGGTATAAATCCACATGAAACAAGATGTCAAGACAAAAATTAAATGTTGTTGCCGAGATGTCTTTGGATGTCAAGTTAAAATAGATGCCAAGCTCCCAAAAACAACCAAGCTGATAATCGATGCCAAGTTGGAAAACTCCAATGGAAGTCAAGTAAAGCGAAAGTATAGTGGAAGCTGAGTTAGGTCAAAATTTCTTCAGAAGCCGAGTTGGTAGTTGAGCATCTAATGCGATGAAATTAGGGTATATTATTGTGATTTTAATTAGTTTTTCTCATCATGATCAAGAAGCAAAGGAGAAGAAAGAGAGCTGAGCGACTTCATAGAAAGAATCCAGCATTTCAAGTAGATTGCAACCTCATTTAACACATTTTTCATCGATCTAAAGGTATTTTCATTTGTGTTGAGTTATGTAGTTTCATACCCATTTTTTGTGTAAACCCTAGTTTGCATAAATGGTGTCAAGTTCAAAGAAAGTTAAGGAAAAAGAGTCATTTGAAGTTCAATTAGTTTCAAATGAAGTCAAGCAACCTAATTTTTGTCCTATTCTCGAAGTTGCCTACAAAAATGACCCAGTCGGAGCTCTCTCCCACATTCCCCCAAAAGTTGTAATGGTTCAAGACATGAGGAAATGTTACAATTGTAAGATAGGAGCCCTAGGAGATATGGAAATTAGACAAGCATATGATAAACTATGTGTAGATGGAGTCTTGAAAGAAGAATTCAAAATTGTAGAAAGAAAGGGTTTGACCCAAGTTTTAAGTTTTCCCACCGTATTCAAAACTGAATGGATTAGACTTGTACTGAGTAGAATTCATGGAGGAAGCTTGTGGTTAGAAGATATGCCCATCAAATTGACAAAGAAAATTATACATAGAAGTAATAGGGTACCCAACCCTAGATCGGTACAAAACCCTAAGAAGTGAATCAAAGGAGGTCATTGAAAGGAATACTGGTGCACAATGGAACAAAAGAGTAATGACAATTCATACCATACAAGATCCTCTAGTTGAATTTTTTGTTAGAGTCATTGCTCACAAATTCTATCAATCTAGTAGACTCAATAGTGTACCATGCATTGCAGTAGATGTAGGTTACAAATTGGTGAAAAAGGATCATACTTATGATCTTGCAGAACTGCAATTGCAACAGATCAATGAAAACCTAGCTGCGATAAGAAGAACAAAAGGCACTCAATGAAAATTTGGAGCAATCCTAGTTTGCATATTCTTTTATGTACAAAATGAATTTCCTTCTTTTAGTAAAGTAGCATGGAGAAATGATAGAACCATCATTGCACAAATTAATGAATATATAGAGTAAATGGAAGAAAATTTTGATACCTTGATGACAAACTATTTTGAGGATTTCAAGAAATCCATGAAGCAAAGATCAAGGATACCAGCTTCCTTAGTGGAAAAACATACTAATGACATATGTTTCTTAGTTGACATAGATTTTACTTATATTCAAGCTGTAATACCAAGGGTAAGATGGCTAAGGCCATTTGGATACGAAATCAATATTGATGAGGCATCTACAACAATAACTGCATTATTGGCAGAAGAAGTAGATAAAAGTGCACCACATTTTGGAACTTATGATATGGTAAGATCAAAGATAAACATGGAATTAAAAATTTCTTCTACATTGAAGAAAAAAGACAAATTAATAAAGAAAATTAAAAAGAAGTTTGGCAAAGAAATTGAGGCTAAGGTAGAAGAAGAAGAAGATGACAGTGATGATGAAGATGAGCAGGAACACGGGCCAATAGAACTAACTCAAGGTCTTGGAGAAGACAAGGAGGAAGGTGCAGAGGAAGAAGAAGCCAAGGAAGCACCAACTGAAGTTGATCCAAAGAAGAGAAAGGCAACAAAACAACCTTTAGCCAAGCTCAGATCAAAGAAAGCTACCACGCCATCACCACAAAAGCCAACAACATGAGCATCAACAAGGGCCTTCACTCAAAAAGCTAAAGAGGAAGTTACCAAGAAAAAAAAAATCAAGGAAACATAGGAAGAGCTAAGGAAAAGAGGAAGGTATGTGGCTCAACCTGACACTGATGAAGAAGATCAATCAGAAAAGGTAAGCAATTCATCGGTTGATATCTTATGTAAAAAGATTACAAGTGGTGACTTGAATAATTTAAATAAAGTTGATTTTAGTAAATTTAATAAAGAAGAACAAAATAAAATAGAAGAAATAGTGTATGGAATGATGGCACAGTTCAAGTACACTCCACTTGAACTAGATGGTCAATTGCCAAAGGAGCTGTCAAAAATTGTAGAAGATAGATGGCATTTTTGTTTGAAAATGGAGAAGGAGATGAGGGAATCAACCATAGCCAGTGTATTGCTAGATTTGATTAGAGAAAAAGTTAGCAAAGCAGTCAAAAGGTATAATAACAGGTTTACACCTAAGTACAGGGCATTCTTCATACTTCAAAACAGAATGGAAGAGATTGTTCAAAGAACAATGAAGTCATGGAAGAATTTGTACAAAAAGATTGAAGATTTTCTTGAGGAAGAATACAAGGAAGAAGTTTCTATACCAATAGAGGAGAAGAGAAAAAGGAAAGAAGAAGAAGAGAAGAGAAGAGAAGAAGAGAGGAAAGAAGAAGAAGAAAAGAAAAGAGAAGAAGAAAAGAAAGATGGAGAGGAGGAAGAGACACAAAAATAGGAAAAAATGGCAACAACTAAGCAAGAGCAGCAACCAGATCAGAGTGTACAAGACACACAATTGCCACCTCTTAGCCCTCCACAAGCATCCATCTCACCTACAAACACTATGATGATTACTGATGTTCCTGATACTTCTGGTCAGAATATCAATCCATTAACTGTAGAAGATCTGAAAAGAATTCTTGACCAATCTACACAACAAGCAATATTATGTATAGATCCAGTATTGGTCAGTGTAGATGAGTTACAAAAACTAGTAGAAAATATAGTCAAAGATAAGGTGAATTCACAAGAACCACCTTCTATCACAACTACGAGTAATCAATTCCAAATACCAACAAGCATAATTGATGCTACAAGACAAAAGCAAAGTACAGCTGTAGAAAAAGGAAAAGAACAAATAGGATAGACTATTACATCTGATCCTACAACACAAACACAAGATGCACATCCATAGATTACAATAATTGATCATGGTGGACACAAGGAGGAGGAAATAGTAAAAACCCGTAAAGAATAGGAGGCAATACAAACATTAATAAATTTGCCTACCTCGGGAACTCCTTCACACCAGCCATTGCAAATTTCTGTACCATCATCCAATACTACCAGAGTTGCAAGGGTACTTCACTATGGAGACCCTGAATTAGATGAGGAAATAGTCATACTAAGCTATGACTCAAAATCAATAACCATTGATCAAATCAATGAGGTGCAGGATGCACTGAATAGAAGGAAAAGATAGGAAATACTCAGGAAGGAGTATAAACATAAGAAAACACTTTATGAGTTAAAGGACATCTTTATGGATGCCTTCAGTTTGCAATCACCGGATGAGTCAAAGCATATCACAGAGCAATTAATAGATATTGTTGACCAGGTGAAAAATGAAGACTTAGAAACCAATGCAAAACTTATGGAATGGTCAGAAAGAAAATTTCAGGGGAAAGTGAATGAGAAAATATCAAGACAAATTACACTTTCACAAGTTGAATTGGCAAAGCTTATTGATAAAGTGAAGAAGGTACTTGAGAATATATTCTCACTATACAAAAAGTTGTGTGATTTTTCATACTTCACACAAGAAACAAGCCAAAAGATACTGAGCTTGGAAAGAAATTTAAACATTTCAAGCATGCAACTACCAAGTGATCCAGCTCAAAGTGAGAAGCATTTTTCTCAATCGCTTCACACTCATAAAGAAATAGCTGTCTTAACAGCAGATGAGGCTAATATCAAGGCCAAATTAATACAGCTCCAGTCCTCCATTAACCCACATTTAGAGATACTCCATAAAGAACAAGTCTATGCTGAAACTGTTCTCAAGAAAGACCCAAATCTTTCTACATTAGATGGACTTATTCATCTTGCTGCCGAGATTGCTATCCACCATAAGTCACTGGAAATTGCTTTGACCAATTGGGATGCAGCTCTCAGAATGATTATGGAGGTAAATAGCACATTTTTCGCTAAATATGGTCTTAACCTTAAACATTCTTTGACATAAGTGTCAAAAAGGGGGAGATACAAATATGAGATAAATTAATGGGGGAGTTATAAAATGAAAAAATACAAATGAGGAGCTTGTTATACAGATAAGGCACAATCAACTCAGGGGGAGTTACAAATTTTTTTTTGAGGTATATATTGTAAGATTGTAAGTTACAAATTTTGATCAAGTTTTCTTCAAAATATGTACATACCAATCAAATTAGTAAATGTACTTATAAGGTCAGTTAAGTGTTTTTGTCACTCATGTCAAAGGGGGAGATTGTTAACCTCATAATGGTTTTTGACAATTGAGAGCCAACACACTTAAACATATTCCACATTGGATGCTAAGTACATCATGCATGCCAATTGATCTTCATGTGCCGAGTAGTTTTCAGATACCGAGAAAAGATCGGATACCAAGTGAAGTATAAGTGTCGAGCAACACAAGGTGCCGAGTGTTAACAAGTGCCAAGTTTTAACAAGTGTCGAGTGTTAACAAGTGCCGAGTGTTAACAAGTGTCGAGTAACATAAGGTGCCAAGCTACTTAAGGTGCCGAGCTATCCAAGAAACAACATGTGCCAAGTATCAGCAATACTTCAGGAGTCGAGTAACTCAGTAGATCAGCATAAAAGTTTGAAATTGCACAAACTATGATGCAAATAGTTTTTATAGCCGACATAAGGTAAATCTCCAAGGATTTAATGATGAGATCGAATCTTTTATTTTTCCTATGCAATTTACATGTAGCCAATAAGAAAAATGATGAAGGCATGCAACCAATCAACAAAAGATAAGTATTGAGCAGAAAATGAAGATTGAATGTGGATCGTAGATCCATACCTAACCCTAAATTCTCAAATGTCTTTATAAGAAAGACAAAATTTCATTGTATAGTAGATGAGAGGTATGAGAAGACATACAAGGGTTCACAAGGAATTTATTTTTAGAAGCGAGGATTATCAGATCACAAAAAGGATCAAGATCAGAGAAAGTAGAACAGGTGCCTACATTCAGCAATCAAGGATTGTAATCAATCAGGTTCATGATACCTAATACTTTCTAGCAATTGTATTAGAATGAAAATCCTATGGTGATAGGTTAGATTAACAACTATTTTGTAAATCCTTAATTAGGTGATTAAATCCTTTAACAGGGTGACACTTCATGTTAAGTGTTTGAAATCTCTAACCAGGTCACTATTGACACAATGTAAAGCCTTTAATAGGGTAGGCCTTTAACAGGGTAGGCCATTAGAAGTGGTTGAACAATATTGTTGTAGTAATTTTTGTGGGTATCATCCCCACCCCAGTTTTACCTTCTTATTCTTGGAGGGTTTCTAGGTTACCAAAATTCCAGTGTTATGAGTTATTGATGCATGTGTTTAGTTTCAAGTTTATTTGATGTATTTACATGCATGCAGTTTACTTTTAGTTAAAAGTTTTATTGGCTAAAGTGTGATACTTATGATTCACCCCCCCTCTCATAAGTACTCTTTCCATATTTGAATATTCCAACAATTTGGAGGTAATCTAGATTTGAAAGTGTTTACTGATGATGATTGGGTAGGAAACCTTGATGAGATAAAAAGTACAAGTGGAGGTGCATTCTTTCTTGGAAAGAGGTTGGTTTTTTGGAAACCTTGATGAGATAAAAAGTACAAGTGGAGGTGCATTCTTTCTTGGAAAGAGGTTGGTTTCTTGGAAAAACAAAAAGCATAATTGTACATCCCAATCTACAGTAGAGGCAGAGTATGTTGCTACAGTAGTAAACTATTCTAATATTGTTTGGTTTAAATAGCTGTTGGAAGGCATGAAGGTGGAAATCAAAGAACCAATTGTTATGTTTTGTGACAATACAAGTGCAATCAACATATCTAAGAATCCAGTGATGCATTCCAAAACCAAGCACATTGCAATAAAATATCATTTTGTCAGAGAATTGGTGCAAGATAAGGAGATCAAATTGGAATATGTTCATACAAAGGAACAAATTGCTGACATATTCACAAAACCATTACCTAAGGATGCATTCTTGTATCTAAGAGGTAAGTTAGGGGTCACTCCCTTATTTGAAGTTCACTAAAATGAATTTTTAGTGATGCATGAACTCATACCAAGTTGAAGATCTATCAATTGATACAACATAATTAGGAAATATTGCATATGAATCAGTACTAAAGGTACACTAAAATTCATTTGAGTTGAGTTGTCTTTGGAATGTGTTGTCAAAGAGGGAGAGTTTTACCTTCATATCTCTCTAAAATTTGTTTAAGATAAAAAGTTTGCTATGTAATTCCTTTATAGAGGGAGATTACTATAAGAGGGAGAGTTTTCTATCTTAGAGGGAGAATTTTTATGTTGACATATTGTGTTGCCATATAAGAGAAAGACTTGTTTTCAAATTTCATTTTGATATGACATGTTGTGTTGCCATCAATACCAAAGAGGGAGATTATTTGATACAATTATTAATTGTTTATTGTCTTTAATGTTACACAAATGTCATATCAGCCATTAGATGGAGTCTACCAAGCTCAGATGGTTAGCAAAGCAATTTATAGTGTCTATCGAGCATTCCTAAACATTACATAGTAAGTTAGCTCTTACCGAGCTCACTCAAGCATCAAAGGATTTTGTAGCAGAAAGTTAATGTTAAGTGAGCTCCCAAGGTTAACAAAGGGAAAGTCAATATTTACCGAGTTCACTCAATCATCGAAGAAAAAGTTAGCTTTTACCGAGCTCACTCGGTAAGAAAAGGAAGGTTAGTGTTTACCGAGTTAACTCAGTCTCTAAAGGAAGTTGCAAGGTTTGCAGTGTTTACTGAGTTTCACTTGGTTAACATTGGGGAAACCATTCTAGAGCAGTAGTCACCGAGCTAGGTCGAGCAGTGAAGAATTTTATTATTCTAAGAAATTAAGTTTAATTGTTTTGTGTAATGTTTGCAGCTGACTGATTTAATATTTTCAGTTGTTGTAACTTGTAATTGAGCCGACTTGACAATCTGCAAGGTATATAAAGAAAGGTCAAGTTGTGAATTCAAAATATGGAAGAGTGCAGATACATTAGAGTGAAAATGTATAAATGGAATAAGTGAATATTGAAGATATGAGTGAATGTTGTGAAAGGATTTGCAAAGTTGTATTCGATCAGTGAGGATCTAGTGAAGCAGAACAAAGATCTGTATTTAGCAAAGATAAGTTGCATATATCTCAGATCACTTCATTGTTGCTTTCTAATCATTGTAACAATGATTCAAATCTCTTAATAGAGTTCATTTAATAGCCATTTTGTAAATCCTCTAACAAGGTGACAATTCAGTTGAATTGTTCTTAAGACCTCCAACAAGGCCACTCCTTACAGGGTGATTAAATCCTCTAACAAGGTCACACCTAACAGTGTGTTTTGTAACCTTTAATAGGGTTGGCTCCTAATAGGGCTCACTTCAAAAGAGTGAAAATTGGTAACTAGTTACTTGGTAGTTTTTCCCTAAATTGGGTTTCCACGTTAAATCTGGTGTCTCTTGTGTTCATGTTATTTCCTTTATGCATGCATGTTAATCACTTTAAATGCTAAATAAGTTAACAGAACATCTATCAAGTTTCAACATTTATTTGTATGGTTACCAAGTATCAACAACAACTATATTTTAAGACATCTAAGGATCTGTGCATTTGTTTTTGGTGGTAATTGATTCACCCCTCCCCTCTCAGTTACTCCATCTCTATTTCCAACATATACTACTCATATGGTTAAATCTGTTTAAGGTTGATAATTGTGATAATATTTAGATAATTGATTCACCCCCCCTCTCAATTATATTAGTGGACTATATATTCTAATAGCTATGTGCTTATGATCTTTGCATTTTGTTGCCATGTCCTTGGTGGAGATCAGTAGAGATCTAGGATTTCATTACTACACCCTTGTGATCATTGCATTTCATTGTCATGCCCCTGTGATTTTTCTGCTCTTACTTTGTGATTTTCTTCAAGAGGAGAAGAGGTACCTATGCAAATTTTCTTTTCTTTTTCTTCTAAACATTTATCTCTTTATATTTCCTCCAATAGGTGATTAGAGAAACTTTTCTTTATGTATATGTATGTGTATACATACATACATGCACACATGTGGGTGTGCCTATGTATGTATGTATGTATGTATGCATGTATAGAGAAACTTCTCTTTATGTATATGTATGGTATACACAAACACGTGTGTGTGTGTGTGTGTGTATAGACATAGATCTCTCTGCTTATATACATACATACATACATATGTAAAGATCACAAGGACATGGAAATCAAATGCAGAGATCACAAGGGCACGATGATGAAATGTAGCGATCACAAGGGCATGACATAAAAATGTGAGATCTCCATTGATCTTCACAATCAAAAAGATCTCTCTCTATATATACATACATACATACATAGACACACACATATGTGTGTGTATGTATGTATATATACACATATATACTTATACATATGTATATATATGTTTATACATACATACATACATATGTATATACATATATACTTACATACATACATACATACATACATATGCATATGCAATTTTATCACCTTGGAAAACTGTATCTGATCATGCTAGTTGGGTACAACTGATTATTCATTTTACTATACCTAATTTGATGAAAGTTCTACAAGAATTTATAATCAACTCAACTCATCAACAACTAGACCAATTTAGCTAGGTTATGGCTTGTTTCTTTGTTAAAAAAAATTTCTATGATATGTTTTGTAAAATTTATTGCAAACTCTACCCATTTTTCCTAGTCTACATTATTTTTGTGAATGACCTTGAGGTAATTCACTTAGCATGGGTTGAGTAAGTTTTATTTTCTTATTATTTGAATTTTGGAATATGTATGCAACTAGATCAAGTTTTCTATTGTGCCAATGTCTCTCTATACACATATACATATGTATATATGTACATACATAAATACATATACATAAATAATACTAATATATGTATTGCATTTGCATTTGCTTTTCCATTTATTATAACAGTGTTTCAAGGTTGGTCACCACTTCAACATCCTTTGCATGGATTAAAGGTAATGTCATTATGGTAGAGGCTTCTGAAAGGGAATGAGCCTAGTGATTATGGCATTTACATAGAAGAAAAACTTTCTTCTTCAACTCCTTACACTCAACTCTTCATTGAAGTTATTCTTCTAGAAGTGAGAATAACTATTAAAAATTCTTGGGAGCTAAAGGATGTTAAACCACTACTGCGTTTGGGACCGAATTGCAATGGCAGGACATTGCAATTATGATAGTAACTTGTTGCCCAATGGACATTAAGAGGAATTGGTTCCTGTTGTACATATGTTGGAATTTTTCTATCGTAAGTTGTGATGACAAGAGTGACCATCACAATTGTGATGGCCGTAGGTGTCATAAATTGAGTTAATGTATTGACAAATTGTTCATTTTGACCATCACAATTGCGATGGAAATTTATCAAAGACACTATCATAATTGTGATGTCTCTACAATAGAAAAGCTATGGGCCCCATAGCAAGCCATTGGAAATGTTTATCACAATTTAGATGGGCATGTGGCGAGAATTCTATGGGATCAATGACTAGCTATATTAATAATAATAAAAATTAGCGGCAAATGTTGAATAGCTACATAGGTTAATATTGAGCTTCACTTGGTTTCAAGAATAGTTTAATATTATCTACTAATCATGGCCAACCACATGAAGGTGGAGGCTCATTTTTCCCCATCCCTCGTAACATCTAAATTCCCCATTAACATCTAAAATCATTAATAAAGGATCAATGTTTAAAGTACAAAAAAAGGTTCTAGACTAGCAAAAGTGACATCATTTTCCCATCTTTTGGCTCATGTCATTTTTCCATCACATCCAAAATAAGATTTTTCCACTCTGAATTAAGAATGCACATGTAACTACATTCTGTATGCATGGACAATAGAAGGAGCTGAAAAAACCCAGCATGTTTACATTTATTTAATAGGTCTATGCAAACCTCTAACAAAAATGAATACTTGTTGAATTTTTTTAACTCCACATGATGTCATATGCATATTAATTGAGATTTCATATTGAACTATGACATTCTTTTGCATTGCCTAAAATCAATAGATTCACATAGTTAGTTGTCATACAATCATAGGTTAATGTTGAGCTTCATGTGGTTTTGAGAATAGTTTAATATTCTCTACTAAGAAGGGCCAACCACATGAAGGTGGAAGCTCATTTGGCCCCACCCCCCTAACATCTAAAATATTTAAGAAATGATCAATCTTTAAAGTATAAAAGAGGTTCCAGACCTGCAAAAGTGATATCATTTTTCAATCTTCTAGTGCATGTCATTTTTTCATCGCATCCAAAATAAGATTTTGCAGTTCTAAATCAAGAATACATGTGTAGCTACATTCAAATGCATGGACAATAGGTAGAGATGATAAAATACAAAAACATTACATTTATTTACTATGTCTAGTAAATTTTTAAAATTATAGACCATTATGAACAATGTTCATGATGGTCAATGGCTTAAAATACCTAATTAAAGACCTCTAACAAAAATGTAAAGATGTATTTTTCAGCTTTGCTTAATGTCGTATGCATATGAAGTGACATTTCATATTTAACTATGGCATCCTTCTACATTTCTTGAAACCAAGAGATTCACATAATTAGTTGTCATACAATCATAGGTTAATGTTGAGCTTCACTTGGTTTCGAGAATAGTTTAATATTTTCTACTAATCAAGGCCAACCATGTGAAGGTGGAAGCTCATTTCCCCCCCTACCCCAAATTAACTTCTAAAATCTTTAATAAAGGATCAATCCTTAAAGTACCTAGAATGTCCTCATCACCTCTTGCTACTCTTAGGGGAAGTCCATCTTCATTGCTCATGAGAAATTCATCACACAGGTACATCTAGGAATGTCCCCATTACCTCTTGCATAAAATGAATCCAATATTAGAAAATACCTGGCAAGAAATAATAGTTCAAGTGAAATAAGCACATGAAAATTGAGAGAGAAAAAGATGAATCTACTTACCAATAGGCATTGCCATCACATCTGTGGCCATGCTACATGTTTAGTGACTTTTATTATTTTTCTATTGTGCCAAGATCTCTCTATTTACACACACACACACACACACACACACACACACACTTTGCTTAATGTCGTATGCATATGAAGTGATATTTCATATTGAACTATGGCATCCTTCTACATTTTTTGAAACCAAGAGATTCACACAATTAGTTGTCATTACAATCATAGGTTAATGTTGAGCTTCACTTGGTTTCGAGAATAGTTTAATATTTTCTAATAATCAAGGCCAACCATGTGAAGGTGGAAGCTCATTTGCCCCACCCACCCCAAATTAACATCTAAAATATTTAATAAAGGATCAATCCTTAAAGTACCTAGAATGTCCTCATTGCCTCTTGCTATTCTTAGGGGAAGTCCATCTTCATTGCTCATGAGAAATTCATCACACAGGTACATTCAGGAATGTCCCCATTACCTCTTGTATAAAAGAAATCCAATATTAGAAAATACCTGGCAAGAAATAATAGTTCAAGTGAAATAAGCACATGAAAATTGAGAGAGAAAAAGATGAATCTACTTACCAATAGGCATTGCCATCGCATCTGTGGCCATGCTACCTATTGAGTGACTTTTATTATTTTTTTGTTGTGCCAAGATCTCTCTATTTATATACATACACACACACACACACATACATGTACATATGTATATATGTATATACATACATACATACATATATAGAGATCACAAGGGCATGACAATTAGATGCAAAGATCACAAGGGCACAATAATGAAATGCAATGATCACAATGGCACTTATATACATACATAGATACACACATACATAGAGACATACATATACATACATAAATACATGTATGTATGTATGTATGTATATAGAGATCTTTTTTAAGGTACTAAGTGACTTACCTCAAGATCCTCTACAAAAATAAATCACACCAAGAAAAATAGGTAGAGTTTGCAAGAAATTTTACAAAAACATATCAAAGTAGATATTTTTAGAAAGAAACAAGCCATAAAACAATTAAATGGGTCTAGTTTTTTATTAGCTAGGTTGATATATACATATATTTAACTACGTTATGGCTTCTACAAGGGACTGAGCTTTGTGGTTATGGCATTTACATAGAAGTAGAACTTGCTTCTTCAACTCCTTACACTGAACTCTTCACTGAAGTTATTCTTCCAACAGTTAGAATAGCTACTACAAATTCCTAAGAGCTAAGGGATCTTGAACCTATGATACATTTTTTGGAGACATGGGAGAAGTTACTACTAGTTTTTTCACTTCATACCATTCTGGATCATATAGTGATGCTCAAATTAACAAAAATAGTAGATACTTGGGATGCAGAGATCACAAGGGCACGAAAAAAAATTCTTATAGAACCATCATCATATTAGTTACAATAAAATGAATGAGATACAAAGATCAGAAGGGCATGACAATGAGATGTAGAGATCATAAGGGCATGACAACGAAATGTAGTGATCATAAGGGCATGATAAAAAAATCCTAGATCTCCACATGATATATACATACATACATACATTTATACATACATATATAGGGACACATACATACATGCATGCATCTAAATCCTTTGCATGGTTTAGAGGTAGTGTCATTGTTGTAGAGGCTTCTGCAAGGGAATGAGCCTCATCATTATGGGATTTACACAGAACAAATGGGGAATGATTAATGTCATGTTTTCTTTTCTTTTTTGTTTATTTTACACAGTCCTCCATATGACCGATGATAAAATATTTATTGCAAATGCATTTTCTTTTCCATTGTATCAACAATAGTAGATACTTGAGATCCTCACAAGGAGAGTGTGCCAATACATGTATAGTTACATTCTTGGCTTCCATTGGTGGGCAAGTGTATAGAGCCTTTATATCAAACCATTCATTATAAATTGAGGAATGTGCTTCATGCCTAACATTCAAGTGATGCATCAACATATGCAATTATATCACCTTGAAAAACTATATTTGATCCTACTAGCTAGGATCAATTGATTGTTCCTTATTGTACCAAATCTGATGACAATTCTATAAGAATTTGTAATCAACGTAGCTAATTAGTAGCTATATCCATTTAACTAGGTTATGGCTCATATATATATACATATATATATACATATAGATATATATACATATATATATACATATACATATATATATACATATACATATATATATACATATATATATATATACATATATATATACATATATATGTATATATATACATGTATATATATCTATATGTATATATATATGTATATGTATATATATATGTATATGTGTGTATATATATATATATATATATATATATATATATATATATATATATATATATATATATATATATATATATATATATATATATATATATATATATATAAAATTGGGTTATGGCTTCTACAAGGGAATGAGCCTCTTGATTATGAAATTTACACATAAGAATACCTTAATTCTTCAACTCCTTACACTTGAATCTTAACTAAAGTTATTATTCTAGCAGTGAGAATAGATGCTAAAAATTCTTGGGAGCCAAGGAACCCTAAACCTACACTATGTTTTCTAGAGACATGGGAGAAGTTACAATTGGCTTCAATACTTCATTACATTTTGGATCATATAGTGATGCCCAAATTAACAACAATAGTAGCTACTTGGGATCCTTGTAGGGAGAGTGTTCCAATACATGCATGGTTATATCCTTGGCTTCCATTTTTAGGATAGCATATGGAGCCTTTATATCCAACCTTTCATTATAAATTGGGGAATGCACTTCATGCTTGGCATTCAAGTGATGCATTTGCATATGCAATTTTTGTTGGAATTACAATAGGAAATATAAACTTCTAGGGGGTGGGGGGGGTGGGTGGGCGGGGTAGTTGGGGGTGAATCAATAGTTTAACCTTTGACCCATAAAACTTTCACCACACATCCATCTCATACATTCAATAAGTAAACTGAAATACCATGTAAAACATGTACATCTAAATCATGTAAACAAAATAAAAATTCATACATATATGCAACCAAATATGATTACCCAAAAACCCTCCAATGAAAAGGTAAAATTGAGGTGGGGATGACACCCAAAAATCTTCACTATTGCAATAATAAAGTGTATCCAATGAAGGTTACAATTTTTGATCATAAGACATGATCTACCCTGTAAAAGGTTTACCTTGTTAAAGGCTTACAAAGACTGTTAGATCTCTCTCTGTTAAAGGATTTCAACACCCTATTAAAAGTGTGCCTTGTTAAAGAAATTTAACTCACAATTAAGTAAGAATCTTGTTAGAGGATTTCAATACAACCTGTTAGGACTACTCTATTAAGAGATTTAACTGATTCACCTATTAGAATGACTCAGTATTATTCTAGCGGTTAGCACTTTGTTTCTTAATAATAAATCAACTCTAAACTAATGTATTCTTGATTCTTCTTGATTACATGTCTCTCTATTATATACTATTTCCTTCATCTATTCTTCCTTTAATTGATTTTGCAATGCAATTTCACTTCACAATTCCTTAGCTAGTATGAATGCTCTATTTTTGCATGAAAACTTCTCTCTTCACTTCTTCATGCACATTAGATAGTTTAGGGTTTTTTCCTCCTTAGGAAGACTTAGGTGAATTATACTAATTGTTGGAATTATAATGGGCAAGCTAAACTTATGGGGCAAGGGGTGGGTGGTGAATTAATAGTTTAACCTTTGACCCATAAAACTTTCACCATACATCCATCTCATACATTCAATAAGTAAATTGAAATACCATGTAAAGCATGTACATCTAAATCATGTAAACAAAATGAACATTAACACATAGATGAGACCATATATGATTACCCAGAAAGCCTCTAATGAGAAGGTAAAATTGGGGTGGGGATGACACCCACAAATCTTCACTAATGTAGTAATAAAGTGTACCCAATGAAGGTTACAATATTTGATCATGAGACATGATCTACCCTGTGAAAGGTTTACCTTGCTAAAAACTTACATAGACTTTTAAGTCTCACCCTGTTAAAGGATTTCAACACCCTATTTAAGTGTTCCTTATTAAAGGACTTTTACTCACTATTAAGTAAGCACCTTGTTAGAGGATTTTAATATAGCCTATTAGGACTACTCTGTTAAGAGATTTAACTAATGCACCTATTAGAATGACTCAACATTGAACCTATGGTTAGCATTTTGTTGCTTGATGACAGATCACCTCTAAACTAATATATTCTTAATCCTTCTTGATTAGATGTATACTATTTCCTTCCTCAATTCTTCCTTTAACTAATTTTGCAATGCAATTTCACTTCATAATTCCTTAGCCACCATGAATGCTCTATTTGTGCATGCAAACTTCCCTCTTTGCTCCTTCCACATGCATATGAAGTTTAGGGTTTGTCCTCCTTGAGAAGACCTCAGTGACTTAGGTTTAGGTATGAATCAACAACTATGATTCATCCATTTTTCCACTTAAACCTTTCATTTACCTAATTGGATGCATGTAATTTATAGATATTCCAACTTAAGATTCATCCTTATCATCAAAATATCATAATTCAATTTGTAAGTCAGCTCAAAAATTGTTTACATAGTAGTTTGTGCCATTACAAATAACTATGAAAAAATTATGTTACTCAACATCTGCAATCTTTGATGCTTGACATATACTGATTTCTATACTATGAATCGACATTTGAATGACTTAGCACTCACTATGGACTTGACATGCTCTATCATATACATGTTGTGCTCGACATGTATTACTTGTTTGGCATGAACTAAGTAAATGATTTAAGTGTATAGAAACTTAGTTGTCAAAACCAATCTGAGATCAACAATCTCCCCCTTTGACATGAGTGTCAAAAAAATTTGGTCATGCATTAATGCCCTTATTCTTATGAGCATAACATATCTCTTATTTGGATTATGTACAAAATTTCAAAATTTCAAAATTTTACAACAACTTATACCTCAAAATATTATACTCCCCCTGAGTTGTTAGATCTATTTCTATACTCAAAATGTTACTCCTATTGAGTAGATATTCTGTACTATTCTTTGCTTGCTCCCCCATGCTCTTACTCTATTGTGCTTAAACTAACTTTCTTCTCCTCTGGCTCCCCCTTTGGCTTTAGCTACTCTTTCTCTCCCTTTGCTTAGCTCTCATTCATCTCCCTCTTTTTGACACTGATGTTAATGGGGTATACACTGATAGTATGTTTGTCCAAAAAATATTTAGGGACCTAAAGAATAATTTTAAGAGTGACATCCCAATTTTCAAAAGCTACATCCAAGGACTTAATTTGGATGGCTAGCTTGGCAGCAAGGTGGACTAGGCTATCTAATGTAGAAAGATTGGGGTCTTTTTTCAAAAGATTTTCTAGATAGCCTAACTCCTTGAACAAAATCTCCATGTGAGGAGTCAATTTTGTTTGGATGCTAATTAGTTTGGCCCTTATATTGGCTTCATTTATAGATACTTTTGCTAACTAACTCTGGGTTTGCAATAAAGTTTTGAAATGCTTTTCACTTTGAGATAGAGTCATATGAAATTTTGCACTTGATGAAGTAATTTGACTTTCCAAACTCAAAATGTGACTCCTTGTCTCTTGTGTGAAGAGTGTGGGGTTGCACAATTTGGTATATAGTGAGAAAATATTCTTAAGTACCTTTGTTACACTCTCTACCTTTGTTTCTAGTGCAACTTGTTTAAGTGCTATATCACTAGATATTTTCTCATTTACCTTGCTTTGAAATTTCTTTTCAAACCATTCTAATTATCTTGCATTAGTAAAAAGGTCTACATCATTTACCTTTTCCACTATATTTGTCATTTTTTCAAGGAGTGGCTGGGTTTCATCTAGATTAGGCACACTGTATGCATCTAGGAAGATGTCTTTAATATCAAGCAAAGCTTGCTTCTACCTATGCTCCCTTTTGAGTAGTTCTTGATGCTTCTTTCTAGCCAGGGCTTCTTGTAGTATGCCCATCTGCTCTATTGTCATTATGTCATAATCATAATTTGGTAAGAAAATCTCTTCATCTAGGTCACATTTCCATATGTTATGACCTCTTCTACCTTGATGAACTTGGACTCAACACTAGAAATTGCAAAGGTGTTGCATCTTTGCTCAACTTCTGAAGAGTGTGACTAGAAGGAGTGCCAGATTTTGGTTACTAGGGCTTGGATGGCTACTTGGTCCTTCAGCTTTTGTGTCAACTCAATCGCTTTAGGCTTTACTTTTCTACCACAATGCTTTGGATTTCACCTTGAACTTGTTTTGGAGGTGTAGATAAGTCTATCTAACCTATTTGACTCTATGTTTTAGTAGTGGCATGAGTTTCCACTTTATCTGCTTCAACTTTATCAACCTTTGTTGGTGTAACTTTTGGTACTTTATTTGAAGGTTGTACATTAGTGACTTGAGGGGTGATGGT
The DNA here is from genome assembly GCA_028749045.1 of Cupressus sempervirens. Classification (NCBI taxonomy): domain Eukaryota; kingdom Viridiplantae; phylum Streptophyta; class Pinopsida; order Cupressales; family Cupressaceae; genus Cupressus; species Cupressus sempervirens. The sequence goes on along the minus strand of CM053783.1, from coordinate 774,816,539 downwards.
AGGTGGTTCTTTTGTATTCACCTCTTCCCTTGTAGTGTCAGTCACTAATTTCTAAATTTCATCTACACTCACTAATATAGGATTGTCACATAATTTAGCCTATAGTATAGTTTGATCAAGTATCTTTTTCAGATCTTCCTCTATTAGGGGGTTGATGTTTTGAGTAGTGAGATTAGGAACATCCTTTACTGTAATAATTTCAATATTTGCACTTGTTATTTGTTGAGGGATGACATTTGACAATTGTGTATCTTGTACACTCTGTTCTTGTTGCTACTCTATCTCAGTTGTTGCTTGACTATCTACATTCATTTCTATTCCTCCCTCAACTGTGCCTTCATTTTTGTCATCTTCTTCATCATCCTTAACCTTAATAGGCTCTTGTTCACCTTCTTTTACTATAGCTAGCCCATATGTGACTTTCTACATTTGTATGGTCTTCTTTACAACATCTTCAATATTGTTCTCTAATATGCCAAAGATGCCAAAGACTTTATATTTGGGTACAAATCTAATAACATATTTCTTCATAGCTTTAGCAATTTGTGCCTTGCTAAGTTTAGGCATAACTTGAGCAAGTGATGTCTCCCTAATTTTCCTTTCTACACTCGAACGATAATGCCATTTTTTCTCAACTCTTTTATATAAACTTTTAGGCATAGAGTTACCAATCTCTAGTGGGACTTTCTTAAAACTTGCCATCATGGCATATATTGTCTCCTCTACTTGATTGTTTTTAACTTTTCCAAGACCATCAAAATCAATGTGAGAAAATCCTAATAAATCTACATTATTTTCAACATTTTCACATAGGTTCTCTAAATTTGAAGATGGATTGTGGCTCACCACTTTGAATTGGTTGTAGTCATCTGATTCTATTCTTTCTACATCAAATTCAACTTGAGAAATGTACTTTCTCCTTGTCCTTTTCTTTGCTCCTCCTTCCTACTATGTAGATTTGGCTTTCTCTTTAGCCTTTTGTTCTATGACACATGTACTAGCCCTTGTGGTACGTGTTGTAGGTTTGGAGTGGATTGGTTTGACAATATTTTAGGGTCTTGTCACTACTTTTCCCTTAGCCTTCTCTTCTTCTTATCAGTAGGAGTAGGTGCTTCCTTGACTTTTCCTCGACACCATCTGTAATTTTTGTCTCTTCCTCTTATTGATCTTCACCCAATCCTTGTGTTAATGCAAGTGGTGCTTGGATTTGAGTTATTCTTCTTCTTTGTCTTCTTCCTCTTCATCTTCTTCCTACTCGAGACCTTCACAAATTTATCTTTCAATTTATTTACTAATTTCTCCTTCTTCTTGATGAAAAAGGTGGTCTTTAGTTCCATGACAATCTTGGATTCAGCCATTTTATAATTACCAAATGCTTTGGTATTTTTATCTATTTATTTTGCAAGTAATGCTTTTTTTTTGTAGAGGCCTCATCCACATTCATTTCATAGCCTAATGGCCTTAGCCATCTTACTCTTGGAGTTGCTTCTTGATTTAATGTAAAATCAACATCAACTAGGAAACAAACATCATCATAATGTTTTTCCACTAATGATATAGGAATCCTCAATCTTTTCTTCATAGATTTCTTGAAGTCCTCAATATAACTGGTCATTAGTGACTCAAAAATATCACCTAGCTATTTAATAAACTCACCTATTTGAACTACTACAGACCTATTTTTCTTCCATGCCAAAGTGCCAAATGTAGAAAATGTGTTTTGAACATAAAAGAGGATACATATTAAAACAGATCCAAATTTACACTCAACACTCTTTGTTTTCTTTATTTCTCCTAGGTTTTTAATCAATTGTTGTAGTTGTAGCTCAACAAGATTATATGTATGATCCTTCTTTACAATCTTATAACCCACATCCACTGCAATACAGGGCACACTGTTCAATTTTCTTGATTGGTAAAACTTATGTGCAATTACCCTTATTGCAAAATCTATTAGAGGATCTATGATGGTGTCAATTGTCATTCCCCTCTTATTCCACATAGCCCTTGTGTTCTTCTCAGTAATTTCCTTTGATTCACTCCTCATAGTCTTAGGCCAATCTAGGGTTGGATAACCTATTACCTTATGGATTTTTCTTTTGGTTATTTTGATAGGCCCATTGTCTAACCATAGTGAACTATCATGTATCCTACTCAATAAAATCTTGATCTATTTAGTTTTGAAAACATTAGGGAAATCTAGGGCATGAGTTAACCCTTTCTTCTTTTCAATCTTGAATTATTCCCTGAACACCCCATTTTCACATTATTTATCATATGTTTCTATTATTTCCATATCTCTAATACTACCAATCTTACAATTGTAACACTTTCTTACATTCTAAATTATTAAAACTTTCGGTTGTATCATGGATAATGTACCAGAGGTATCTTGTTTCTATGTAATGTCTCATATAAATTTGAAAATAGGTTGTTTAACTTTGTTACTAACCAAATGAACATTGAAAACCTCTTTAACCTCTACACCTTTTCCTTTCAAGGAACTAGATGTCATTTTAAAAAACTAGGGTTTATGAAATAAGAAACAACATAGCTTAGCACATGATAAATAGCTTGCAAAATATGACAAAATGGTATCAAATTGCTGTTCAAAATAGATGGATTCTAGATTGCCTCTAGGTCTTCTTTCTCTTTCTTGATTTTGAAATGATGTAAAATGAGTTAAAATATATCAAATACCCTTCTGAAATACTTCAATTAATGCTAAGTGCTTACATAGTTGTAAGCTCAACATTAACTAATTTAAGGCTTACTCGGCATCCACTAGTCTTTTCATTTGTTTGCCAACCATTATGAGCTCAACAATAACTAGCCAATCTATTAGCTTGGCATCCTCTAGCATTTCACTTGGCAATCAAAGGTGAATTTTCATGCTCAGTAGTAACATGAAAAGCTTAAAAAGTTTCTTTGATTCCTAATAACATCTTACATCTTTATTCATACTTATGTAAACTTTTTAGTACTAAATCCTTTAGAAATGATGTATGATATAAATTTTTGAATATCAGTCCCACATACCTGTTGATTGCTTAGTTTGATGAGGTGTGATCACCTAACCAATTAGGTGAAGTGATCCCTTCTCCACTTGATGTGCTGCAATCCTCCTTTTTCTTCGATGTCTTGTTCATATCATTTTTGACACTTTCAACATCTGCCTTGCCTTTGCCTTTATATTTGAATTGACAACTTGGTGTCTTTGACCTTGTTGGACAATATTGACTAATGTGACCAATCTTCAAGCAAATAAAACATGTGGTTTGACTCAACCACCTTTTGTAGTCACTTTTGAATTGTGTTCTAATACAATTCTCAAGAACATGTCGATACTCTTGAAAATAGTGACAACTATATCTTGTATTATAATCCTAGTTATAAGAGTTTCTATTGTTCTTTACCTTTGTTTGCCTATTTGATGACCAAATGGGTTTGGATCTGCACTCAAAAGCTCTATGTCCATACTTCTAATAGTTATAACAATATACTTCAAATCTTTGTGTGTGAATGGTCTTGGTTCTGCATTCATTTTTCTGATGACCTTGTTTGTTGCACTTATGACAATGAATCATGCTCTTATGCTTGACATTCTGATTTATAATCTTACTCCTACACACATTAGTATTATGTCCTTTCTTACCACAATTATGACAAGTAGGTTTGGAATTATTACCTTTATTGTTCCTTTCTTTAGCACATTTGGATGACTCTCCTTCTTTAGTACTTGTGTGTCCCAGTCTAGGTGTATCATTATTAGTTCTAGGGGATCTCAATAATTGCTCAAAGTATTTTATGACTTGACTTGGTTTGTTGAAAATTTTAGAAAATTCATTTTCCCTTTTTAGGTCATGATGCAATTGCTCATTTTTGGAACTTCAATGTTGTTATTTCATTGTCCTTAACACTCAATTCATAGTTGGTATTCATCATTTGACTCAAAGTATCTAATTGTATGTTAGAAATTTTAGTTATCACTGATGATTTCTCTTCTAGTCTGTTGGTCAAGACCCTTTCTTCTTCTTCAATCATGGCTTTGTGTTCCATTGTTTTCTTTTTCTATTTAGTCACCTCACATAGTAGTATGGCTTGCAATTCTTTCTCTAACTTAAGATTTTTGATTTCCTCATCTTGAGCTCTATTCTTTTCCTTTAGATCTGCAACTGCTGAATCAAATTCATTGGAGTCTCCTTCAGAAAATAGCTTAGTAAGTGTCCATCTCTCCATATTGTGTGTCATTTTCCTCAATATAAATTTCCTTCCTTCTCTCTAAATATTTCTTTAATTCTTCTCTTGCTTCATTCAGTTGATGTAGAATGAGTTGTATTTCAATTCCCTGATTCTCAATGATCTTTCTCAACTTGTAGAATTCCATTTTCAAGATCTTTCCTTAAAGTTGCAAAGATTCTCTTTCAAAGAACTTGGCTTAGATACTAATTGTTGGAATTATAATAGGCAAGATAAACTTTTGGTGGGGGGGTGAATCAATAGTTTAAGCTTTGACCCATTGAAATTTCACCACACATCCATCTTATACATTCAATAAGTAAATTGAAATACCATGTAAAGCATGTACATCTAAATCATGTAAACAAAATAAAAATTCGCACATATATGACACCAGATATGATTACCCATAAATCTACCAATGAGAAGGTGAAATTGAGGTGGGGATGACACCCACAAATCTTCACTATTGCAATAATAAAGAGTATCCAATGAAGGTTACATTTTTTTATCATGAGACTTGATCTACCTTGTAAAATGTCTACCTTATTAAAGGCTTACAAAGACTGTTAGGTCTCACCTTGTTAAAGGATTTCAACACCCTGTTAAAAGTGTGCCTTGTTAAAGAAATTTAACTCCCAATTAAGTAAGCAACTTGTTAGAGGATTCCAATAAAACCTATTAGGATTACTCTGTTTAGAGATTTAACTTATTCACCTATTAGAATGACTCAATATTATTCTAGTAGTTAGCACTTTGTTTCTTAATAATAGATCACCTCTAAACTAATGTATTCTTGATCCCTCTTGATCAGATGTCTCTCTATTTTATATTATTTCCTTCCTCTATTCTTCCTTTAATTGATTCTGCAATGCAATTTCACTTCACAATTCCTTAGCCAGCATGGTTGCTCTATTTGTGCACACAAACTTCTCACTTCACTCCTTCGATACACATATGAAGTTTAGGGTTTGTCCTCCTTAAGAAGACCTCAGTGAGTTAGGGATAGGTATGAATCAATAGCTGTGATTCATCCATTTTTCTACTTAAACCTTCTCTTTACCTAACTGGATGCATGTAATTCATAGGAATTTGAACTTAAGATATATCCTTATCATCAAATTATGATAATTTAATCTATAAGTTGGCTAAAAATTGGTTTACATAGTAGTTTTTGCCATTACAAACAACTATGAAAAAATTGTGTTACTCAACATCTATAGTCTCTAATGCTTGACATATACTAATTTCTATAGTGTGACTCAACATTTGAATGACTCAACACTCACTCTAGACTTGACATTCTCTATCTTATACATGTTGTGCTTGACATGTACTACTTGTTTAGCACGAACTAAGTAAATATCTTAAGTGTATAGACACAAAATTGTCAGAATCAATCTAAGATCAACAATTTTATCACCTTGGAAAATTCAATTTGTTCCTACTAGCTAGGAACAACTGGTTGTTCATTTTATTGTACCCTATCTAATGATAGTTCTAAAATAATTTGTAATCAACCTAGCTAATAAAAACCTAGACCAATTTAAATAGGTTAAGGCTTGGGCATGTGCTATTCCCATTTATCATCTAGTTACAATGTTGGAGGCAACATTTTTTATTTGTGCAGGATATGGAGGAAGAGTAGTGGTGTTGGCAAACATGAAAATTTAATAATGCAAAGTTACCTTGAGGAGCTTGTGTGTGCTCTTGGAAAACATGTCATTGAAAATGTTCATCATGACCTTTTTTTCTTCTACATGTTTTTGCATGGAGTCTTCACACACCTAGTGCTCACAACATCTATTTAAGAATGTATGTGAACTTGCAATGCATTGTTACATGGTGAAATATGTAGAAAATCATACAATCCTTCATCACACAAGGTATTTCACTTAGTGTGCTCATTCATTAAGTTAAGCACCCAAGTTTGCATTTAAAATCATGATTTATCTATTTTGAGAAAAATAACTAGTACAATAGCCTAGAAATAGTACTTAAGAAGAGATTGAGCTCACATTCATTCATTAATAAAATATAGCATTCATTCATTATCAGATGAAGTAAAAAACAATTATGAGCATCCATAAAATAATCTCATAATGTCCAAAGCTAACATCTAACATTAGTTCATCCTTTAACATTCATTAATAGTTGCACATAAATATATAACATTCAATAACATGTGAAATAAGGTATTTAAACATGCCTCAACCAATTAATGGTTTAATTTTGGATCACCTACCTGATTAGTTTGGAATTTTTTTCTCACCAAAAATCATAAAATGTAAGAACAATTGTGCCAAAAAGAGCATAAAAAGATGATTATCATGCACCAATCATGTTTTTTAGCTCTTTTGGCACAATCTTGAATTGGTCAGTATGTGTTTTGAAAAATTATTCTTGGACTATGAGTTAGGAAAAAGAGAAATATAAAACTTGAAAAAGATGTACATAAATGTAATTAATTTTTAAAATTCAATTTTATAAACTTACAAACAAAGCCATTGAATTATAAGAAACTATTTTCATTTGTACTATTTGAAAATTATAGTTATAGGTGATAAAGTTATATACCTTTAATTTAGAGAGCACAAATAATGGAAATGAAGTATTGCAAAAGGTGCAAGCTCAATTGCCCCCCCCCCCCCCCCAATGTGGATGGAACTATGAAGTAGAGAATAGTTATACACATACATACATACATGGTTAAGTGCTACCTAACTATGTTTAAGGCTACCTAGTAATTATATCCAAGGCATTTGCACACTGGAGGCATACTTGTCTACTAGGCTACCTACATACCCATATCCATGTGATCAAGACCCTTGAACTACTCACTCTAACAAATATGTAGTTTTGGTTTCTAATTATTTTGATGTAGTTAGATTCCTATAACCACTAGTGAGCTATACTCACCTAATACAACTCTTTGCCATCATACACCCAATTAGGCAAATTTGGTAGTTTTCTATAATTATAGTACTGTAATACTTGGTGCAACCTTTGTGTTTTAGTTTATAGTTAATGTAAGGTTAACCTATATACTTCCAAACTTACACCTTATATAGTTATGTTTAAAAGCTTCTGACAATAATCAATGGGTCTAAATAGACCGGTCAAGTTAATCTTGAAACACAAAGTTTAGCCTTCTATTTTCAAAAGCTAGGTACACTAGTTACATATAATGTATTAAAATAGTTAAGTTATACCTAACTATGTCCAAGGCATCTACACACTAGAGGCATGTTCCACTTACCAAGCTACCTACATACCCATTTCCATGGGATTAAGACCCTTACACTACTCACTCTAACAAATATGTAGTTTTGATTTCTAATTATTTTGATGTAGTTGTATTCCTATAACCACTGGTGAGATTTACTCACCTAATACAACTCTTCGCCATCATACAACCAATTGGGAAAATCAAGTAGTTTTCTATAATTAAAATACTATAATACCCTAGTGCAATCTTTGTGTTGTAGTTTATAGTTAATGTAAGGTTAACCTATATATGTCCTAACTCACTCTTTATATAGTTATGTTTAATAGCCTTTGACAATACCCATGGCCATCGTACCTATTGAGTGATTTTTATTATTTTTCTATTGTGCCAAAATCTCTTTGTTTATATACATACATATAGACATACACATACACATATACACATATACACATACATACATACGTACATACATACATATACAAAGACCACAAAGGCATGATAACAAGATGTAGAGATGACAAGGGCATAAAAAAATGAAATATAGCAATCACAAGGGCACAACAATGAAATCCTAGATATCCACAATACACAAAATCTCTATCTCTCTTTATATATACACATACATACATATACACATTTATAAATACATACATGTGTACATACATACATACATACATACATACAAACATACATCTGCATATACAATTTTATCACCTTGGAAAATTATATTTGATCCTACTAATTGGGAACAACTAGTTGTTCATTTTATTGTATCTAATCTAATGATAGTTATATAGGAATTTGTAATTAGCCTAGCTAATCAACAACTAGACCAATTTAACTAGGTTATGACTTGTTTCTTTTAAAAATATCTGCTATGATATGCTTTTCTAAAATTTCTTGCCCATTTTTCCTAGTCTACATTATTTTTGTGTAGGATCTTGAGCTAAGTCACTTTGCATGGGTTGAGTGAGCTTTATTGTTTTATTATTTGAATTCTAGAATATGGGCTTTGTTTTATCATTGGCTTTATTCAAGTCCTGATTTTAATGAAATAATAAAGTGGTTTTTAGGGTGGAAAGGACTATATAATGAAGAGGAAACTTGAAAACCTAAATATTGAAATGGTGAAATGAAAGCTATTGAGGATCAAGCACCTATGGCAGAGTTACAACACAATGCAAAGTTTATTTTAGATATAAAAATAAAATAAAAAGAAGTCATGACATAAATCATTCCCTTTTTAAAAAAAAATTGTGGAGAGCTATGTGCGAAAGAGGGTAAATAGCTCTGAACATTGGTGGAGATTCCATTGCCATTCCCTTGTGATCGCTATATTTTTTTTCCATTCCCTTGTGGTCTCTACATTTCATTTTTGTGCCCTTGGTGGAGATCAATGGAGATCTAGGATTTCATTATTCTGCCCTTGTGATCTTTGTATTTCGTTGTCATGCTCATGTGATCTTTGTTCCCTTCTCTATGATTTCATTGTCATGTTGTGCCCTTGCGATCTCTGTGCCCTTTGCAACACTATAAAATTTGGGTCAAATTGCAACAATGGTGTAATTTGTGTGTTTAAGCCCAAATGTAGTAGTGCTTGCTCTATGATTTTCTTCAAGGGGAGAAGACGTACCTATGTAAATGTTCTTTTCTTTTTCTTCTAAACATGTATCTTTTTATATTTTCCATAGTAGGTGATTAGAGAAGCTTCTCTTTATGTATATGTATGTGTATATATACACACATAAACATACATATGTGTCTATGTATGTATCTATGTATATATATAAAAATCTTTTTTTTTTATACATACATACATACATAGACACACATATGTATATACACAAATACACATGTATATATATGTATATACATACATTCAAATATACATATACAAAGATCACAAGGGTACAACAATGATATACAGATATATATATATATATATATATATATATATATATATATATATATATATATATATATAGAGAGAGAGAGAGAGAGAGAGAGAGAGAGAGAGAGAGACACACACACACACATGCACACACACACACACACACATACATACATACATCTACATATGCAATTTTATCACCTTAAAAAATTGTATTTGATGTTTACTCAATTACCAAGAGATACTATAATTTGTAAGTATAAATTTTTGCATACTTAGTTTGGCATGAATAGTTTTGATTGAATTCATTTGAATGTTGTTTATGGATATAGGATGATTCATTTGTGATGCCAATATATCCTCCCTATTGAATTTCTATATCATCAATTTGCTAGATACAAATAACTGGACTTGGTCTTTTGAAATGGTGGACTAAGATATAAACCTCAAACAAGGGCTACATGCTATGGCGGGGTAGGAGGAGGATGATTGATCAAGCAAGTTGTATAAAATTAGGGTGTCAATTGCAAGTAGTTTCATTAATTTTATAAGGGAATCAACTTTGAAAGCATGATGATCAAAATTGGCATGTCCATCCTTATGATAGATGTCTCTATCTCATAATAGAAAATTGCCTCAAATGACAAGTGACAAATTATTAAATATATGAAAAATTAGAAGAACACTCACCTATAATATTTTTAAAGGACAATAATATAATAAAAATATAATTTTGTTGAAAAAACCATGAGCTATGTGGCTCCACATTGTGGTTATTCCACTATCCAATAGTGGAAACTCTTCACATTAAATGTGAAGATCTTGAAATTAAAAAAGATAACTATCAGAGATCTATATTTGTGTTTTATTGATAACAAATATATAGTCTAATTTTAAGAAAAATAATAGTCATAAATGAATATGATAAAATAAAATAAACAAGAGTACTAGGTGTAGTTGTATAATTCTAGTATTATTGATTGTGATAAATAAAATGTTCAATAAAACAAGTGTAAAGTAACATAAATGGATCATCTGCTCAATCCTATTATGACTTAATGTGAATGCATTTGATCATTACTTGGATGATATTATGCACAAGATGTTTACTCAATCACCAAGAGATAATATAATCTATAAGTATAGATTTTTGCATACTTAGTTTGGTATGAATAAATTTGATTGAACTCAAGGAAAATTGCTTTTGTGAATTCAATACATGAATGATTAATTTAATTTGGAACAAGTACTATGAAAGTGTGTATGCATGCATGTAAAGAAGTTCACATAGTGAATTGATTTACATATATACGTGCACATATGCATACAATAATTGTAATCAGTTATCCTTAAATCTAACCAAAGCTATTATATATGAACAAGAGATACATGTTTAGAATGAAAAGAAAAGAAAATTTACATAGGTACCTCTTCTCCCCTTGAGTAAAATCATAGAGCAAGGGCATGGTGATCAAAAGGGAACAAAAAAAAATCTTAGATCTCTACTGATCTCCACCAATGTTCAGAGCTATCCACCCTCATTTAGAGATTTCCACCCTCTTTTGTGTGTAGGTCTCCACAATCAATCAAAGAAAATGGGGAATGATTAATGTCATGTTTTCTTTTCTTTCTTGTTTATAATCCATAATCCACAATTCACAAGATCTCTCTACATGCATACATACATACATACATACATATATACATACATACATATATACATACATACATATGCATACATATATATATATACATACATATATAAATATATACATACATACATGAAAACAATAATGCACTTTGTAAGAGTTTACAATTGTTCAACAAAATTAATGTTTTAGAAGAAAATGCATATGAAGGACTATTAGCTCAGAAGCAAAAACATGGTATTGAAATAGTACAAAAAATGCTTGAGATGAGAGGTCCGCAAGTGAGGGTGTTGACCAATCTTGAAAACTCGAATGCTGAAATGAAAACTATCGATGATCAAACAACTATGTCAAAGTTACAACACACTGTGAAGTTGATTTTAGATAAGGTAGAGGTAGAGATTTAGAAGTTTGATAATCAAAATTTAAGGCATGAGAATGAAGGAGAAGGAGAGGCTTTAGAAAGAGAATGAGAAGGGACAACCTTAGAAAGAGACTGCATGATAGAAACAACAACTAGACAACATAGATGATATTATGGGAGCCACTAGATAGAATCTAGGAAAGTGTTGTGGTAGTTACTATGACATTGGAAACAATAGTTAAATTGGTGTAGTTGCTGATTAACTAGGTTGATTACGTCATTATTATATGATTCAATGGTAATGTTAGTTATTATCTTGACATACATGAAAACATTATTATTATTCATTATAATATATACATACATACATGAAAAAAACAATGCACTTTCTAAGATTTTAAAATTGTTGAACAATATTAACATTTTACAAGAAGAACCACTTGAAAAAATCTTAGCTTAGAAGCAAGAACATGGTGTTGAAATAATACAAAAAGTGCTTGACATGAGAGGTCTGCAAGTGAGAGTTTTGACCAATCTTGAAAAATTGAATGTTGAAATGAAAGCTATTGATGATCACACACCCATGCCAAAGTTACAACATAATGTGAAGTTGATTTTAGATAAGGTAAAGATAGATATTCAAAAGTTTGATAATCAAAATTTAAGGCATGAGAGTGAAGGAGAAAGAACAACTTTAGAAAGAGACTACATGAAAAAAACAATAGCTAGACAACATAGGGGATATTATGGGGGCCACTGGATAGAATCCAAGAAAGTGTTGTAGTAGGTCCTATGAAATTGGAATCACTTGTAAGTGTCTTTGATAATATATAGTCCAAATATGAAATTATTATAAGAGTGTTTCAAATATTGGCACAGTCTCCTTGTGATGATCCCAAATATCAAATGCTTATAAGAATATTTCAAGGCTAGGAACCACTTCAACATCCTTTGCATGCTTTAGAGGTAATGTCATTGCAGCAGAGGCTTCTACAAGGGAATGAGCCTCATGATTATGGCATTTACATAGAAGAAGAACTTGCTTCTTCAAATCCTTACAACCAACTCTTCACTGAAGTTATTCTTCAATTCCTTGCATACATAATTTTATCACCTTGGAAAATTGTATTTGATCTTGCTAGTTGAAAACTACTAATTTTTCATTTTATTGTACCTAATCTGATGATAGTTCTAGAGAAATTTGTAATTAACCTAGCTAATCAACAACTAGATCCATTTAACTAGTTATGACTAGTTTCTTTCTAAAAATGTCTGCTATGATATATTTTTGTAAAATTTCTTGCAAACTCTGGCCATTTTTCTTAGTTTGCATTATTTTTGTGGAGGATCTTGAGGTAAGTCACTTAGCATAGGTTAAGTAAGTTTTATTTTATTATTATATGGATTATAGAATACATATGCAGTTGGATCAATTTTTTTTATTGTGTAGCTAAGATGTAATAAGCACCTTTAAAAAAATCTCTAAATATACATGTTTAGAAGGAGATTTAAAGATGTTGGTGTAAATAAGTATTCACTATTTACACTTTACTTAAGTTTACTTAGGTTAATGCATTATTTTATTATATTGCATTATTTTATTATTTATTTAGGTGAGACACTTAGGAGTTTATGTACTCTCATGAGTTGTCATGTTGACAACATTGGAGTAAGCAACTCTAATTTAGCACATGGTGTCTACAATATTAGAGTTTGCATCATTAACTGAGTTGTCAGGTAGACAACATAGTTATTCATACTCCCATTTTAACACATGTTGTCTACAAAATTATTTTGCATGTTAAACCATTGTAGGCTTATCCTCTCATCATCATACTTACTTCCGTGCTTAATGGAGGATAACCCATATCTAGTGGACATGTCCCTGGTTGTATGACTTATCATGTTGCTAACTTTTATGCATTCTAGAAGCTTTCTAGAGGCCTTTATATATAGGCACTTCTAATATAATTTCAATCAATATTGAGTGAATATATCATCATTTTGATCATTCAAGGGAAGAATTGAACTACTATGATGGCCATATGATGGTCAAATTTAACCCCATCCTTTGCTGATCCAACCCCTCTCTAAATTGATTTTTGATTTTGCAGTCCGACTTTGGGAGGCCATATCTCAGTCATCTAGACTCCAAATCGGGTGTGATTTTTTTATATTTTGGGTAGAATTTCTTAAACTTTTTAGTGATGTAGCTCTTTTCTAGTTTTGGTGTATGGATTTGTTAAAAAATGCATCTTTTGGTGACTGTACCTATCCAATCGTGCATTTTGCAACTTCAAATGCTCTGTACGAGCTCATTTGGACATGAAAATAAGTTTCATTTTTTTTCAAAGTGTGTTATTTTTAATCTAATTTCTAGATCTATAATTAGATTATAGGGTTGTGTGGACAAAAGAGTCACTTTTAGAATTAGGTCCTTTTCTACATTGTAATACTTTGATATATCTTCATAATTGTTGTATATCTGAGATACACTGTAAAGTTTCAATTTTAAACTCCATAAGGAGGTTGTAAAAATAAAAATAAAAAGTTCACTAAGGCCAAAATTGGAGAGTGGCCATTGTAAACACACTACATATAAAGTGCCAAAAGCATCCTTTTTTGGGGAGTTTTTTGATTGAGTGAAAAGGGGGGTGTTCTTGGTGTTGTGTTCTTCTTTTTCTATAGTTTTCTTTCATTTTCTACATCATGGAAAATTTTAAGTTTCCAAAATTAACTCCACATAACTATGCTACATGGTCCATTAAAATGTGGTGTCATTTAATGCATAAAGAAGTTTCTCAATATGTAGATGGTACCCTTCCTTAACCAATAGGTGATCAAGTATATGCTAGTGAAATCACTAATTAGCAAACAATGGATAGGAAAGCCCTAGGTGATATTTGTTTGGGGTAGAAAACAAGATCATATATAAAATTCAGAAGTCTTGTACATCCAAGGAAGCTTGGGATACCCTCCAAAACCTATATGGTAAAGTGTCCGAGGAAGATGTTTTTGAAATTGAAGATGAGCTTGTCTCCTAAGATCCAAAGGCATTTGATTCCATATAGGATTTTATCATAAATGTGAATGAATTAAAAATGAAACGAGATGATTGTGGGAGTCCTATTGAAGATGACAGGTTAATCTATCTCATTCACAATAAGCTACCATCTAAGCACTCCACATTTGTTTCTATTTATAACACCTCAAAGAGTACATTAGGGTCTGCCTACCAGAAAGTCTCATTTGATCACTATGTTGAACTATTGGATAAAGAAGAAAAGAAGTTGAAATCAACGAGGATTCTCAATTCACTTAAGTCTAATGAATTAGTGGCAAATAACGAGGGTTCTCAAAATTCAACTGGTCAATCTTCAAATAAAGGAAATGGTAAGAATAAGAAATGGAAGAATAACAAATTAGAGGATGCAGAAAAGGAAACACCACAATCAAATCAACAAGGCAAGTCTTTGAATTCAAATAAGAAGGGAGACAATAATAAGGACAAAAAAAGTGTTCTTATTGTAAGAAATTGGGTCATGAAGAACATGAGTGTTATCATAAAAAGATCGATGAATTGAGGACCATCATGAAGAAACATAATGTTACACTACCTAATTCTTACAAGGAGAAAGGATCTTCTTCAAATTCAAAGGGAAAAGGACAAGCACTCATGGAAAATTCAAGTTCTTCAATGGAATGGATTCTTGACTTAGATGCCTCATATCATATGGGTTCTTCAAAAGGAGATTTTTCTTCATTGAATCAGTTAAAGGTACTGCACATCTTTGTGGAAGTTGATACAAAAATAGAAGTTGAAGGGAAAGGAAATGTGGAGATGAAAAATGGAGAGTTCAAATATTTTCTCTATGTTCCAAACCTAAGTTCTAATCTCCTCTCAATTTACCAAATCACTCACCTTGGAGATGGTTACAAAGTTGAGTTCCTTCCTAACTTAGTATTAAATGTACATAGTCAAAAAGATGACTCATTGGTTGCATTGGGGAAAGTTAATCATGACAAAAGGTTGTATCCTTTCTCCCACTTTGTGCCTAAGTCTCCTTCACAAGCCTTGTTGACACAATCAAATTCACAAATCCAATTATGGCATGAGCAGTTTGGTCATCTTGCCTTCCGCTATCTTCAACAACTTTGCTCAAAAAAAATGGTCAAAGTTCTACCTACAATCAACTTTTCCATAGGTAAATGTTCAACAGGTTCAGTGGATATGCATCTAGAGGAGAAGTTATATAGAGGAAAGTCTTCAAGAGCACTAGTTATTCTTTAGTTGGTTCACATGGTACTATCAGGTCCTTTTGTAGTGACATCAGTTAGCCAAGGTCACTATATACTTACTTTCATTGATGAATTTTCACAGTATACTTGGGTCTACTTTCTTCATCACAAGAATGAAGTGTTGGATAAGTTTCTAGCCTTCAAGCCTCATGTTGAATAGAAATCAAGGAAAGCCATCAACATCCTAAGGATGGACAATGAAAGTAGATATGTGAAAAAAATACTTAAAGACTTTTTCAAACTTAAGAGAATTGATCTTTAGAATCCACCAGCATTCAGTCTACATAAGAAAAATGTTGCAACACTAAGGATACAAACTCTTAAGTCTATGGCAAGTTGCATGATACAACCCAAGTCTCTTGATCCATCACTTGAAGTCTAAGTAATCAATAGTGCTAATCACATACTTAATAGGTCTCCTAATCCCGCCTTACATGGAAAGACTCCTTTTGAGGCATGGTGTGGCAAAAACTAGTCGTGACACACTTTAGAGTCTTCGGTTGTCCAGCATGGAAAAATATATCTTCTAGGGGATGCAAGGCACCACCACCTCGGCCTTGTAGTTTCATTAGATATGAAGACAATGTGAAGGCATACAAACATATGGATCTTGAGATAGATGAGATCTTTGTGGAGAAGGATATTCACTTTGAGGAAAGTTCACCTATCTTATCCTCTAATCCTCTTCGCACATCATACATTTGTTGGGATTAAAGATAGAGTAACTGAGAGGGGGAGGGGGAATTAGTTACTCACAAAAATTAATCCACAAATCCTTTAGATGTCTTAAAGATCTAGTTACTGTTGATACTTAGTAAACATAACAAAAATGTTGTAACTCAGTAATTTAAACTATTACTTATCTTCAAGCAAACATGCATACAATTGAAAACAAAATGAACACAAGAGACACTAGATTTAATGTGGAAACCCAATATGGGAAAAACCACCAAGTAACTAGTCACCAATTTTTCACTCTTCTGAAATGAGCCCTGTTAGGAGCCAACCCTGTTAAAGGTTAAAATACAAACTATTAGGTGTGACCCTATTAGAGGATTTAATCACCTTGTTAGGAGTGGCCTTGCTAGAGGTCTTTAGAACAATTCAACTGAACTGTCACCTTGTTAGAAGATTTATAAAATGGCTATTAAACCAACTCTGTTAAGAGATTTGAAATCACTACTACAATGATTAGAAAGAAACAATGAATTGACTTGAACAAGATGCAACTAAATTTACTGGCTAAAAGTCTTCGTTCAACATCATTAGATCCTCCTTGATCAAATATGACTTTGCTGCTCATCAATGATCTCTGATCATCCTTCAAATTTGCTTCCACAATAATTAGTCTTCATATTAATTCCACACACTTCCACACACTTAGAATTCACAACTTGACCTCTTACTTATACCATTTAGATTGTCAAGTCAACCCATTTACATGTTACATTTACCAATAAACTATACATCAATCCGCTATAGATATTACTCTAAATAAATAAATGTTATTTCATAAAATAATGAAATCCTTTACTGGCCAACCCTGCTCGATAAATACTGCATCCATAAATTTCTTGAGTTAACCTTCTTGACTTGGTTAATATTGCAATATCCTTAAAGTCCTTTGGCTGTCAAGTTTACTCTGTAAGAACTGAATTCCTTCATGAGAGCTCGGTAAGAACTACTTCTGCCAAATTCCCTTTGATTACTGAGTGAGCTCGGTAAGAACTATTTCTACCACATTTCCTTTGATGACCGAGTGAGCTTGGTAAGAACTATTTTTTCCACATTTCCTTTGATGATCGAGTGAGCTTGGTAGATTCTATTCTTTTGCCTCGTTGGCCATCTAAGCTCGGTAAACACTGTCTTTTGCCTTGCTAACCTTCTAAGCTCGGTAGACACTGTCCTTTTCCTTGCTAACCTTCTGAGCTCAGTAGGCACTATCTGATGATTGATATGACATTTGTGTGAAATCAAAGACAACACACAATTAAACAATTGTATCCAACAACATTGTGGAAACTAATAGTGACACCAATGATAGTGCTTCAATAGATTTAGATACGTAAAGTTCTATTGACAGTTGTAGTGAGAGATCACAACATCAGAACACTCCACATGCATATATCACCATAATGATAGGTCTAACACAATAGGGTACACCTAGTCTTCCAGCTCCAACAATAGAGGATGACTACATAGTAGATATTTCAAGTTTTTTCATGGAGTCATACATAGTAGATTTTGGAGACATTATTGATGATATGCATCTTCTCTTTAATGGAGAAGATCCTTCTTTAGTTGTTGTGAGGGTGCACTCTGACCCTCATGTCCATACTCTACATGATCGATCTTCATAGGTTGATGTGATTGTGGATACTTATGTACAACAATTGTAGGAGGTCTCTTTATTAGTTGAGGAGATAGTATGTTCTTTGGGATAGGTTCTACATTCATCCTTGATAGGGATAGTTGAATAGGTTTTAGAGGCATTATTGATCATCAAGATTCTTTCCATACATAGCGAAAGCATCTCACTTGTACTTAGGGTATTGTTTCTTCCAAAGGGGAGGAACACTATTCAACTTTCTTGGATTAGCTTCTACATTAGAGTAGCTATCACTGATCAACACTCTTCATTTGGGGGAGCAGACTACCTTGTCTCTCTTCTTCTTATCTCTTGTGGGGGGGGAGGGACCTTTTCCTCTTTTGGGATAGTGTTCTTCTCACATTTCTCTATTGTATATACTTGATGTATGTCATAATGGGGGGGTCTTGATTACTCCATCCATCCATGCATCTATTTTTTTCATCTCTCTTTTTGGGGGAGGGTTTTTCTCATGAGATTTTCCCTCTTTCTCCACTTTATGAGAGATTTCATTTCATTATGTACATGGGTACCTATCATGGCCTAGTAGCTAGGATCCATCATGCATTTCATCCTAGTTTTCATAAGCTTAAGGGGCATTCCCCTAAGTTGCACTTAAGGAGGGGTGTTGGTGTAAATAAGTATTTACTATTTACACTTTACTTAAGTTTACTTAGGTTAATGCATTATTTTATTATTTATTTAGGTGAGACACTTAGGAGTTTGTGTACTCTCATGAGTTGTCATGTTGACAACATTGGAGTAAGCAACTCTAATTCAGCACATGGTGTCTACAACACTAGAGTTTGCATCATTAACTAAGTTGTCATGTAGAC
The DNA here is from genome assembly GCA_028749045.1 of Cupressus sempervirens. Classification (NCBI taxonomy): domain Eukaryota; kingdom Viridiplantae; phylum Streptophyta; class Pinopsida; order Cupressales; family Cupressaceae; genus Cupressus; species Cupressus sempervirens. The sequence continues at coordinate 774,797,664 of CM053783.1, read as the reverse complement.
AACATAGTTATTTGCACTCCCATTTTAGCATATGCTGTCTACACCATTATTTTACATGCTACACTATTGTAGGCTTATCCTCTCATCATCGCACTTACTTCTGTGCTTAATGGAGGATAACCTATATCTGGTGGACATGTGCCTAGTTGTATGACTTATCATGTTGCTAACTTCTATGAATTCTAGAAGCTTTCCAGAGGCCTTTATATATAGGTACTCTTAAAGTACTTTCAATCAATATTGAAAGAATATATCATCATTCTGGTCATACTCTGTTTGGTCTATTATTGTGCTTGTGTTTGAGTTCCTTGGTCTTGGATGAATTTTTTCCTAGGGAAAATTCTTACAAAAAAGATACCTATTTAGAAGGAAAAGAAACCAACATTTACATACCCTTGAAGAAAATTGCAAAGCTAGGGCATGACAACGAAATTTTAGATCAAGGGCACAACACAACAATGAAATCCTAAAGCAAGGGCACAACATGGAAACAAAATCACAGAGCAAGGGAATGACACCAAAATTATAGAGCAAGGGCATGACAACAAAATTTAGAGATGAAAAGGGCATGCCAACCAAACTATAGAGAAAAATCATAGAACAAGGGCATGCTAATGAAATGCAAAGATCACAAGGGCACAACAACCATATTGTAGAGCAACAGAATGACAATGAAATGCAACGATCACAACAACAAAATCACAGAGCAAGGGTATGAAAATGAAATGCAGAGATATATCATAGGAACAAAATGCACCAAGCATAAGGGCATGTTGACATTTAGAGCTCTTCACCCTCATTCGAAGCTCTCCACCTTCTTTTGCACATAGCTATTCACAATCAAAACAAATGGGGAATGATTTATGTCATAATTTATTTTTTTTGTTTATACTTATGCATGCATCATAATTATGATGCTTACATTGGTATTGCAATAATAGTAGGGAAAATTACAAAAATGAAAAAATGAAAATCACCATAAATTAGACCGTCGTTGCAAATTTCCATCACAATTTGACCCCAAATGTTATAGTGAACCTATGCTACATTTTCTAGAGATATGAGAGAAGTTACTACTAACTCCAATACTTCATAGCATTCTGGATCATATATAGTGATGCCCAAATTAACAACAACATTAGATACTTGGGATCCTTGCAGGGAGAGTGTGCCAATACATGCATGGTTACATCCTTGGTTTCCATTGTTGGGCCAATGTATGTGACACATCAAAACATACAAGGAGCCTCAAAGAAGACAAAAGATCAATCTAAGTCAAGGAGTTTAAACCAATAAATTGGCATGTGTTGAAGCCAATCATGGCCTTAGAAGGCTTTAAAGATGAAAAAAATGTAATGAATCCTAAAGGGCCTGTTAAGGACCTTAGGATCTTTGATAGTGAAATATGAACATAATGGCATATTGGAGTTAATTGGGTCCTTAGGAGACTAGAAAGGTTTAGGATTGGTTAAATTGGTCTTGAGGACCTAATGGGCAAGTTTAGTGGGTTAATTAGTTGTTTTATTCAATAAATTGTAATTTGGGAAATTCAAATGTTTGAATCCCAACAGTTAGCTCCATTTTGGGGGGAAATTATATTTAATGAGTTTTAGGAAAAACTAGGCATTGGAACTAATCCAAATTAGATGGGATAGTTGTAAGGGATGCTATTAAGTCAAGTTTGAGGCATTGTATGGAGAGAGCAGTAGTGGGATTGATCAATTGTACAAACTGTGTAAAGAGAGCTGATAAAAACTTCATTTTTCAAGCATTTTGTGCATGGTGGCTTGGCTATTATTGATTTCTTGTAGTATTTTGATCTCATTAGCCTTTTTAAATATTATTTGATCAATTCCTTATGCACTAAGATTTGTGAAGTTCATTCCTTTCAAGTTTCTTGTCATTGGTTTAAGGGTTTCATTGCTCTCATTAACAAGTTTAAGTTTCTACTTGAAATGTTGATCATTCCATGAATGTAGGAGCCTAAATCTCATGGAATGATCTTGTAAAAATATGTACAAATAATATCTAACAATGTTTTGATAGGAATTTCTAAGGATTGGTTATCACCATTGGAGTTTGTGAAGTAAAGGGTACTAAATTTATGGCTATGGTGCAACAATAGGAGTTTGAGCCATTAGAGCTCAATGCTTAATGATTGGAAGTTCTTTGGTATGTTAAAGACTTGGTGAAAAAACCTTTAATTGAGTCTGAAGGTTTTTGGAAGGAAGAGATTTAGAAAACCCTACCTTTGAGGGTTTGTAGGAGACTAATTTGGGGTTTTTGGGGTTACAAAAGTTTTAGGACTAATTCCTTTTGAATTTGGAACACTTACAACATAAGGAGAGATTGTCTAGGGTTCGGGTTCTTGGAAATACAAGAAACTTGTAAGTTCTTTGTTAAATTGCCCTCTTTTCATGCATTTTTGAGTTATAGTATGGTAATAATAGGATAAGGTCTAAAGGAATACATGGAACTATTCTGATATGTTGTAGTATGGCTCAATGAGTATCTTAATCCACCATTTTTTCTAGGTAGTGTTTTGGAAAGTTTGAGAGGAAAGTTCACTTTTGTGTTGCTATAGGGCTATTGGGAAATTAATTTGGCCTCTAGGATAGGTTGAGGGATTTGGATGTTGGATATTACTTGATGACTAAAAATTGGTTGAAACCTTTTAAATCCACCTTGATTTTTCCTAAGACACCCATCCTAATCATTGGGGAGGTGTTGGAGTTGTTTGTATACTGTTTGCTTTGTAGAGGATTTGGGGAACCTTGTACTTCCCTTATAGGTTCAAGTGGGATTAACTTGGTTTTGACTCCCACCACCCTTACCTCTACATTAGCATGGAGCCTTTATATCCAACCATTTGTTATAAGTTGGGGAATGCACTTCATGCATGTCATGCAAGTGATCCATTTGCATATGGAATTTTATCACCTTGGAGAACTGTATTTGATCCTGCTAGCTAGGAACAACTAATTGTTCATCTTATTGTACCTAATTTGGTGACAGTTCTATAGGAATTTGTACAAACTCTACCCATTTTTCTTGGTTTGCATTATTTGTGTGTAGGATTTTGAGGTAAGTCACTTAGCATGGGTTGAGTGAGTTTTATTGTTTTATTATTTGGATTATGGAATATGTATGCAACTGGATCAATTTTCTATTGTGCTTAGATGTAATAAGCACCTTAAAAAAGACCTCTATGATATACATGTTTAGAAGCAAATATAAAGAGATACATGTTTAGAAGGGAAAAAAAGAACATTTACATAGGTACCTCTTCTCCCCTTGAAGAAAATCGCAGAGCAAGAGCATTGAGATCACAAGGACATGATACAACAATGAAATGTAGTGATCACAAGGGAATGACAACAAAATCTTAGATCTCCACCAATGTCCATCAACGTTTAGTCTTTTGCACGCAACTCTCCACAATCAATCAAAACAAATGGGTTATGATTAATATTGTGTTTTCTTTTTTGTTTTCTTATAATCCATAATCCACAAGATATCTCTATATACATACATATACACATAGATATGTCTGTGTATATATGTATATATACATATACATAAATATATGTACATACATACATACATACATACATACATACATACATATATACATACATATACATACGTATATATACATATACATATACATATATATATACATATACATATACATATACATATAAATATATATATATATATATATATATATATATATATATATATATATATATATATATATATATATATATATACATATATACATATACATATATGGGTAAGTGCACCAAGTTGTGGTGCCAAAAGGGGGGTATAAGTGGACACCTTTTTCCTGAAATCAGAAATTTCTAGACTTCAACAAGAATTTGAAGATAGTTACGCTCAAAATTTTAAGATATGACAAAAACAAAAGTCATAGTCCTCTGAATCTAGTTTCTAAACTACTAATTTTTTTTTCAAAATGGTTTAGTTTTAGGTCCTCAAAAAAGGGGGCCACAAAAAGTGGTGTTATTTTTTCCAGAAAAACATAATACAAAGTGTGGTCCCCCTAAAATTTTAACTTTTTTTTTCAAATTCTTTAATCGCTCCAGTCAAAAGTTACCTAACACTATGTAGTTTATCCCAAATTTTTTGGGTAATTTTATAATATGTATTTTTTTTTTAATGAATTTTTTAATTGGACACATTTGAAAAATGTGAAATATCTATGTGCTCCCCCTATAAATGATTGAAAACTAATCTAAAATCAAAACTTCTTTTTTTCAAAGTGTGTAGAATGGAGTCTAGTTTCTAAAAAACTAAGTTTTTTCAAAATTCGATGAATGAGCTAAAATCTATAGCCCAATTAGTACATGTTGGTTTTTGACAAAAAATGGACATACATTCAAAAGAAATTATAGATGAAAGGCTTAAAATAGTTCAAATTAAAAATAAATTATATAGTTGTGTAGCTAACAAAGAGATCTACAATGTCATGTAACCTGATTTTATTGATGCTCAACCACGAAGAAACTAGACAGAGAGCACACAAGAAAAATCAATCATTTTTTGTATGTTTTTAGCAAAACACGTCTCAGACCAGTTTATGGACTCCAAAGCTTTGGTTTGGATTCCCAAAGCAATACCAAATGTTAGGCTTGGTAGTATTTAAAGCTTGTTAAATTTACTTTCAAATAGCACGTACGCGCTTTGTAAATTTTTTTTTTCAAAAAACGTGAACACGCTATGGTGCATACACACTATAGTGCATACGCACTATTTAAATTTACTTTTAAATAACGCGTATGCGCTTTGAAAAATTATTATTTTTTAAATAGCGCATACGCACTATAGCTTGGCACACCCAAGCCATAGTGCATGCGCACTATAGCACACACGCTCTATAGCGCGTGGGCACTTATTGAAAATAGAAAGGAAAAAAAGGGTGTCATCTTTTTGGCACCACAACTTGGTGCACTTACCCATACACATATACACATACACATACACATACACATACACATACACATACACATATATATACATACATACAAACATATACACATACATAAGTATATACATACATATATATAGATACATATATACACACACACACACATACATACATATATACATACATAAAAAAAACAATGCACTTTCTAAGAGTTTACAATTGTTCAACAAAATTAATGTTTTACAAGAAAATGCACCTGAACAATTGTTACCTTAAAAGAAAGAGCACGGTGTTGATACAATATAGAATGTGCTTGGCATGAGAGGTTAGCAAGTGAGGCTATTGACCAATCTTGAAAATGCTGAAATGAATGCTATCAATGATCAAACACCTATGCCAGAGTTACAACACAATGTGAAGTTGATTTTAGATATGGTAGAGGTAGATATTCAGAAGTTTGATAATCAAAATTTAAGTCACAAGAGAGAAGGAGAAGGAACAACTTTAGAAAGAGAATGAGAAGGCGTGACTTTAGAAAGAGAAGGAGAAGGAGTGACTTTAGAAAGAGACTGCACGATAGAAACAACTAGTAGATAAAATAGAGGATATTATGGGAGCCACTAGATAGAATCCATGAAAGTGTTGCAGTAGGTATTATGACATTGGAATCACTTGCGAGTGTCTTTGAGAATTTACCTAGTAGTCCAAATATCAGGAGGACTACAAGTTGTGTAATTTATCATGTATTGCATTTGCATTTGCTTATGAGAGTGTTTCAAGTATTTGCGTGCAGTCTCCCTACGATGATCCCAAGTATCCATTGCTTATAAGAGTGTTTCAAGGTTGTGAATCACTTCAACATCCTTTCCATGGTTTATAGGTAATTTCATTGTGGTAGAGGATTCTCTAAGGGAATGAGCCTCATGATTATGGAATTTGCACAAAAGGAAAACTTGCTTCTTCGAATCCTTACACTCAACTCTTCATTGAAGTTATTCTTCCAGTAGTGAGAATAACTGTTACAAATTCCTTGGAGTCGAGGGACCCTAAACCTATGCTACATTTTCTAGAGACATGGGATAGGTTACTACCAGATTCAATACTTCATAACATTCTGGATCATATAGTGATGCCCAAATTAATAGCAACAGTAGATACTAGGGATCTTCAAAGGGAGAGTGTGCCAATACATGCATAGTTACATCATTGGCTTCCATTTTTAATCAACCCAGCTAATTAGCAACTAGATCCATTTAACTGGGTTATGGCTAGTTTCTTTCTAAACATATATGCTATGATATGGTTTTGTAAAATTTATTGTGAACTCTACCCATTTTTCCCAGTCTACATTATTTTTGTTCAGGATCTTGAGGTAAGTCACTTAGCATGGGTTGAGTGAGTTTTATTGTTTTATTATTTGGATTCTAGAATATGTATGCAACTTGATCAATTTTTCTATTGTGCTAAGATGTAAGAAGCACCTTAAAAAGGATCTCTAAGATATACATGTTTAGAAGGAAATATAAAGCAATACATGTTTAGAAGCAAAAGAAAAGAACATTTTCATAGCCCTTGAAGAAAATCATAGAGCAAGGGCATAAAGATCACAAGGGTATGGAAATGAAATGCACTGATCACAAGAGCACAATAAAGTTCAGAGCTCTCCACCCTCTTTCGTGCACAACTTTCTACAATCAAAACAAATCAGGAATGATTTATGTCATGTTTTTTATTTTTTATTATTATTTATTCACGTGGGTATCATAATTACAACACCAATTTCGATATTGCAATGACGTTGAGGACAATTGCAAAAAAATAAATAAATGAAAATCACCACAAATTACACCACTGTAATAATTTGACCCCAAATATTGTAGTGGGATGTGAGCCACACATCAATGGTCTTGAGAAGAGGCATGAGTGGAATGTGATGAGCTCCAACATAGCTAAACAAACATATAAGGAAAATGTTGCTAGCCAATTCATGAGTTGCAAATTTTTTTCCATATATGTAAGAAAATTTGAGTCTTTGTTTTTAATTGACCAATCAAATTGAGGAAGTGTGCCTGAATGTAGGTGAATCCCCATTTTTACTAAGTTATACTTTTAATAGAGTACAGTTTATCATGGTTACCAACCCCATAGTGGTTATTTCCCTAGCAAGATTTCTATGCAAAAAAATCTTGGTTTTATGTGTTCATGTGATGTTACATGGACTTGTTCTTTCATGCTTAACATTATGATCTAAGGTTTAAAGGTACAAATATGATAAGCAACAAATTTTTTTAAGTTTAAGACACAATTGATTCACCCCCCAATTGTGTGATGTTGTTGCTTTTCTAACATCAAGAGGATTTCTTTTATAGTGATTTTGGGAAGCATAATTAAGTAGGCCAAATACAGATCTAGAAACCCTGCACATCAAGATGGATCCTAACCTCAAATTTGAGCACAATTTCCCATGGAAGTGCCAATCAAGTTGTCTTCCCAAGAAATTGACAATTTTTGGTTGGTGGGTTATAACTAGTTTGTAAGCACAAGATCCAAACTTACACTTGATTCCAATATAGGGATTGAATTTTGAGGCCAAAAGAAGGCGATATAGGGTATATGAGATGAAATGAATTTTGTAATTGGAGGGAAAATAGAGAAGGATGCTCAAAAATTAGATCTCACCTTGATTTTGTACAAGTTAGAAAGATTAGATGACCCATGTTTGGATTAGGTATGCATTAAGCTCACAATTATGAAGTCCTAGAATGCAAATATAGTAATGTAGGTGTTGAACAACCATTAAATAATAGAACACACAAGTGTTTACAATTTAGGATGATACACAAGTATAAGGAAGATTGATAAAAGTACATAGTGGAAGCTATATATATGGTTGCACAAGGGACTACATATTATCACATGCAAGGGTGTGAGTAAAAATTGCAAAAAGTGAGGTTTCGATCTGCAATCTACACACTATTCTTAGTAATAAGGCATCTTTTTCTCTTATTTGAGTGTATATTTTTAGATATATGGGTTTTTTAAGCTCCTTGCAAGTAGCTCTATTTCCTTAATTTGCTCATGTATTGTTCTTTTCTCATGGATTTGGATGGTCTACAATACATTATTTGTAGTATGCATTATTTCTTTTTAGATAAAACTATAATGGTTGTGGTGCTTTTTCACTAGAGTTCTTCTTCAATTTTTTGCTTAACAACTAGTTGGTCTATGTTTGTAGAAACCAATTACTTTGGTTTAATGTCTTTTTCTTGGTTGCTCTTTAATTTTACGACACTTCACATAACTAGGGTCAAACATTTTTCATTTAGAGTTTCAAATCCAACTAGATGGTTACTAAAGTCTCATAATTTTGATGCAATTTTCAAGTAGGACCTGATGAATTTGATGATGATGGGCCCTTTTTGTTTGAGTTAGTGAAACTTCTACATCACAACTAGTTGATGTATATTTATAGAATTTGTTAATTTGGTTTAATAGATTTTTATTGGTCACTTAAAGTATTTCTTCCAACCGAAGAGTTACCAACTTAAACTTTCATGGCTCTTATGCAAATATCAAGTACAAGGACAAGCTTGATGATTATGGATCTTTTTCATTGTAGTTCCTTAGTTTTCTACATATAATAACTAGTTCGTCTACATGTTTTTAAAAGACATGACTCTGATTTAGTGGTCTTGCTTAATGATTCTTTTAGTTCCCCACTCTATAAATTTGACTCAAACACTTGAAATTGTTTATTCCAATCAAACAAAATTACCAACAAAAACTATCATATTTGTAATGCAACTCTCAAACAAGAAGATGGGCCAACCTTCTAAAATTATTGTAATAAAACTCACACTTCTTAAAATTATATATGATATTAGATATTTAAATTCATTTTAATGATGCCTATATATAGATTCCTTTATATTGCTACTCTATGCCATCATCCTAAGTATTTATTTTAGAGTTTGTCATCGAGTTCAATCAAGTGTTTTTTCAGTTATGAAAAAAGGTGGAGACCCCACACATCTATGTGTTAGCTGTAGGATATCAACATTACCTTTCATTGCACGCATGCAAATAAAGTAAACAAGACGATCATTTTCACCTTCCATGGAGAAGTTGGGTTTGTTTTAAGAGTAGTTAAATGGTGTGGAAAACCAAGCAAATGTACAATCAATGGAAGCGCTTGGAAGTAAAAATAAAGGGTAGTTGATAGAGATGAACATAATAATGATGTTGATCAAGCATCCTATGCAAAAGGTAGGAATAACCAGCAAAATCATTCCCTCCACCTCTTCACTATAGAAATCAATTAAGAACAATTAATAACATATTTATCAAGTAATTATTGAATCTTTCATGTTCGATAAATACGCCTCTGCACTGAGCATCCAGGAGGAAAGTGGGTAACGTGTATTTTCATGATTATCATCAGAAGGAAGTACATTAATCTAAATAATTTGTTAGGTTAGTTTTGTTGTGTTAGCTGGCCAGATTGAGACAAAATTTGGAACCTTTCATAGGAAAATTTGAATTAACCCAATAAATTTTTTGGCATATTGATAATCTATAGTTTGGTGATGGTATTTAGGAGGTCTATTTTTAGATTATGGAAGAAAATTTGGATGAAGCAAGGTACTAATGATTGAACAAATGTTGCATCAACTTGTAAGAATGTCTTAATATCAATGAAGAAATTAAAAGTCAGTAAGACAGATTGGATGGGGAAAAATGTAGTACATGGAAGAATTTAACCTAACTTCGGAATATGGTCAAAAAAACATATTTATGGGCTGCTATTAAAAGAAAAGTGAGGCTGTTAGTTGCACTATTGAAGATGCATCACATCGCCTTAAGATTAAAAAGTTGAGTATGCATATCCTGCAACAAAGGAGTGGTAGTCATAAGGATAACGTACTCATGATGAAAAAGGCTGGAAGGTTGACAAAATAAAGCAGTTATTTGAAGAAGAAAGGATCAATCAGACAACCAACTTCCTTGTCAAAATTAATAGGAGATTCTGGGTGGAAATTGGCATGACAATAACTTTAAGGAAGCTTTTCTTCATCTTATAGGTTTTTCAGTCTCTTTAACATCATTAAAATCTTTCATTCATTCGTTCATTCTAGAAGAGAACAAACTATTCCTCCTCTTCCTTGGAAGATAAATTAAGGATACTTTTTCCATTTCATAAGTTGTTAAATCTCATGAACATCATTCAAATCTTTCATTCATTCATACATTTTAGAAGCCTAAAAGCTATTCCTCCTCCCCCTTCTTGTTCTTTTAGGTAATAAGAAGAATCAACAGTTTGACAAACAGTCTGGTTACTATAGAAGTTTGCTCTAGTAGTGGACAAGCTATTCCTCCTCATTCTTTTAAATAATGAAGACAATTGACAGTTCAGCAACCAACCCACCACTTTTGAGGTTTGCTTTAGAAGTGGAAAAACTATTCCTCCTCCTCCTTGTTCTTTTGAAGTAATCAAAAGAATCGATAATCTAGGAACCATCTCCCAGTACTTATGAAACCTACTCTAAAAGTAGGTAAACTATTCCTCCTTTTCCTCTTGCTCTTTTAGATAATGCTTTGAAGAGTTTACTCTGAAAGTGAACAAACTATTATAACTCCAGCGATGTTAACTACCCCACATTTGGCATAGCTGATAAACCAAGTTCCAAACCTGCCATCTGTCCGTATTTTTGAGTGGCTCAACTGTCTGTCTAGACCCTCACACACTCCATTACCCACTTTTATTCAATGGCTTTAAAATATTTAAAACGCCATAATCCAAAACTATAAGGGTCTATTCTTGAATCAGGGTGGTTGGAGTTATGATCCTATTCAATGTCATCTTTAAATCTGATTGGTGAAATCAAAAGTAGGTAATAAATCTATATTTTATACACAATTGTATCCTATATATATGCTATTAAATTGAATTTTAGAAGAGATTCATGCAAACAAGTTACACCCACGTATTACACTCAACTACGTTTTGTCAATGACACGCTTTGTATAGAAAGGTAGCTTCCATCTCATTAGCACATGATTTTTAAAGTTATCAAGCATTGTCCGGGTCACACGGCAGAAACGATTAACTCTTGTGATATCTTGAATCCTATGTTAGCAGAAAAAGCGCAAGACTGTGTTTTTCATTGGTGGAGGTCTTCATCTTTCCATGAACAATAATCCCACGAAAAATTTGGAAGATTTGGTAATCTTTATCACCTGCCAGAGGTATCAAATTTTGTCTAGTTCAGTGCCTAATGCCAATGAAATGAACCTTCCAGAAGTTTCAACCCTTACATGATCAGGTTTACTTTCTTATTTCAATCAAGGCAATTTTCACAATTCAAATACAAGTTTTTGTTCTTGAGGAGCAAGTTTTGCAGGGTAAAATGAATTGGGAAACTTCAATGCATTTGATATTTGTATGTACTGTCTGGTTTGGAGAGTTTAAAACTTGGACGTTCATTTGAAATTACATTAGTTTCTCCAGTACAATCTATCTGTTTGTCTAATTTCAGATAAATCACTTAAACAAGTCAAATTTTAGAACGTAATATTTAGTATCATGCTGAAGCTACCTAAACAAGTTAAAGCTAAGAATGTGTTTATGCAGATCAAAACAAGGCGCTATCTTGCTCTGATCAAATTTCAAATGAACTATCTAAACAAGTTAAAGCTTAGAATGTGTTGTTTAATCTCACGCCAATCAAAACTAAGAATTTTTGTTTTAAAGCATTGATTTTACAACCCGAGGGCTGATAAATGATGGTTTGTGTAGGTTTAAGGTACTTTGATGTCTTCAAAGACGGATGCAGGAGCTGTGTATGGCATAACAAGCCTGGATATTAGCTGCTTTTTGCATTGAGCCATATGGTACATGTGATCTGTATAAAATGACTTGCCTAAAATTTATTTATTTTTGATAGCTAATGGGACAAAGTCTAGTATTTCTTGAGATTAGTTGTTATTATGTGTGAAGTTTGAGTAAATTTGAATTCAAGATCTTTCAAATGAGAGGCTCACAATTTTTTGTTGTGTTGTAGACTCTTGCCTAAAATGCTTTGCCTTATCGATCATATACTTCAATCAGTATCAGAATTAAAAAAAAAATTTAATTGATTTTTTTTTGTTGATAGTATTCAAACGTTAACCTTTATGAATGTTTGCAGGTGGAGAAAATAGATTTGTTTGTTGAGATGATGGCTTCTACAAATTGTTCTTCCTCGATCCTTGGGAAGAGAAAGCATCAAAATGATCTTGTCACTTCCGTCGATAGAAAACTAGAAGTGGGAACACTGGATTCATTAGGGATTGCCAAAGAAATTTCCAGTCTCTTGGTGCCCATTACAGTCAATTCGTCATGCAGATCTGATAAAGAAAAGGAGTTTAAAAATGAAGAAGGAGAAGAAGAATATTGTGTGACACCCAAGTCCGAAGAGCACAAGATACCATCCATGCCATTGTGTCCTCCCGCACCTCGCAAACCCAAATCAACTCCTCTAAAGAGAAATCCTGCAATTATATCACATTGCAGAGCAATTCACTTTTCTTCGGATTCTCTTGATTTGGACACACTCTTCAGCTCAGATCTGACCAAAGATCACCACAATCAGAAGAAAAAGCACAAAAAGAAAGAAAATATGTTGAAATAGTACCACAGAGGAAAAGTAAAATAGATCCATCTTGGATTGGTTTGTTGAAATATAGGCCAATGTATTTACAATCTAGACAGAATGTACTAGAAGTCAAACTTTTATGGTTCAGATTTTCGAAAACACAGTGATTTTATCTCGAATTTTATGTTGTTTTCGATTGTAAAATATACCGATCACTAAGAACAAATGGTGAGAATTTCAGTAAAGTCCATTGCATTTTCCATTTTTTGAATTATGATCAAAAGTACATTTTGTCTAGAAGATAGCCGTGTCCAATTAGAATGAATGATCTTATCGACTCTTTTTTTTTTTTTGTGAAGGAATGAGCATTGTACTGTAACGAAGCATTGATGTACAATTGTTTGTTGTACGTCCTACTATCCCTAGATTTGTGTTCCTCCAGGGGGATCTGCATGTCTATTGCTCAACATACTTTAAAATCCAACGCCTGGTAAAATGGGTTTAATTATTTTTCATTACAAGCATTCTTGTTTTTTTTTTTTTTTTCCTAAAAATGGGAGTTCAGCCCAGCAAAATCATAAAGAACAGACCAATTTAGCAAGAGCCATCACAAAGATCTTTTTGTTAAATCAGAATTCTCATCAAAATTCTAAATGAAACCATTCGATGTTTACTTGTCCTACTTAGTTTTGAAAGACTAAGATCTGTGACATCTCAAAATGCAAGGTCTATAAATGTATGAGATACCGATTTCTTAGTAACTTATTTGAAAATTAGTTTGGCATATTTTTTATCTGATTATGTAAATACCTTTTATCAGAACAAATTTCAGAATGGCAATGGAGTTGATCCAAATCTACGTTGACTTTTTTTTTTTAACATAAATTTTTAATATATTTATAAATTTGATAATGTGAATTTTTTTATCACAAGTTAATGAAATAATTACATTTTCTCTTCTCCAACTTCATTGGATTCATGACAGAATATAAAGGTGATTCCAGACATCATGATACTCAAATCTATGAAAATTTCATATCTTTTTAATGGCTGAACTATATAAAATCTTCTTAATGTAAGATTGAGAAACAAATATATCAAATTGAAGTTAGAGGATATAGGCTACTTTTGCATCGTCGGTTAGGCTGCTGTTTAAGATCATTGTGGATTGAAGTTGAGGATACTGAGATGACTGCATAACTGTCTCAATTTATTGTGTCAATTGTTTTGTTTAGATTATGATTTGGCATGTCCCCAAGAGTATTATTGCATCACTTTTCTTTAAGAAAGACGAGTTAGCATTGAATGTAGCAATATAAATTTTATATCCAAATGTTTTATTTATATTCATGTAATTTTTATTTGTTTTAGGGAATGTGGTCTTAAATATTTTTAATATAAAAAACAATATAACATAGTGCTAATTTACATTTGTCATAAATCAGTTCTCAGTTCGTAATATCAAGATATTTTCAAAGAAATAAAAGTAAGCACAACAATCAATAATTGGCTAGCCCATAGGCCCCCCTAATCCTTAGTGAAGAATTTAAGGAAATCTTTATAATCCATATCATTTTTAGCATCTTTTATTAGGAACTTCTTTTGCACAAGACAAATCATAGTGGCCAACCTATGCATATCTTTGAGATAAAGCAAGAGAGTGTCACCGTATTCTTCTCCAGATTAATAACCTTGTTCTTTAGGGCTTACAAATATGCATAAGTGATCTAGCAATTGATGTAGGTGTTAGTTTCCCCAACCTAGTGAGTGGCACCTGCTTCTGACATGGCATTTTGAGTTAGGTCCAAAGGATTTGTCTTGGTACTATCTAAGTGAGTGGATTGACCACTAGTAGACTTCCCAATTTGTTTTCCTCATCAAACTCCCCAAAGTCCTATGTGGGAGTACCTAAACCAATCCTTTCATGAGCCAAATTCCTCTCTATAGTGAGTATTGTAACAAACACATTTTCAACATGAAAACCAAGCATATGTATAATCTCACTTGGTTTTTGCTATATTCTTGATTTGAAGACATCTAGAGACCTTTGGAATAGATAATTAGATGACCATCACTATGGTAGGGACAACTAGACTATTGGAAAAACCAACACTTTGACTCCTCATGATCCTTGCCCACACCCCCCCCCCCCCCCTCTTGGCCTTGTCTAATGAGAAGCTAGCAACTTGGTTGAACCTCCTAGTGTTAGACCTGATAGTGCTCTTATTTTTTATTTGGTTGAACCTCCTAATGTTAGATCTGCTAGTGCTCTTATTTCCTTCATCAACATTGTCGTGTGCAATTGCATCCTTGCGTCAATATACTCTATATGAAGTTGGGTCTTATCTTTCTTGGCCTAGGGTTGGGTTTCTTAATGTTCCCTTATTTTCCCAAAGTGGAAGAAGTGTACTATTTGAGATTATATAAGCCTTAAGCCATAAGGTCATGCATGAACATTCTAAACTCATGGGGGCAATGGGTGTGCATGACCGAAAGTGACACTTAGGAGTTTACTACAGTGCAAAGTGGAAAATATAATAGCACCAAGAATATGAATATATTCTTTTCACCATGACTAATAGAAGAATCTAAAATGGTTACTACAACTAGCATTCACTTTGGAAACTTCTACAATCACAATTAACTTAGGTGGGCATAGGGCAAGGTAGAAACTATAGAGCCAAAATATAATCCCTTGATGGAGTGAGATGGGTTTCATATCTTAGTTTTTTGTCATCTCTATAACATCTTTAACAAATTCTTCAAGGAATTTAACATAAAAATGGGAAATAAATCAGAGTACTATGGTGAAAGTGATTAAGAAGACTCGGAAGAGGTAGGTAGTAGTAATAATACACCTTAAAATGACCTTATCGGGTGAAATATTTTAGGATAACTAGACATACCTATTCCCATGGGCTTGTCATCTCCACACGACCAAATCCCCCATGAATTTTTTAACCCATTTTTCATTATTTCAAAAGAACATGACTAAATTATCATTTTCTACAACTCTTCTTTGCTTCTTTTCCTCACCCCTGAAGATTGGTCACTTGATTAATAACATCCTCATTAATGTCGATACAAATACATTACATACAATTTTAATTATTAGGAGATAATTATTTGAATAATATTATGTAGTATCAATTAAAATGTGATTATCATCACATTGACCAATTAACTCAATTAAAAGATTAATGAATTATACATCATCATATTCTATTAGCTAATTTATTAGTTATTTTTCTTTCCTAATTAATTATTTCTCCTCATTTTTTGAGTGCTTCCCTCTAGTCCCATGTGAAAGGCATTTGAACAAGAGTTATGATTTGATTGTTGGATATAAGAGTTGTGTGATCACAATGGTGAAACATGGGGTTAAACTTTGGTGAGCACAACAATACCACGAACATTTACCCAACACACTATGCAGTGAACCCAATTATTTCCCATCCTTCTCCATCAACATCACATCATAATTAATTGATTGATTTCACAAAAAAATAATATTGATGCAAGAACATCTTGGGTTTGGTCGAAAGCTACTTTGGAGTTCATGGGAGGAGACTCAATAGTTACTTTGGAGGTTGTTTGGACTAATACTTGGTTGAGGAAGAGGTGCTTGGTAGAGGTTACTCGGTCATCTCTTGGAAGTTCTTGGATGAGAACTCAATGGATGGATGGACTTGGCGATCTTGGAGGTGCTTGGTTGTCAAAGGAGCTTGACATAACTTGGGGGCACTCGGTCATCAAAGGCACTTAACATTGCTTGCGAGAACTTGACACACACTATGAGCTCGACGAAGGTTGGTTACAGTATTGCATGAGTTTCTCCGTTAGTGAAGAGACCCAACTACTGAAGATGTTCGACGATGCTTATGGTACTCAACGTACATCGGGGTCTTAGTTTCTTTTGGAGGAATTGACACATATTGGTGCTTGATCAATGAAGGAACTCAGTTATGTGTGGTGGAATGCTGACACTTGGCATGGTTTTCTCTAATGCTTAGTTTAGTCTTGGTTCAATCTTTGTTCTATGTTAACTGTGCTATCTATGGTTAGCTAACTTATGCATTTAATGTTGGTTGTATGTATTTAATATGTGTTGCAACCAACTTGTGTCTTATGCATGTATTTAACGTAAGGGTTTATTTTAATTTGTATTGGGCTAGGCTGACTTGTGGCTTAGTTGGGTATAAGTAAGGGAGACTTGTAGAGTCTTAGGCATTCATTCATTTAGTGGAGTGATTCATGAGGCAGAGTGGGATCCAGAATGGAAGATGGAGTAGCTGAGTGAGAAATTTTTTCCTAAGTGTGTGGACAGAGCACCAAATTCAAGGTAGTTTACACTTGGCTGTTGGGTAAAGTTTGAGAAGGGCTAATAGCTGAGGCTTGGGAATCAAGGAGATTTCTTGGTGGGCTTGTGATCACAAGTTGAGATCTTCCTTGGAGGTTTCTACTAGAGTGTGGATATGGACTAGCTAGTGTTGGGATTGGATCTTGAGGGATCTTGTAGAACTATTTCTGTAATTTCTATTGTATTTGGCCAAAACTTAGAAGGCCTTATAGCTAGGCACATTGCATGTAAGCAATTATTTCATGAATAAAGAGTTGCATTTGGTATTAGATTGTGTATCTTGTGTTGTGTTTCTACTATGTGGTTATTTACAAAGATCTAGATTACCTCTAGTAGGGGTACCCTTAGATTCTAACTCGATTAGATGGTATCAGAGCATAGTTGTTCCTGATTGTGTAGACCAAGTGCTGAAGTTGAGGCAGTTTGCACTAGGACCTTGGGTTGAGAGGAGTTGATTGTTAGAGTAATTATTTGTTCACACTTATTAATTAAATCACTTTGATTTAATTAAATAAGTTTCCTATTACTCTAGTTTTGCTTAAGCTATCTTGTATGTGCATATAATTAATATTTTATTAATTATATTGTGAAACCTAGCTTTTTTAGGCTTTGGGTTACCCTTTTTGGGTTTCAATCTCCTTTTATAAGGATTGATCTCTTTGTATTTTTCATTATAAAGATTCGTTGAATAATATTTTCTTCGTCTAAGTTTTTCATATCAAACCCTTGCCTCTTCTTGTCTTTTTCTTCTCCATGATAAGTTTTCTGCATGAAGGTTTTCTTGGGCTTCGTCTATTTGTTATGCACTTTTGCTCAAATCCTACATGGTATTAGAGCCAAATTTGCTATAGCTTGTTCAGTGTTTCAAGAAAAATGGAGAACAAGGGTTTGGTAGATCAAATCTGGCATTTTTTCAGGTTTTTCTAAGAAAATAGGGGGTCACTAATTTTTGGAGCAGTTTGAGGCCAAACGAACATCATGGATGAATCCAGAAGGTGTCAAAACCCCCCTTTTGATATAAAATTTGTTTGATTTGGACAACGTTGGTCTAGGAGGAAAAAAAAATTTCTTGCTAGGCCGTATGGCCCCCTACACGCATTACGAGGCAAAAATTAAAAAAATCACAATTTTTTTTTGTAAAAAAAGTATTTTTTTTACTGCTGCAATTTAGAAAACCACCAGCGGTCACCGAAACTACTAGCAGTCGGTGGTAACCGCCAGCGGTGACCGCTAGCGGTTTGCAGACTGTTGCGGCTCGATGGCCGCTATGGCTTCATCGCCGTTGCCTGCGAGTGGTGCCACGGTGGCTCTGCAATAGGTTCGTACAACTCTGCCTCTACACCACTCAGTCGCTGCTAATCACAGTGGCGCAATTTTTTAAAATTTTTTTTTTATTAGAAAAATTAATTTTTCATGCATTCTGAAGGTCCTGTAGGTTTTTTTTCCATAACTTGAGCATACAGACATATTTTTTTGATTCAAAAAATGCACCGGAAAGCTGGTTCCAAGACAGAGATGATGGTATAGGTTTTTTTTGGTTTTGATGTAGTTTGGTTGCCTATTTTGGCAGTCAAAGCTAGATGTTCTATTTTGCACTCTGGGAGGCATATCTTGAGCATCCGATCTCCATTTTTGGACTTTTTTATATCACTAGAAAGCTCTTTCTATGCTCTTTCCAGTGATGCTAGTTGTTGTTCTAGATTCTATTCTAGACACATCCTATTTAGTCTTTTTCATTTTAGCATTCTGGTGGATATCCTATTTGTTTCAGGTCTGAGGATCGATTTTGTTGCTTCAAATACTTCATTTTGGGCTCTTCCTTTTGTTGTATTAGCCTTATGCTTTTTCTGATCATTGTTGATATTCATTGTAAGCATCTTTATGCAAACACACTGAGATAAAGTGCCACTCTTGCATTTTAGGATCCTTTTCATCATTGTGATTTGTTGTACTCGCACTATTTTATAAAGTGCCATGGGGGGGATAGTTGATTGTTTTTTTGGCCCTCTTTCTTTGTCAAGTGAGTGTCCCTTCCATGACATTAGCCCCATGATTTATCGATGACGCGTGCCTTTATAGGTGTTTGTACCTCACTCTTGATGTGTTTGGTTCTTGTGTTGTAGGAGATTTTTGGCCCATCTTTTCAGTGCCCTATCACCTCACCCCATCTGCATTAAGGAGGGGTTATATTGTTGTTCTATGCTTCCTTGGTTCGATGGTTTATTAGTATGAGCTATGTATTTAGTACCTAATCCTACATACTAGGTGATTGTAGTGGTTGGCTGCCTATGCATTTCGGTGAGATGGATTATCTACCATATAGACACACTTGGTTCATTTCTTCTATTTCTGTGGAGGTTCTTTAGATCAACACCTTTTGACAGAGTTTTGCGGCATTTCATGCTTCAATGGTTCTCTTCATGATCTCTTTTTGTTCCTATCTTTTGGAACATTCTTAGCTATCTCTTTTTGGAGAGGGGTTTTTTCCACTAGGTTTTCTCCTTTGTCTCCAATTTATAGAGATTTCCTTGTATTGGGTACCTCATCAGGCTTTATTGCGGGGACCCAATTTTCTGCTTTCACAGCTGTGTTAGGTTAGCTTACCTCCTGAGCTTTGTTTAAGGGGGGGTGTTAGAGTAATTATTTGTTTGCACTTATTAATTAAATCACTTTGATTTAATTAAATAAGTTGCCTATTACTCTAGTTTTCTTAAGCTATCTTTTAGGTGCATATAATTGATATTTTATTAATTATATTGTGCAACCTATCTTTTTTAGACTTTAGGTTACCCTATTCGGGTTTCGATCTCCTTTTATAAGGATTGATCTCTTTGTATTTTTCATTATGAAGATCCGTTGAATAATATTTTCTTTGTCTGAATTTTTTAGATCAAACCCTTGCCTCTTCTTGTCTTTTTCTTCTCTGTGACAAGTTTTTTGCATGCAGGTTTTCTTGGGTTTCGTGGATTTGTTGTGTGCTTTTTCTCAAATCCCACAGTGATCCGAGAAGATCTTGATCTCGTGGTGGATTTTTCTTTCTAGAGTCTTAGATTTCTTTATTGTGAGGTGGTAGATCATAGTTTTGACTTGCAATTGTAGAGGACTTGCAACTGGATTGATGGATGTGAAGATGGAAGGTTGACCTTGTTGGGGAAGATTGATCTATTGGTGATTTGTTGTAGAGGGTTTGTGAAGATCTTGGAAGATGACTTCGAGAAGATTGGACCTTGAGATGATTGAAAATCTCCATGATGTGGTGAAGAAGAGGCTTTTTAAGATGTCTACTTGGCTGGAAGCTAGTTTGGTTGATTGAGTTAAGGAAGGGATGGTTGAATTCCATAGATGTTTGTGGAGTTGGAGTCTACTAATTTGGAAGAGAGTTGGCTGGCTGGGTAGAAGACTTGTTCAAGAGAGAAGATGACATAGCAAGGTCAAGGTGGAAGAGGTTGGTTTTGTTGATCAATTTGTGGAGTCTGATGTAGAACTTGTAGAGAAACTTGAGGTTGTTGCTGAGTATATTCCTAACCTTGTTGGTGCTAGGATAGAGATTGGTTTTCATGACCAGTCAGTTGAGTTTGACATGGAGATTGGAGAGCACTTAGTTGTGGATGATTTGGTTGCTATCGGTGATGAGTTATGTGTTGCAAAGCATATTTTTGTGAGCAATGAGATTGCTGGTATTGTGAGTTTGGCATGTGTTGATGGAGATCTACATATTGCTACTAATATGGAGTTTGTTGTTGCTGGTGTGGATTCACTAGTTGTTGATGAGGATTTGCTAATGAAGCATTATATTTAGTTTATTCCTAGGAGTGAGCATGTTGATTTTGTTAGTATTTTAAAACTACTAGGTTGCAAAATACCCAATACCATGATGCAAAAGACAAAACTTAGTCTAAAGATTAGCTAATTCTTATATTCAACTAAATTCATCTAAGATCTAGACCAACTTCAACATAACACAAGGACTCTCTAAACTTTAGTCTTTGCAAGGCCAAATGTGGTACACCTTAGGGATGGAAATGATTGAATATTTGATATTCTTTGTTTAAAATTCATTTACTCACACTTTTCTTTTTAGATCTATCCCCTATAGCAGAAAAAGTCAACAATCTTCTAGATTTGTAATAAACTTCTTGACTAGAATAGCCAAATATAACTCAGAGGATAGTTATTACAAACAAGTAATGAGCAACACAATTTGATTCTTAGTTACAGAAAGTAAATATTGGTTTGATTTAAATGTGCTTTGTGTAACCAAATAATTGCATCAATTTGCATCACAACTTATGACCATTGCCTTATCCATTTCTATACATAGTCACACCAGTAAATAATTTATCTATTTAATTGACTTACAATTAAATTCATTAGCTAATAACCCTACATTCCATTCTTATGATATCCCTCTCATATGCCTAGAAACCCTATCAATTTATGGAAGCAATTACTTAATTCCTTGAATTAAAAGCAACAACAAATTGACATACAACCTATCCTAGCTGCATTAAATTGCATAAACCTTGCTCATTCAATCCCAAAATAAAAAGCATCTAAAAAAGGAGATAGAACTTAAAGACATAGATACTCAAAAATCTCTCTTTGTATTAATATTCTTTGAAAAAAAATACATCACTAATACTTAGAATATAACTCAAGACATGCCAAAAATTGTCATTCAAGATTCATTTGTATTTAATATACAAAATTGAAACCACATATCATTGACACAATAACTAGATTGATTACAAATAACATAAACACTAAAAATTATAAGATTGTGGACCCTCACTCCACATCTTGGAAATCCTTTTAAAGGAAGGATTGCAAAAATCTTTAGATGGGAGGACACATGTCAAAATTATATTAGAAAGAAAATAAAAAGATATTTTTATACTGTTACATCACAAACATTCTTTGTACTTGATCAAAATTTGGGATGTAGTTGCAAAACTGGTAGGTGGTACTTTCTACAGGCATCTTCAACATTTTTTTTGTTTGTTCTCTAACTTCCTACCACTTTCTTTTCCCTTTTTGTGTCCTTTTGCCCCTTCTTCATTTAATTGTATCTTTAATTGCTCAATCATTGTCTATTGATGGTAATGCTTTGATCTCTACCACAACCTCCCAAATAGAAATGTCTATATCAATGTTTGGCTAGGTGGCATCTTGAATGGTGTTCAGTTCATCTAAGCATTTGTTTCATTTAGTATTAGTGATTTCTTTTACTTCTCCATAAACTTTTCCCATATCTAATTTAGTCCTAAATAGGAGGTCTATCATATCATAGACAACTATGACATTTATCTCATTATTATAGTAAGCAACAAACCATGGATGCCTCAAAGTATCATCAAAAGAGGAAGACAATTCCTACTACCCTTTTAAGTTTCTCTCAACATATAAAATAGGAGGAATAAAATTAGGAGTTCCTGTGGAAATTTTCCTCATTTTATTTTGGATCAATTGCAACTTGCTTAAGAGAAATCGATTTAACTCCTTTACCTTGTTTATCATCTTCCTAATAGGAATAATTACCCGCTTGGGAAATTATTTCTTTTGAGTCAGCAAGGGGACCAAGCTATCAAAAATTTTTGTGTAGGGCCCCCATGTTATGAATAAAGGGGAAAATGAAGCCAATGCCTCTAAGCATTGAAATTCAGCTCCTTCTAGAGATAAATAACTATTGTGTACATTGTTGTGAAACATCTTTTAAAGCACCTATCTTATGCATCACTAGATTTTGAATTGTCTTGATTTCTACCTCCTTTGCACAATCCTATTCATGTATATCCATTTGTTGGCTTTCTCCCACATTTTCTATGTTAGCATCTGTTTGGGCGTCTTGGTCTTTTACCTTTGTAATGAGTCTAGACACATTTCTTAGGCTTCCTACCTCCTCATCCAAGGCAACTAATCTTTGTTCCAAGACATAAGTTCTCTTTAGCTACTCTTCATACCTCTTTCTAGCATCAATGGATATGTTGTATGTTTCATATAGTTGCTCTTCTAGCATATCCATTTTTCTCTTCCCCATAAGTGATGCTGTAACCATCAAGTTATTTGGTCACTAGACACAGTAGTGAAATTCTAGAATATACCATTTCCTTGGGGAGAGTCCCTTATCTCCATAAGTGTTGGCTTGTTTCCCTTAGGATCCATGCTCCATATTGCTATATTTTACTTTCAATATTGAAGCCATACCCCTGCAATTCACCAAAAATATTTGTCTCTTCAAAAGAGATTGATTTATGCTATCTTCTTATTTGATCAAGTATGAAGGATGAGCTAAGATCCCACCCTAGGAAAAGAAGCATCCCACTTCTCTTTGCCAGCTCTCTAGCTTCTTCCAATACTCTTGCAAACTTTGAACTAGTTCAATAGTCTTTTCTAGGGAGTCTCCTAGTTGCAGTTGCAAGGTAAGCTCAATTTTCTTAATCCTATATAAAAATAATTTGAATTCATCTAAATTTATGAATTCATCATCCTTCATGAACTCCTGAACCTAGACTATTCTCTCATCCAACATCTAGATTTGTAGCTCATTCTTATTAGGGATATTCTCATTTCCCCTGACCTATTTCAACATAAAGTTATGCCTAATTGTATCAAAAGATTGGAACCCTCTAGGAAAAATCTCTAATGCATTCCCTCTGACTTTATCAAGTATCTCAATCATCTTTTGTCTTTTTCTCCCTTGATGATGCATAGGATTCTAGGCTTCTAGACTTTCCTTATTCAAACCATCCAATGGTCAGTGATGATGGGCTCTTCTTCCTATAGGATCTCCAAGATCCCCAATATTAACTTCTCCTCCTAGGTACAGTTGATCTAATGAAGATTTCCACTCTGAGGTATCACTAGTCCAAATAATACACACTAACTCCCTAGCCTTCTTTACTAGGTTACTCTCCTAGAATCCCAATCCTCTACCTTCGGATCTTCCACACATCTTCTTAGGTCCTTCTTACTATTCTTGGCCTACCTTTTTCATTCTAGACCCCTTCCCACACTTCTAGACCATCTACCAAGTCAAATTGGTCTTACTAGCACTAGGAGGCCTAATTGCCTAGATTCTTAGTAGGTCTACACACACTTTTTTGGGTTTAAATTCCAAATTCTTCCAAAAAACCACACACAAAACCCTAAAAAAATTCAAGGTAAATTGAATACCTTATTCCTTCCAAATCTAAGCTTCTAGTTGTACCCATAAACCCTTTTACCATCAGGCTCTAGTTTTAAGCCTTTTAATTAGGCCTTTAAACTAGTGAGCATGGATAATTCTCCCACTTTCTTCCCACTTTGTTCTCACTCCTTCTACTCATGGATTGAGTTAGGGGATCACCTAGGGCATCTCCACAAACAATTTAGAAACTTCCTTTGGTCTATGGGTGCTTGCACTTAATTAAAGTTTACCTTGTCCTGGTTCACCTATTCCTAATAGTCAACCATAGGGCTTGCTGTTTGGCCCTTGAAAAGGATTGAAACACACGAAAGGAAAATCAAAATACTATGTATAGACTCTAGACCTACTACCCCATGGTTTCATGCATTTCCATTGGTAGGTTCTCAGGTTAGAGTCATTTTTGGCTTGTCAGCACTATCGCACTTTTACCAAGCTAGAGACTTTCAAAATTCCTTAACTAAATACACACAACACTTGAAAGTGAAAAAATCAACACAAATGAAAGTATTGAACTAAACTACATTTCCATGAAGTTAGATCACATTTTCCAATCCAGTGCTATAAAGAAATGTCCTTGTAGGTATGGAAAATATGAAAAACAATCCAAGTCTTTATTAACCTTCTCCAATCATCAATTCTATGATTATATCCAAGCATGGGGTGCTTGCATTTTTTTGTAACCGATCTTTTCCAAATCTTGCAAAAGTTGCTCAAGCAACTTTGTAGCATTTTTGACAACTTTTTGCAATTAGATCATTATGTCTCTTTGTGTCAACTTGGTGGGTGGATATAATCTCCTTGACCCTAGATAGGATGTAGAAGGCCTTAAAACACCATTCAAAATAATCCTACCCGACAATGACACTCTTGCCCTATTCTAAGAAAAAAATAGGAACATTTGGCCTAGTGACCTATATAGGCTTTTACAACCTAAAATAAATTAACCCTTGCATCCATCCCATTGTTTATTCAAACACACACCAAAAAATTCCAAATCCAACTTATAAAAAACACTTAATAAGCTAAGAAGGGGAGGTTCCCTACACCATATTTCCCTAGGACAAAGAACTCAAGTCCCTTGTGTTAGGAGGTCCTCTATGGTGACCCCATATTTCACAATATCTACCCCTGTCATCCATGTTCCTTCAACTTCAGGTAACTCCTACCATTTGATGAGATATTCCTTGTAGTTCCCTTTCCTAGTCTTCCTAAGCAGTTTAGTATCTAGGATTCTTTCTAATTGCATAGGCTTTGGAGTGGGCAAGTCTTTCACCCATTCATCATCCTCCAAATCTCCAAGTTTAGTTTGACCTGAGTCTAAAGTTGGTCCTTTATAAGGATATAGATCACAAACATTAAAGATGGGTGAAATTCCCAAATCAAGGGACAATTCCACCTCATAGGCATTCTTTCCATATTAATGCAAAATCCTTAAGGTTCCTATCTTCTTTATCAGTAGCTTTGTAAGTTGACCTTTAGGGAGTATCTCCTTCCCAAGGTAGGGAAGGACTAAATCCCCTACCTTGAACTATAAGTCTCTCCTAGTCTAATCAGCTTTGGCCTTGTACTTCTCCACTTGTCTTTGTAAGGTTTTATTGATTTGTTCATGAATCTCTTTCATCTGTTCGGCAAAGGACTCTCCTTATGCACTCCTTTTTTTTGAGAGACTAAGATCCCTTTATTCTAGTATCCCTCTAGGATGAGCCCCATACACTATTTCAAAAGGGCTTTTTTCTAGTACTCCAATTAATGGAGTCATTGTAGGAAAACTCTTCTTGACCAAAGACATGATCCCAAGGCTGACCATGTTGCTTTGTTAAACACTTCAATAGGTTCCCAAATGACCTGTTCACTACCTCTGTTTGACCATTTGATTATCGATGGTAGGTAGAAGAGAAAGAAAATTTTTTACCAAGCATTTTCAATAAGGTCCTCCAAAAGTGTCCTACAAACTTGCTATCCCTATAACTTACAATATTTAATGGAAAACTATGGATCCTTACAATATCCCTAAAGAATAGACCTACAATTTGAGATGCATTATTGGTTTGCTTTCATTGAATGAAGTGGTCCATCTTGCTAAAATGGTCCACCACCAAAAAGACACTATCATAACCCCTAGCTGTCTTTGGCAACCCCAAAACAAAGTCCATGCTAAGGCACTCGTAAGGCCTTTGAGGTATGGAAAGTGGTTGGTATAACCCACTATTACTACTTTGTCCTTTTTCCCTCTAACAAATTTGACATTGTTCTACAAACCTTCTTATATTAGTTTGCATTTTGGGCCAAAAGAAATGCCTAGTCACTTGCTGTAGTATCTTATCCACTCCAAAGTGGCCTTCCAAGCATCCTTGGTGGTTCTCCTTTACAACATTTTCCCTCATAGAGCACTAAGGTATGCACATTTGACATCCTTTGAATAAAAATCCTTCCTATAATACAAACTCATTGGAATCAATCTTGAATCCTAATTGAAACTTTACACATGCCTCATAGGCATCCTTGAAATCCTTATCCATCTTTTAGAGGTCCTTCAAATTGTCCATTCCTATGCTCTAAAATTGTACTTCTTGTATGATCAAGTTCCTCATACTAAGAAAATCAACTACCTTATTAATAACTCCTTTCTTGTGCTTAATAAAAAATGTGTAAGCTTGCAAAGCCTCTACCCATTTCATGTGCCTTTGGTTAAATTTCTCCTGCCCAATCAAAATCTTAGTGCATGATTATCAGTATAAACCACAAACTCCCTAGATAAGAGATAGTGTCTCCATTTTTTGAAAGCTTGTACCATGACATATAGCTCCAAGTCATATGTAGAATACTTTTTCTTAGATTCATTCAACTTTTCTTAAAAGAAAGTCATCAGGTGTCCTTGGCTCAAAACTGCTCCTATAGCCAATTTGCTAGCATCATGCTCTACCACAAAGAGTTGATTGTAGTTTGGTAATCTAAGTGTTGGTATCTCTACAACCCTTTTCTTCAACATCACAAAACCTTGGTCCACTTATAATATCTAGTTGAATTGTCATTTAATTCCTTCCTTAATAGTATTGAGGATAGGTGCACACAAATGACTAAAGTTCCTCACAAATTTCCTGTAGTAGGAGGCTAAACCATGAAAAATCCTAATATCCCCTACAGTCCTAAGTTTTGGCCAATCCAAGATTGAATTCACTTTATCATGATCCATCTTTATACAAAAATTTGCAACCACAAAACCAAGATACATCGATTTAGGTTTGAGAAACTCACACTTGTCCTTATTGATCATCAAATTTTATTGATGCAACTTCCTCAAGACCATCTCCAAATTCATTAGGTGCTCTTCCTTGGACCTACTAAATATCAAAATTTCATCAAGGTAAACAATTACAAAATTACCAATAAAATTTTCTTGTACCTCATTCATGAGTCTCATGAATGAATTAGGTGCATTTGTTAGGCCAAAAAGCATAACAAGCCACTCATATAGGCCCTCATTAGTCTTGAATGCTATTTTCCATTCATCTCTAGACCTCAATCTTATTTGATTATACCTTGATTTCAAGTCCACCTTTGAGAAGTAGCAAGAACCCCCTAGATTATCCAAAAAATCTTCTATCTAGGGCATGGTAAACCTATATCTGATGGTGATCTTGTCTAGAGCCTTAGATTCTGTACACATCCTCCATTTTCCATCCTTTTTAGGGGAAAGTATTGTAGGTTCAACACATGAGATTAAGCTCTTTTTTATCAAGCCTTTATATCCAATAAATCTTGGATCTTCTTTGCTATTTTTGCATTTTGACTTGGTGTTATTTTGTAGGCTACCTTGTTTGACAAATTTTCTCTAGGTACAAGGTCAATCTAATGACTCACTTCCCTCATTGGTGGTAATGTACTTGGTAAGCTATTATCTACTATGTCATGATACCTTTCCAACAATTCTTGCATCTCTAGTGGCATACTAGATTTCTCCTTTGTTTCCTCCTTAGGTCTCTCTACCACATCACAAAAAAATCCTTTCTCCTTTTTCATGGCCTTGATAAACTCCTTCCCACTCAATAACATCATACTACTGCCCACATGTTTCTCCTCAACAATCTCTGGTAATGGATCCATTTAAAATTTCTTACCTTGCTTGGTGATCATGTAGGTGTTTTTCTCATCATCATGAATGACCTTAACATCAAACTTCCATAGATATCCTAGGAGTAGTGGCATGCATCCATGGGCATGATGTCACATAGGGGTAAAAGAATAAACTGGTGTCACCCTTTTGTAAAGGAAAAGGCTAACAAAAGTATGATTGTTCACCTTCAATGACATAAAATTGACATTATTATATTAAATTTGAAAATGAAGTAATTTAATGAAATGTGTAGAAATGGATGAAGTTTATTATTCTATTTTTTAATAATTATTTGGAGTAAGAAATGATATATTTTCCTAATTTTTATAGATAATTTTTTTGCCACTGAAAAATGCTGAAAATTAAGGGTCTAGTTCCCACCACAAAAATATACAGAAATAAACTTATTTCCCTTTGATTTTAGACTATGTTATAGATAGCATATATAGCTAGAACAATCAAAAATAAAAATTCTCTTTAGGCCTATATTTTCTCTTTTATAATGATTAAAATTTTAACTCACCTAAAATTGATACTTTTCATCTCCCACCACATTTTTCAAAACAAATCTATGTTAACCTTAAGAAAAATTATACATTTTAGAAGAAGATTCTCTCCTCTAGAATGTCATATAATTTTTAAATTTTTTTGATATGATTTAATATTTTTTTCTTTCTCAAAATTGACATCTTTTCAAGTGTTAAAGTATGTGCTTGTAGAATTTATTAATTAAATTATACTATATCTAATTAAAATACTATAAAATATTTATGAGAATATTATTGAATTTGAGCTCTATAAAATGGTGTTTATATGTTATTAAAAAAAATCATAAAAAATAGTAAGATTTATTGAAATGATACTTTTTTGAAATAATTTTATTTCTTTAGTAATTGGATACAAACTAGTATAAAACATGCATTTAATTGACATTTCCAATTGGAAAAGTGTGAGACCATATATAACTTAGCTACAATGAACTTATCTAGATCATATATTTGAAAAAATTTATTTTTTAGATAGAAATACTCAAATTTAGTCGTTCTGATAAGTCAGTCTGAAAGGTGACACAAATTTGTACTTTTACCCACAAGACCTTGTCCTTATACTCACCAATCTCAAACTCTACCATAGTCTTCTCATCTACCACTATTTGTTGTTCTTTTTTCAACCAAGATATTTTATAGGGAGTGGTATGAGGTATCCTCCTCAACTTCAAATTTTCTACCATTTTAGTGGAGACAATATTCTTAATGGAACCAGAGTCCACTATCACCTTGTCGATCTTCCCATGGGACCTACAAGGTTTTTTGAATAGGTTCTTCCTTTGTGGTGGTTCTATGATACTAGGTACTTTCAGCAATGTTCTCCTCATCATTAAGTTATCTCCCTCTAATACTAGTCCTACCCTTGAGATGGGAGATGTAACACTCTGTGTGTCATCCTCCTCCACCAATTGATTCCTTCTTCCCCCATGGAAGATGAACTTTCTCTTTCTAGACACTTGCCCATTGTGTGTCCTAACTGATTGCAATGGTAACACCTACCAGTGAAGAAAAAATTAGACCCACATTGTGATTGAAATCATCCCCTAGGAGACCATCTTCCTTTGTAGTCTCCTCTTTGGAAAAACCCTCTATTTTGGTTCCCACCATTGCAATTAGTAGACTTAATTTAATCAACTTTTTTAGGGCCTTGTACCTTTCCATAGTTATGCCTATCCCTAAACCCTTTGTTATTGTTTCCCCTCCCTCTTTGGTAAGACTCATTCCTCCTCCTAGCCTTGTCTTCTGCCCTTAATGGCATTTGGAAACATTTGTGCATGCTATCAGGGGCTAACATGGTGATGTCATCTTGGATCCCATATCTTAATCCATTATGGTACCTTGATACCTTTTTCAACTCCTCCTCTTGTCTCCTAGCCCTAAGGCTCAACTTGTTGAACTCTTTAGTGTAGGCACTTATTGACATATCCTTTTGTCTCAAATTTTTTACCTTTTGTACATTTGGATCTCATAATCAATGGGTAAGAATTGTACCTTGAGTCTTATCTTCATCATTTCCCAAGAAGTGATTTTCTTCTTTCCTACAACCACTCTATCATCCTACATCATATTCCACCAAACAAGTGCTAAACATTTAAGCCTAGCCTTAACATAGCTTACTCTCTTCTCCTCTACCACTTCCTTGTATTCAAAGTGTTTGTCTATGTATTCAATCCAATCTAGGAGTCCTTCTCTATTCAAACTACCATTATAACAACTCACATGTTTCAAACTATCCTTATTAACTGACTTCAAAGCATCTAGGAATAATTTTGGGTCCTTGTCCATTGGTACATTGCTAGGATTAGATGATTCTCCTAGTTGAGTCTCATCTTCCTCATCACTCTCATCTCCCCATTCAATGATGTTTTTCTTAATCCTTGTCTCTAACAGGTTATCTTTGGTCATTAACTCATTGACCAACTCCACAATAGCATTCTTTCTTATTTCCTTGGGAAACATGCTGTCAACCTCTTCATTTTCTTCCACTTCAAGAATTTCCTCCTCATCTGACATATACCAAGTTAAGAGTACACTCTAATACCACTATGATGTAGAGGATTCTAGGCTTCTAAATTTTCCTTATTCCAACCATCCAATGGTCAATGATGATGGGCTCTTCTTCCTTTAGGATCTCCAAGATCCCCAATATCAACTTCTCCTCCTAGGTATAATTGATCTACTAAAGATTCCCACTCCAAGGTGTCACTAGTCAAACTAGCACACACTAACTCCCTAGCCTTATTTACTAGGTTACTCTCCTAGAATCAAAATCCTTTTCCTTAGGATCTTCCACACATCTTCTTAGGTCCTTCTTACTATTCTTAGCCTACCTTGGTCATTGTATACCCCTTCCCACACTTCTAGACCATCTACCAAGTCAAATTGGTTTTACTAGTACTAGGAGGCCTAATTGCCTAGTTTCCTAGTAGGTCTACACACAATATTTTGGATTCAAATTCAAAATCCTTCCAAAAAAACACACACAAGACCCTAAAAAATTCAAGGTATATGTGAATACCTTCTTCCTTCCAAATCTAAGCTTTTGGTTACATCCACAAACCCTTTTACCATTAGGCCCTAGTTTTAAGCCTATTAATTAGGCCTCTAGACTAGTGAGCATGAATAATCATCCCACTTACTTCCCACTTTGTTCTCACTCATTCCACTTATGGATAGAGTTAGGAAATCACCTGGAGCATCTCCAAAAACCATTTGAAAACTTTCTTTGGTCTATGGTTGCTTGCACCAAATTAAAGTTTACCTTGTCCTGGTTTACCTGTTACTAATAGTCAACCATAAGGCTTGCTATTTGGCCCTTGAAAAGGATTAAAAAACATAAAAGGAAAATAAAAATTCTATATAAAAAATCTAGACCTACTACCCCCATGGTTTCATGCATTTCCACCAGTGGGTTCTTGGGTTAGAGCCAATTTTGTCTTGTCAACACTATTACACTTTTACTAGGCTAGGGACCTTCAAAATTCCTCAACTTAATGCACACAACACTTGGAAGAAATAAAATCAACACAAATGAAACTATTTAACTACACTACATTTCCATGAAGTCAAATCACCCTTTCCAATCTGTACTAGGCTGTACACTACAAAGAACCAAACACAGTACTCTGGAATGCTATAAAGAAATGTCCATATAGGTATGGAAAAATATAAAAAATAGTCCAAATCTTCGTTAACCTTATCCAATCATCAATTCCATGCTTATATCCAAGCATGGGGTAGTTTCATTTGGTTGCAACTGATCTTGTCCAAATCTTGCAAAAGTTGCTCAAGAAACTTTGCAACATTTTTGACAACTTTTTGCAATTAGAGCATTATGGCTCTTTGTGTCAACTTGGTGGGTGTATATGACCTCCCTGACCCTAGATAGGATGTAGAACGAATTACAAAACTATTCCAACCCATCCTACCCCACAATGAACCTCTTCCCCTATCCTAAGACAAAAATAACAACATTTGACCTAGTGAGTTGTATAGGCTCTTACAACCTAAAAGGGATTAACCCTTGCATCCATCCCATTTTTTATTCAAACACACACCAAAAAATTCCTAATCCAACTTAGGAAACACACTTAACAAGATAAGAAGGGGAGGTTCCTTGTACCACTTGAGCTAATGAAGAACTCTCTGGTTGATCATCATCTACCTCAATAACTATTACATCCACCTATTAAGGGGAACGAAGCTCTCCTCTATCTTTGATTTTAGCAAGTACTTGTGCCATTATTTGATCAAAATTATCAAGGCACTTATTTTACCCATCCAAGTATCTTGATTCATGATAGAAACCTCAGAAAGATGGATCTGTTGCCTTTATGGCCTCTTTTATTCTCATTATCTCTCTCCATTTGTAGGTTCTATCCCTATAGACCTTTGTGTCTAAACAATTCATTATACAATCTTCCTCCAAATTTGGCTTGATTTTAGAAAGATTATATAATTTCATTTTCTTGAGAGAACACCTCACCAAAACATTCAAATCATAGGTCCTTGTAGGAGTTGTAGGAAGCATGAATTTTGTAATGCATTTATCTATTTCTTCTATTGCATTTTTTTACAAGCTAGTGTTGTGATTGCACCAAAAGATCAACCTATTAATGCCTAATACAACCACTAGAGTTATAGAGCACAGGAGGAGATTAAGCCATGTCACAAATCCCAAATGAGAAGGTTGGTAGTTAGCCTAATAATTCCCCTATCAATGTTACCCCAAGAGATTCGAACCTATGACCAAGATTTGATATGACTTGTTACAAGCTAGAGTTGTCATTGCATCAAAATATTGACCTATTAATGCTTGATACAACCACTAGACTTATAGAACACATGAGGTGGTTAACCCATGCCACAAATCCCAAAGGGGAAGGCTGAAAATAAGTCCAACATCTTTTCCTATCACAAAATTCCCTACTTTGGTAGTCTTGACTATAAAAGAGCCTTTCTTGAAAAAAAGACCTAAGTACTCCTTGTTCATCATAAGTTGTTGCTTGAAAACATTTAATTGACCTAATCTTTCTAGGACATACTTGGGTGGCACATGAGGGGTCTAAGGACATCCAAAAACCCTTATTAAAGAGAAATTTCCAAAAATAAATAGAGTAGCTCAATCATGGCTCATTACCATATCCCCATTTGGGCAAGCAGACGGTCTTATCAACATTCTTACTCCTCTAGGTACTCTCTCAGTTATATCAGCTAACATGTTTGAAATTAGAAAATCAAAATCATTGTAAAAATCAATAACACTAGCATAAGGATAAAACCTTCTCCAAAAATGAGTCTATAGCTACATAGGTAGGTTATTCTCCTTAGTGGCTTCAATGAAATCTTGATTGATATGCCCTATATTCTTATGAATAATAATGTGCATTACCAATGTGTAATGGAAAAACCTAAAGTTTCCTAATTTTTCTTTTTTGAGCTGCCACAATCTCATCATGCATCCTATCAATAATATACTCCATAGGGTCATATCCAACATTATGACACGGGTCCTAGATGTCTAGAGCCATGATATATATATACACACACACACACACACACACACATACACACATATATATATATATATATACATACATATATATATACATACATACATATATATACATACGTATGTATATATATACATACCTATGTATATATATATGTATGTATGTATATATATAGGTATGTATATATATATATATATATATATATATATATATATATATATATAGGGGCATTCATGGTGCCATCTAGTTCTACCACGTTATGAATCCTAAGTATGGTATATCTAAAATACTTGTAGAAGAATTTAAGTGGTGTAAGATCTCCTATCTTCTTTGGTAGTTCACTATTTTCCTTCTTTTCTTTGGGGATGTGTCTTCTCATGACCCTTCTAGTAAAGAATCTCTTCTGAATCTTGAAAGTTTCATTCATTTTCTCCTTCTTAATTGGTCTTGTCATAGGTCCCCCTAGGTCAAAAAAATTTAGTAAAGATGTCCATGTCTAGCTTGCATAGGGTACTCATGTCCTTCTTATGAAATCCTTTAGTTGTAGGATTGTATGTTTGATCAATGCCTTTATTAAATCAACATCTATTATTACTTTTGGAATTATCTTTCACCATGTTCCTAATCCAAGGGTTGTAGATTGGTGATTTCTCAAACCTATTATTATAAAAATACTAGAAAAGCTCATTCTCATTGGTACCAGGCACAATGACATCTTTGCAGAAAGAGTATGCATCGTTGAATATATGTGAGCTCATGGTTTGAGAATGGGAAGATCCTAGAAGGATGTATACCCATTCCTCTATATATAAACTCACCAATTTTGGTTTGGCTTATTCAGCAGCTTGTGAAGATTATTCTACGTCAACTTGGGCTATAATTTTTCCTTCTTCTTGTGCCATGATTTCTACAATCAATTCTTCAAACAAATTGTTGTTGATATCAACTTTGAAAACTTTGAATTTCTCTTGCAAACTCTAAAAATTTCTTAGCACTCAAACTTCTATCTCTAGATTGTGCAAAATATTGTAAGTCAGAATACCATTATGTCAACTTATTAAGGAGAATGAGTAGTCAAGAAGCATTTATGTGCCTTAATGTCAATATATATGAGAATTCTCAAATTATATATAAGTGCCAAAATCAACTTGTATTGCCAACTCTTCAAATATTTTTATGCACCTTTTGATAAGACATCGCTTTTAATCATGACGAGATTCTTAACAATCATTTTCTTGCCTATAAACTCATACCTATGACCAAACGACCCTTAACTATCACAAACTCATGGCCTCACACAAATTTCCTAGTTTTGGACTTTCCTTGCTGGGACCACACAATCTCCTCCTGTTTACATTTTATTGAAGACTTTGTAGGGTTTTTACTTTTCTTATTTTATAAAAAACTTACCCTGTGACTATGTGAGAAAAGGATTCATCATACATTCTTAGCCTAGTCATTGCTTCATGGCTTATCCTAATTGATATCCTTTTATCATCATGACATCATGACTTATTATGTTCTCCTTTCAATTTGGGTTATATCACTTGGTCATGCTCTAAATAATTCTTATGATTCTTAACCGCACAACCACATTAACAAGCATCTTTTAGTTGTTTTCACCAGGTCACAATTTATCTTGATTAATTTTTCCTTAACACTGTGATAGTGTGATCAAATAAGTTCTCCCTTTAAACTAACTACATTACCTAGTCACTGACTTTATAGCTCTCATTCACTTCAACCACATAGTAGTTATATTCACCAAGACATAGCTTATCTTGCATGTTATGACCTAAATGTCATGACCACATGATTCAAGGTAATCTCGAATGATTTTAACCTTATTGTTGCTTTGTAGTTAAAACTCTCGATTACATGCTTACCCCTATGAGCATGTGCATGAAGGTTCTCTATGTGATCTTATCATTTTCACCCAGTCACAGTCACCTTAGCATCCTCAAGTTTTGAAGCCCCAACTGTGCAAACATAACAATTTGCAAAATCACTATTAAAATTCATGGTATCCTTTCCAATAGGTGACTGTATGACTAAGGCTATATTAATTTCTTTTCTTAGTCACAATAAAAAAAAGTACTTAGGCACTTCAGTGCCACAACTCAATGAACAAAAGAAACTTAGCCACTTTGTTAGGTCACACCATAAGATGTTATAGTCTGGAGATATGCCTCGATTGTGTGATCAACTTGGTGACATGGTCATGACTTATAAAATTTTAAAAGATCACATTAAAATGTGTACATATGCTAAAACAAGATAGAACCAATTGATTTTTAAAATTTCAAAAGTTCAAAAAGGGAATGGATTAAGACCAAGGGTTTGCTAGAGAATTTTTTTTTTATGAAATTCAAGGGAAACCTAATTTGTAGCAATAGAAAAACTTATTAGGTTAGGGTTTACACCAAAGGACTAATAAAAAAATATAACAAACCCTAGTAGCATAATACAATTCAAGGCATTTTCACATTCAATTTTTTAGAATTTTGTCATAGTGAAAATGAGGGCTATTGGATTGGATGGTTGAGATTCTAGTGTTTGACATATGGATGCAGATGTGGATGATTTGCATGTTGATTTTCTTGTCCCTATTGGAGTGGAAGCCTTTGGTGAAGATGAAGATGGTTGTTGATCTTTCTTTGGACATCAAAGTGTGGGACACATTTTTCTATTTACTTGGGGAGAATGATGTAGTAGCATCTTGGGTTTTCTTAGTGGCTACTTTGGATTTCATGGGAGGAAGTTTGATAGTTACTTTGGGGGGTGCTTGGAGTGATACTTGGTTGAAGAAGGTTCTTGGTAGAGGTTACTCAGTCATCTCTTGGTAGTCCTTGGTTGAGAAATTGGTGGATGGATGAACTTGGTGATCTTGGAGGTGCTTGATTGTCAAGGGAGCTCAACATAGCTTGGGGGTACTTGGTCATCGAAGACACTCAAGATTTCTTATGGGAACTCCACATAGACTAGGATCTTAGTGAAGCTTGGCTATAGTATTTCTCTAGTTGTTTGGTTAGTGAAGGAACCCAGTTAATGAAAACATTTGGTGATGCTTATGGTACTTGGAATACACTATGGGCTCAATTACTTTTGGAGAACTCAACACATGCTAATGCTCAACCAATGAAGGATCTCAGTTATGCTTGGTGGAATGTTGACACTCAGTGTGGTATTCTTTGATGCTTGGTTTGGTCTTGGTTCTATGTTAATTGAGTTGTCTATGGTAGTTGACTTATACATTTAATTTAGGTTGTATGTATTTAATATGTGTTGCAGCTGACTTGTGGCTTATACATGTATTTAATATAAGGGTTCATTTTAATTTGTATTGGGCTAGGTCAACTTGTGGCTTAGTTGGGTATAAGTAAGGGGTTCTTGTGGAGTCTTAGGCATTCATTCATTTAGTGGAGTGAGTTATGAGGTAGAGTGAGATCTAGCATGGAAGATGGATTAGCTAAGTGAGCGAACTTTTTCAAAGTGTGTGGTCAGAGTGCTGAATGTGAGGTAGCTTACACCTAGATCTTGGGTAAAGTTTTAAAAGGGCTAGTAGCCGAGGCTTGGGAAAAAGGAGATTTCTTGGTAGGCTTGCAAGCACAAGTTGAGATCTTCCTTGGAGGTTTCTACTAGAGTGTTGATCTGGACTAGCTAGTGTTGGGATTGGATCTTGAGGGATCTTGTAGGACTATTTATGTAATTGCTATTGTATTTGGCCAAAACCCAAAAGGCCTTACAACCAAAAACATTATGTGTAAGTTGTTATTTAATGAACAAAGGATTTCATTTGGTATCAAATGATGTATCTTGTGTTGTGTTTCCACTATGTAGTTATTTGTAGGATCAAGATTACCTCTAGTAGGGGTACCCTTAGATTCTTGCTACATCAATTACTCACATGATTAATTATCTTCTCAACATATCATTTTCAACCATACAATGTTCTAGTTAAACTCCTCTACCTATGGTTGTTTCCACTCTTGTTGTTGGTAATTTTAGAGAACAAATATATTTAGTGGAATGTCCAAATGATAACTCAAACATTCCTTCTTTAGAGGGATACATGTTTGAGTCTTTTGTGGATATTCCCTATTTTTCATTGATATTTATAAGATTATTTTTACACTAGCCTCACTCAATCCTTAGGAGTAATTTTTACTTATAGCTAGCACATGACCTAAACTATTCATCCTTTATTTAGCATGTCCTCATTTCCCTTTCAATCAAGATTAAAAGGGATTTCATATTATGAATGAATACCTTTAGAGTTGTACCTTTTAATTAAATATATGAATTCATTTCCAAGATCGTGTACCTAGTATCATTATTTTGTTGTATAATATTTATTTATCAATTCATCCTTAAGGGCTCATTTAACCCTTGTAGGTAAATATATCATAGGATTAAAAATGTTGTTATATTCAAATGTAATTGTATCTATTTTATAATTTTTTGCTAATATTTTAAGGATGACACAAAGTGTTGAGATATTTAGGTATCTTTCATATTGACTCAAAATTTCTATTTATTTTCATGTAAATGCTCTTCAATTTTACTCATAGTTCTATAAGACTCAAGAAAGATAACAATTCATTTCTTCCTTTATGTAATGATTATGTTTATCCTTAGGTCCATATTGATTCTAATTCTACAAATCCCTTAAGGTGTGTTTATGTGTGATGTTTCTTATTTTTGGGTGATGTCAAACTTGATGATCATAAGTTATTACATATTTTGTGCTTGCAACATCCTCATTGATGTCACTTCTTTGTGAATAGTCTTTCTTGCCTCTAACACCTTTAAATCAATTGCATTCTTTATTGTTTATGCAATTATTTTAAGAGGGAACTCTCACTTAAAAAACATTATTTTTACATTCCCTATAGCGTGTGATCCATAAAATATTATAAGCATAAGGGTCACCCAACATAATATAGCTTTGTACAATCATAGTATTATACCACTTGCTAACCCTAGAAGTATATTTAACATTATTTTCTAGCAAAACATTCCTGAAAATTATTTAGAAAAAACATCCTTTCTCTTATTTTGTGTTTTTGTTTTTTTTTAAAGAATGCTCATAATGTCTCTTCTTTTATACATGTTTTACATTATATTGAGATATTAATTGTGTAGGTTTTTTAATTTTAAATCTTTCCATTGTAGAAGAATATTATTATCTAAATTATTATTCTAGAAGGATTTTTAATCTAGGGGCATATTCACTCTACTTGAAGAATGTACGTCCTCTACAACATCATCTCATGTTATTCTATTATACCTTGGTAAAAATTTAGCACCTAAAAATAAATTCTCACTTAGGCCCCATTTTGGTTTTTTCAATGTCCCATGTCCATTATGATTGATCCAACTATCCATCTCCTCTATTGTTGGCATCTTCTCTTCATCTACAACAACCCATTTTAATCTAGACCCATTTTCCTAGGTTTATAATGCATTGGAAATTCTATACCTAGGTATGCAATACCTTGGGAATTCTATGTTGGAATGATTAGAATAACTAAAAGGGGGAGGCAAGGGCAGGCATGGTGGGGGGGTTTGCTGAATCAATTATCCTTAGGTCTAGATTTACCAATCCAACTTTTAACAACTTCAAAACTTCAAATAACTTATTCAAACTTATAAACCTACTCGACCAATATAACAATTCATTTTGTCCAACTTGTTAGACTGTGGTGACTGATCAGGAAAGTATTGTACATACTTGTATAAAAGGGCTTAGGGTTGGGTATTTTTCATAATATTGTGATATGAAATTGGTTCTTGCGGTGGTATTGAGCTGTAAGGGATTACGGATTGTAATTAGGTTGTAATCACTGGATTGTAATAAGATCGAACTTGCTGTCTAGAGGATGTAGCCCAGGGATTGGGTGAACCACGTTAAATCTTGGTGCCTTGTGTTCATTTTTGTGTGATCTATTATTTTTTCTGTTATTGGTTATATTTGCATGTAGTTTTTATTTCTGTCCGTGGTTTATCCTAACAAGTGGTATCAGAGCAAGGTTGTCTTTCAGTTATCCTCTGCAGGAAAGTCTCATGGTTAAGTGGGAGTCTCACAGTTGAGTGGGAGCGATGGCAGATGAGGGTAAGTTGAGGGTTGATAGGTTTAATGGGCAAAACTTCCAGTTATGGAAGATGCAAATGGAAGACTATTTATATCAGAAGGATTTATGGAAGCCGTTGGAAGGAAAAGCCCAGAATCAGGGAACTATGTCAGAGGCTGAATGGGATCTTTTGGACAGAAAGGCACTCAGAAGTATTCGGTTATGCTTGGCACCATTAGTGGCATTTAATATTACAAAAGCAAAGACGACAGAAGATTTGATGAAAACCCTAGCGACACTGTATGAAAAGCCCTCCGCTTCAAATAAGGTATTTCTCATGAAGCATTTATTTAATATGAAAATGGCAGAAGGTGGATCTGTTGCAGATCATTTAAATGAGTTTAATACTATTACTAGTCAATTATCTTCTGTGTGTATCATTTTTGATGAAGAAATTAGGGCTCTCTTGATTTTGTGTTCTTTGCCTGAAAGATGGAATGGCTTGGTAATGGCGGTGAGTAATTCTATTCCTGGATCTAGTACCCTAAAATATGATGATATGATTGGTGTTATTTTAAGTGAGGAAACTCGTAGAAAATCCTCAGGTGGATCTACATCAGAAAGTTCTTTAAATGCACAAAGCAGGGGTAGAACGATTGAAAGAGGAAGTAACTCTGGAAATCATGGGAAATCAAGAGGAAAGTCAAAGGGGAGGAGGTCTCAATCGAGAGGACCAAATGATTGCTGGTACTGTGGGAAACCAAGGCACAAAAAGAAAGATTGCTAGAATCGAAAGAAAAATGAAGGAGATAAATCAGATGGAGACAAGGAGGAAAATGTGGTAAGTAACAAATTTGAAGAGGATGCTTTGCTTCTGTCTTTAGAGAGTGTTGATGATTCATGGGTTTTAGATTCTGGTGCTTTATTTCATGCTACACCTCATAGAGGTTATTTCATTGATTATGTCCAAGGGGATTTTGGGCTTGTTTATTTGGGGGATAATGAACCCTGTTAGATTGTTGGAAAGGGAAAAATTAAGATTAAGTTGCAGAATGGGAATCATTGGCTACTACACGAGGTAAGACATGTTCTAAAACTAAGTAGAAATTTAATTTTAGCAGGGCAACTTAGTGATTAGGGTTGTGTAGTTACTTTTAATGATAAAAATTGGAAGGTTTCAAAAGGTTCCCTTGTAGTAGCAAAAGGTGTGAAAGTAGGCACCTTATATATTTGTACAGGTCATATTGTTTCTTCTACTTTGATTGTTTTAGAGAAAAATGAATATTCAAGAACAATTACTGCAGTTGAGCAGGGAGAACAAATAGTTGTTGTACATTCTAATACAACACTGTGGCACAATAGACTTGGGCACATGAGTGAGAAAGGTATGAAAGTACTTCATTCAAGGAAAGTTTTACCAGGTCTAAAATGTGTGAATATGGATTTCTATGAAAGTTGTGTGTATGGAAAACAAAAGAGAGTGAGTTTTGTAAAGACAGGGAAGGAAAACAAAAAGGAGAAATTAGAGCTTGTGCATACAGATGTATGGGGACCGGCTCAAGTATCTTCCCTTGGTGGCTCTCATTATTATGTTACATTTATTGATGATGCAACTAGAAAAGTATGGGTTTATTTCCTTAGATAGAAATTTGATGTATTTCAAACTTTTAAGAAATGGAAATGCTTGGTTGAAAATGAGATTGGTAAGAAATTAAAATGTCTTAGATCTGATAATGGTGGTGAGTATTGCAGTTATGAATTTGAAGATTATTGCTCCACTAATGGTATTCATAGACAAAAAACTATTCCAAGGACTCCACAGGAAAATGGAGTGGCTGAATGCATGAACAGGACTATAATGGAGCGCGCAAGGAGCATGAAGTTGCATGCTGGGTTGCCCTTACACATGTGGGTGGAGGCTATCAATACTGCAGTATATTTGATTAATAGAGGTACCTCTACTCCTTTGGGCTTTGGTATTCTAGAGGAAGCATGGACTGGTAAGAAGGTGAGTTATTCTTTTCTCAAGACCTTCGGTTGTGAAGCTTTTGCTCATATAGACTTTGAAAATAGAACCAAGCTAGAAGCTAAATCAAAGAAATGTGTCTTTGTTGGATATGGCATTAATGAATTTGGCTATAGGCTTTGGGATTTTGAAAATCATAAAATTATAAGAAGCTAGGATGTCATATTCAATGAAAAAGTGTTGTACAAAGATCTATTGCAGCAACATGAGAAGAAAGAAGATGATTATGTAGTGCTGGATGATACTCCAAAAGGTGATATTCCAGCCATTCCTCATGATGTGAAACAACTGCAACAACAAATACCACACACACCAATGAATGTTAGACTATCAACAAGGCAAATTAGACCTCCACAAAGGTTTTCTCCCTCTTTGTATTCTATTTTACTTACTGATGCTGGTGAACCTGAAAGTTATGATGAAGCTGTGTAGGTGGATACTAAGATTCAGTGGGAGTCTACAATGAAAGATGAAATGGACTCTTTGCTGAAAAATAAGACATGGGATTTGTGCAAGTTGCCTGCAGGTAAAAAAGCTTTATAGAATAAATGGGTTTACTAGTTGAAAGAAGAGGAAGGAGGTAAGAAAAGATTTAAGGCCAGGTTAGTTGTAAAAGGATTTGCACAGAAAAAGGGAATTGATTTTGATGAGATATTTTCTCCTGTTGTTAAAATGACTTCTATTTGTACTGTTTTAAGTCTTGTGGCTACTGAAGATTTGCATTTAGAGAAGATGGATGTTAAAATAGCCTTTCTTCATGGTGATTTGGATGAAGAAATATATATGGCTCAGCCACAGGGTTTTGAGGTCAAAGGTAAGGACAACTTAGTGTGCAAATTGAAGAAAATTTTATATGGCTTGAAGCAAGCACCTCAGCAATGGTATCTGAAATTTGATAGTTTTATGCATGAGCATGGATATAATAGCTGTCATTCAAATTACTGTGTTTATTTTAAGAGGTTGGATGATGATAGCTACATTATTTTATGTTTATATGTTGATGATATGCTTGTAGCTGGGTCTAACATGGATCATATTAAGGGGCTGAAATGCCAATTAGCACATGCATTTTCTATGAAGGATTTGGGGGCAACAAAAAAAATCCTTGGTATGAAGATTTGCAGAGATAGGAAGAACAAAACATTGACGCTATCTCAAGCTGATTATTTTGAGAAGGTGTTGCAATGTTTCTCTATGGAGAATGCTAAAGCTGTTAGCACACCTTTACCTGGTCATTTGAAATTGACTAAAGAGATGTGTCCCAAGACATAGGAAGAGGAGGATAAGATGTCCAAGGTACCCTATGCTTCAGCT
This sequence comes from Cupressus sempervirens, assembly GCA_028749045.1. Classification (NCBI taxonomy): domain Eukaryota; kingdom Viridiplantae; phylum Streptophyta; class Pinopsida; order Cupressales; family Cupressaceae; genus Cupressus; species Cupressus sempervirens. The sequence continues at coordinate 774,754,445 of CM053783.1, read as the reverse complement.
GTAGGAAGCTTGATGTATGCTATGGTATGCACTAGGCTACATATTGCACATGCAGTGGGAGTCGTTAGCAGGTATATGAGTCATCCAGGATTTGAGCATTGGAATGCTGTCAAGTGGATTCTCCGATATTTGAGAGGAACACCCAATAAGTGTTTACACTTTGGGGGCTATACTATTGATTTATAGGGCTATGTTGACTCAAATTTGGCTAGGGATATTGATACCAGGCGAAGTACTACAGGTTATGTCTTTACTATTGGTGGGGCAGCCGTGAGCTGGGTTTCTAGGTTACAAAAGATTAATGCTCTCTCCACTACAGAGGCAGAGTATGTTGCTGCTACAGAGGTAGCCAAAGAGATGATATGGCTTCAGTTCTTCTTGGAAGAATTGGGACATCGTCAGAAAGATAATTATTTTTTCACAGATAGTCAAAGTGCCATTCATCTTGCTAAGAATTCAGCTCTGCATTCTAAGACCAAACACATACAGTTGCGGTACCATTTAATTCGGTCAGTTTTGGAGGATGGACAGTTAAAGTTGGAGAAGATACATACCAATGACAATCCAACAGATATGTTGACAAAGGTTGTAACAAGGGAGAAGCTGAACTCCTCTTTAGCTTCGGTTGGTCTTTTAGACTGAAAATGAATAAAAGAACAGTAGAGTCCAGGATGGTTTGATCCAGTGGGAGCCCCATGTGGTAGTGGTATTGCTACAAGATCAGTCTCCAAGTGGGAGATTTTTGTTTAGTGTGTAGCCTGATCAGTCCCCAAGTGGGAGATTGTTAGACTGTGGTGATTGATCAGGAAAGTACTATACATACTTCATAAATAGTGGGGTTCGGGGCATCGACCCGAAATTTTTTTTTGGGCAGTAGCCGACATGGTAGCCAACATATTATGGCCGACATATGGCTGACATGTTATAACCCTAAAGCGGTTTAATACTTGTATAAAAGGGCTTAGGGTTGGGTATTTTTCATAATATTGTGATACGAAATTGGTTCTTGCGGTGGTATTGAGCTGTAAGCGATTATAGATTGTAATCAGGCTGTAATCACTGGATTGTAATAAGATTGGACTTGCTATTTGGTGGATGTAGCCCAAGGATTGGGTGAACCATGTTAAATCTTGGTGCCTTGTGTTCATTTCTGTGTGATCTATTATATTGGTTATATTTGCATGTAGTTTTTATTTCTGTCCGTGGTTTATCCTAACACAACTTATTCATCCAACACTTAGCTCTCTAATTAGTATATTCTAAGTAAACAAAATAAATAATAGTAAATAGCCTACAACATGAAAAAACATTCACACAAGTATAACACCAAGATTTAATGTGGAAACCCAAATTGGGAAAAACTACCAAGTAACATGTTACCACTTTTCACTCTTTTGAAGTGAGCTTAGTTAAGATCCAACACTATTAAAGGTTACAAAACACACTATAAGGTGTGTCCCTATTAAAGGATTTAATCACTTTTCTAGGAGTGGCCTTGTTAGAAGTCTATAGATCATTCCATTAGAATTTCACCTTGATTAAAGGATTTACAATATGACTATTATGCCAACCTTGATTAAAGGACTTTAGTACCACAATAGTTATAAATTAATAACTAGGTTTGATTTGATAAAATACAACTCACTTTACAAATTTAGATCTCCATTAAGCTCATTCCTAGTTCATTAAATGGACTTCATCACATTCTCCATCTATGATCTTCTTGGAAACCCTTTAAGTAATCACTCTTCAAAAACTTCTTATTTTTCTTTTGCTACTCTATTTTTCATAGGTTCTTCACAAATTTTCTAATCAACAACCATAAAACATCTCTTGTGCCTCCCTAAATAGGTAGCTTTGATCTTTTTTTGCTTAAACATCACCGTATATATTAGGGTTTGATTATATTCATTGGCTTTGTTTATCATTTAGTCCATCTTCTGCTATCTTTAAACTTATAGAAATTTCTCATTAAATCTTCACCCTAGATCACTTAACAAACTCAATTTGTGCATTAAATATGCCAACTCATCAGTCCTTATCATTTACACATTTTGACCAATTTGTAAATTCAACTATGTTGGCCTGAAATCTTGATTCTTTCAAAATTGTTAATTTTTTGACACTTGGTCATTATTATGTTCTTCAACTTGGTCATTATTAGGTAGCTCAATCTCTACTATTCTATTTCACTCAGCTTACACTAGCTTGCTTGGCTATAACTATGCTTGATCACTTCAATTTTCTTCTCCATCTTGCTTGACCATAACCAACACTCAACTAATACTCTTTTTTCAACTATCTCTTAAGTTTATTAATATTTTTCTTCAACTTCTTTATTGACCTTGTAAACTATCACTCAGTCAAGCTTAGTGGTTTACTAAACTTCTCTTCTATATTTCAAGTCATCTCTCTTCTTCAATTTATAAAATAATCAAACAACACATTATCTTGTCAAAAATTAACTAATCAAGTTCCCATTGTAATTCCATAATACTTATTCCTCTTTACTCAAAAACTTTACTATCTCATCTTTTTATGTATTCTTTTCAAATCATCTTCATCAATCAACTAACATGGAACTCTAAACTATTAGAAGATGTCTTACCAGTAAAGTTTAACATTAATGACAACATAGAAATTGTTCCAATTGTAGTTTCCAATAATGTCCCTATCTGGCATTGATGGAAACACCTTTAGTTAACATGAAAATGCAAAAGTATCCTCTAGATTTTCACTATCATCTCCCTCTATTTTCTGTATAAGATCTTTAGTAATATCCTTAGTTTCATTCTAATTCTCATTCTTTTAATCTCCTATATGCTCTCTTCATTTCTTCTTTACACTTCTACCTCTATGATACCAATTATATTTGTTCCCTCTTTGACATCTCTCCATTATGGTAACATGACATTCTTCTCCCTTATCCATCTATAGATATTACATTCATATTCTTCATATTCACCCTCTTGATATTGGATACTATCATACTTCTTCCTCTTTGACAAAAATACCAAAGATATCATTCATTGTACTTATTATGTACACATCTATCTCTTTGTCACTTTTTGTATTGACTAATCTCTAAAATATCACTCCCTCTATCATCTTCTACTTGGATCTTCATCTCTATGCAATTGTCCTTCTTTTCACAGCTTTATGAAGCTCCTAAAGTGTGACCTTTTGCTTCAATCTATAAGATATTCTAATCATAAAATTGTTGCAATGTCATATTCCTTCTTATTTTGTTTCAAATAGGGGAATGACCCCTAACTTACCGCTTAGATATACATATGCATCCTTAGGTAATTCCTTAGTAAATATATTAGCTATATGTTCCTTTGTATTCACATATTCCAGTCTTCTTTGTCTTGCACTAGTTCCCTAAAGTAATGACGCTTAAAGGAAATATACTTGGTCTTTATATGCATCCCAAGATTCTTAGATACATTTATAACACTTGTGTTGTTACAATATATCACCACAGGTTCAGTAATCTCTTCATTCATTCCTTCCAATAACTACTTGGTCCACACAATGTTTGAACATCTAATTGTTGCTGCTACATATCCAACCTCTACTGTGGATTGTGAAATATAAATTTTATTCTTACTTGTACATGAAATCAATTTATTGCCTAGAAAGAAAGTGCCTCCACTTGTACCCTTTCTTTCACCAATGTTTCTAACATAATCAAAATTTGTAAAAACTTTCAGCTCAAACTTATCATTCTTCTTATACTACAGACCATAATCTTATGTATCTTTTAGATATCTCAATATCCTTTTCACAACCATCATGTGATTCTCCTTAGAATAAAAAAAAAAATCTTGCAACAATACCATCAACTAATGCAATGCCAAGTTTTCTATGAATAACATATTACAACTTGCCAATCATTGATTTATACAATGTCTGATTTACTTCAGTAGAATCATCATTCTTTGAAAGTATATGTCTAGTAACCATAGGTGTTCCAATTGGCCTTGAATCTTCTATTCTAAATCTTTTCAACATCTCCTTGATATACTTTGATTGTGTAATATATATAGCTCCTTTGATTTGATAAACTTGTAAAGTAATAAATAATTTAATCTCTCTAAACATTGACACCACAAATTATTTCTTCATCTCATTAGCAAATGATTTGCATAATAAATCATGTTCTCAAAATATAAAGATATCTTCTTGCAATATCTTATTCTTAGATTCATTTTCAAATACAAGTTACTATTATCATTAGTTCTAGCAAAACCAATTTTCACCCAATATGTATGTAAACTTTCATACCATATAGTGATTTTTGTAACTTACATACCATTTTCTTCTTTCTAGGGTTAACAAATCCTTAAGGTTGTTCAATGTAGACTTCTTCTTCCAAAATTCCATTTTGAAATGCAGATTTGACATCCATTTGATATACCTTGAAACTTTTGTAAGCAACATATGCAAGTAATGTTCTTACTCCTTACAACCTTGCAATTGGAATAAATGTCTCTCCATAGTCAATTCCTTCCTCTTGTTCATATCGCTTACAAACCAATATTTCCTTATTCCTTGTGACTTCACCTTTCTCATTCAACTTGTTTTTGAATACCCACTTGGTTCCAATCACATTCTTATTCTTTGACCTTGGTACCAATGTCCATGTCTTGTTATTATCTATTTGACCTATTTCCTCTTCCATTACTTTAATCTAATCTTCACTATTATTGCTTAACAATTTCTCCCTCTTACTAACTTAGCTTTACTTTGACTCTAGATGCCCAAAATGTGAGGAAACAAAAGAATGTTACCATGGGTCAGTGTATGTGTTATATCACTGCCCTCTAAATTTTAAGGTACATCTCCCTTATATGCAATATATGCAATTGTGCTTTTAATATATCATTGTGATATGGGGTATGCTCTTAACCTAAGAGTAGAAAAGGATAAACCAGGATGTTCATAACTACAAACACCCCAAATAGAAATAGATTTGGGAAACTTATAACACCTAGTGGAATGAATATCATAACCTACCTTGAAGTTATTCTAACATCTATTCCTACTTCTAAGTATAAATTTACCATCTAAATGAAAAACATGAATGAAGAGATAAGAACACGAGGGAAAATGGAATCGCTTTCACTATTAGCCTTAAATTCAATGGAATCCAAACAATAACTAATAGATTCATATACATTTATCTTTCATTTCCTAATGAAACTATCTAACATTATATGATATGAACAAGAGAGGAGCAAGAATCATATATGAGGAAAGTAAATGGAATCACTTTCACTACAAATATCAAAATGAAATGGAATCCACCTAATTATCATAGGTTCACATACAATCATCCTTCAACTCTTTATGCAAAACTAATCTAAGAATGGGCAAAAAAACATGATTAGTAAACATAAATTAAATGGAATTACAGACTCATTCACCATCAAGTTTTCTAACCCTTTCATTATCAAATGAGGTTACATTGATAGTTTTTTGTTATCCATTCTTATTCCTGATAGAACAATAGTCAGATTTAGAAAATAAAATGAGAATGAAATATAAAATTATCCAATCTGTATCATGGTATGAGCATGTGGTATCTCTTCTATTGACAATTCTGAATCCATGGTATTCCTAAAAATGACCGATGTTGTTTCAACTTCCTACAGTCTCAAAAAGTTCTTTGAAAATAATTTATTCTTCATCTACTATCATTTCATGCCAAATATGCATGAATCATATTCCAATATTCACTACTAGTTTAAACTTCCATCATTAATCTTAGAACCTATGATCAAGATTATAACATGAGAAACCTCTTTATATCTTTCCTTTATATTTTCTTAGTGGGTTCCTCTTGTTGCTATGCCACTATAAATAATGATCAAGCAACTTTATATAGTGACATAATGATGATCATGGATCTATTTCTGATCTGACAATGGTAACAAGATGATGCTAGTCCCTTTGTTTTATGGCATAGGTCCACTTTCTCTAGCTAGGCACATCATATCTGACAAGTGACATCATTTCATTGTGTGAAGGATCTAACATGGACTTGTTTTTGTTTATAACTAAGTTCTAACTGTACCTTATGAAAAGTGATGGCCCACTAGACACATGTTGTTCCCTTGCTATGTCATTATGAATAATGGTCAAGTAAGTCTACATAGTGAGATAGTGACAAATGTAGATTCATCTTGATTTGATGATGTTCATTTAAAGATTTTAACTCACTCCAGTTATATACCTCATGGCATACATGTGGTAGCACTTTATTGTCTGATGTCAGACATTTTTGCCTCATTGGCACCTCGTGACTACATTTTGATGTCACTCTATGAGAGATGATGGCCTACTAGACATGTGCCTTCATGTCGCTATGTGACATAGAATAATGATTGAGCATCTTTATATAGTGACATAACAACCTTTGTCGATCCTCTTTGATTTGATGATCAATGAGATGTATTTAACTTTTTTTTGAACAAAACCCAATATGATAAGTAAGCATCTAACTTTTCAATTGGCCAATAACATACATTCTTTCATTAAATTAACTTTTCAACTTAGGGATGTGGATAATTAGATGTGTTTAATTCATCAAATTGATTATAACTTTGATCTTTTCCACCTTTGACTTAGGCCTATGGGGCCCAGGGGGCAGGTGGCATGTAGGGTGAGATGCCTGCTAGATTCAAATGGACCTCTCCGAGTTTGATCTTCACCACCTTTGACTTAGTTCTTTCACTATTTCTACATTTTTCTATATTATATTCAACTGATTTTACTTCTGTCTTGTTTTCACAAACTATATATCAGTCTTCAGTCTTAGTCTTCAATTTTTCTCTTCTATATTTTCTCTTTATATGAGTATGATCTCCTCCATTTAATCTGAATAGAAGATAGAATCCATTACATTATTCTTTTATTCCCACCTAGAAAACTCAGAGGGAAAGATAAGAGAGGAAACCCTAATGGAAACCTAGACAAAACATAGATATGACATCTCATGTGCCTTGACTGATACCTTAGAATCTTGAATAATATAGGGGACCGATATCATGGAAAAAGTTGGCTCTAACTAGGGAACTAGGCATGTTAGTGCCTAGGTAAGAATCTAGCAATCTTTGGTTTTGAAACAAGATTGGAAAAAACACAACAACAAGCTACCTAATTTGTTTATTACAAAAAACACCAAATAGAAAATATCAGTGCCTAGTCCATGGGTTCTAGAGTCTAAAATAACATAAGGAGATGGTATGCATTTGGGTGTTGGGGAAACAGGGTAGATAACACAAAAGAAAAGAAAACACACAGAATGCATGAAAGAAAAGAAAAACAACTACACTAAACACACACACACCTAACCTAACATATTTGTAGAGGTGAGATGAATCTCACCTTATGGAACCAACAACAAAATATATTCAAGTGAATCCACTTACTAATTGACTGAAGTAGGATCCTCTTCTCCACAATTGATTTTGGTCTCTAAGTAGGGTCCCTACTTGTAGTAGGAGAAACAACATGGAAGCTCCACATATTTCTTTGGTTACATGCACTAGCTAGCTATACATCCATTTAGGTCCAAACAACCATGCCTAGTCATATAATTCATTATCTTTGATTTCATGTTTCATGTCATTCTCATGATGGTCTTCTATTGATGCAGGAGCATCTAGAGGTATAAGGGCAATCTTGTGTCACCCAAAAAAAAAAGTACTTAGATTTATTTATTTTTCCATGTGTTTTCATTTTTAGATACCGATTTGGGTCAAATAAAGGTTCCAACTCACACAGTTCCACAATTAGTGTTCTGGGTTGGAGTTTTTAATCACCTTGGGATACATGTAAATGCCAAAAAAATAGGATTATGTAATTGAGCCATAATTATGGTTAGTTAGAAGGTGTAAATTGGAGGTATTATTAAAATTGTAATTTAGAATATTCTAGAAAAAGAATCAGGTCAAAAGGCTGCACAGTTTGAAAGTTATCGTAGTTTTTTAGTTTTTGGAGACCTCCTAAGAATGCTTTAAAGTCAAGTTTTCAGAATTAAATGACCTTGTACAGGGCTGAAAATGGGGTAAGAGTGAAGTTCATCCATAGGGCTATAGAGCACTTCAAGAGCTTTCCAAAAATGTAAACAGTTCATCAATCGGAGCTACGATTCAAAAGTTATGCCTCCCGAAAGTTTGGTTACCGTTTCTGGATTCTTCTAATTTTGTGCCGACTTCTAATGTGACTTATGGAGCCTTCTATTTGGTTGGTGGATGCCAAATAGAACTTTCTAGAATTTATTCCTAATCTTTAACCCTTTGGGGTCTATTTAAGAACATTTCTGGCATTGTAAAAGGCAGTTCAGAGTGGAGTTTGAGAGAAGGTACTTGGAGAAGAAATTATCTCCAGTTTCATGCTATTGTAAGCTCATAGGGCATGTTTTGGAGTCTATTTTCTCTTCACTAAGTGTACTAGCATATTTTCATAGTTAATAAATTTTTCCCTTTCTTGTTGTGTCCATTCTATTATTTGTCTTGACCCCATCAGGTGGTATCAGAGCAAGGTTTTCTTGAGTGTGTAGACAGAGTGTCGATTGTGAGGCAGTTTGCACCAAGACTATGTGGTTGTGGGTTTGAGTTAAGAAGATGCCTCCATGAAGAGAGCATGGTGGAAGGGCTAGAGCTATTAATCTTGAGGAGGTCAGAGCCCTTTGAAGGTATATTCAAGCATTGTAGGAGGAGCTCCGTAGAGGAACAAATGTTGCTGCAGGCGACGAAAGTGAGGATGACAATGAAGAAGAAGAAATTGGATTGGAAGGGGAAGTTGAAGGGGTGGTTCTAAACTAGGTAGAGGAGAGGCTTTTTAGGACCATTACTAATTTTGGTAAAAGACCTACAATTGATGTGGGTGTATTTTCAAGAAATCTGAAACTGGATGAGTTGATTGACTGGATCAATGAATTGGAGGAGAACTTTGAGTATGAGGATATTAGGCACCCAGATAGGGTTATGTTTGCTAAGGCCAAACTAAAAGGCCATACCAAAATCTGGTGGCAAGAGGTTCAATTGGAAATAAATAGAAGAGGAAAGGATAAGATCACAAGGTGGGATTGCATGGTGGACAAACAAAAGAAGCAATTTTATTCCTATTGACTACGAGCTTTATTTGTTTAAGAAGATGCATGGGTTAAAGCAAGCAAGAAAATCAGTTTAGGAATATGGAGGAGTTTTATCAAATTTTGATTAGAGCAGGGCATGCAAAAGAAAATAAGGAGAAGGTTGCTCATTATATTAGTGGGTTACGAACTATCATCCAGGAGGAATTAAGTTTGGTAAGAATGACCAGCGTTGAAGAGGCATACCAATTTTTCCTATGAGTTGAAGAGAAGCTAAATAAAAAGTTTGAAGGGAGACAAAGAGGGCATGGTCAAGGAGGAAGGGGCAATGGTAGGTCATTTGGAGGTCAAAATTAGACCCAAAGAAGAAATGAAGATGTGGGTAATGGCAAGAACTAGAGGAACAAGGATTTCAACCACTCTTGTGATCAAAACTTTGGAGATTAGAGAGGAAGAGGTAGAGGACATGGACAAGGTTTAGGAAGAGGAGGCTTTTGCAGTACCTATTTCCATTGCAATGAACAAGGCCATCATGCCTTTAAATGCCCTCAATGATAAGGAAGAACAGATAGGAGAGCTGAGGGCCAAGCTAGGGTTGCTCATGTAGATGAGGATGCACAATCATCACATTTAGAAGATGCAAAAAGAGGAGAGACTTTAGTAAATGAAAGGGTTCTACTAAGTGGGGAGATTGAATCGGGACAAAGGAGTAGTCTATTTCGTACTAGGTGTAAATGTGAGAATAAATGTTGTGATGTGATCATTGATGGTGGTAGCACTAAAAACATGGTGTTAGGAGAGATGGTCTCTAAGCTGAAGCTCAAGAGGGAGAAACACTCCCAGCCCTATCGGATCGCTTGGGTGAAGGATGATCATAATGTCCTAGTAAGTGAACAATGTTTAGTGAAGTTCAAAATTGGGAGTTACCATGATGAAGTTCTCTATGATATTATTCAAATGGATGTCTGCCATCTATTGTTGGGAATAAAATGGCAGTTTGATAGGCATGTGGTACATGATGGTCCTGCAAACACATACTCTCTAACAAAGGATGGAGTTCACCACAAACTGAAGCCCATGGTAAAGGAAGATGAAAAGGTATGCAATAGTGCTAGGATCTATCTTGTTGATGGAAGAAATTTTTTAGATGGCATGAAACATCAGTGTATGTGCTATGCTTTGATTCCTAGAAAAGATAAGGAAGATAGTAGTGAAATACCACTTGAAGTTTTAGATTTATTATGTGAGTTTGGAGATATCATCTCTAATAATGTTCTAGAAGGATTGCCACCAGTAAGGCAAATCAGTCATTAGATAGATTTAATCCCAGGAGCTAGTTTGCCTAACAAGGCTACTCATAGGATGACTCCTAGTAAAACTAAGGAGCTAAATAGACATATTTAGGGGCTATTGAGGAAGGGTTTGATTCGAGAGAGTTTGAGTCCATGTGCAGTACCTACAATACTAACACCAAAAAAAGATGGAGAGTGGAGAATGTGTATAGACTCTCGAGCTATAAACAGGATAACCATCAAGTATCAATTTTCTTTGCCAAGAATGGATGACCTTATGGACTTCTTGAGTGGGGCTCAATACTTCACAAAGATAGACCTCAAGAGTGACTATCACCAGATATGGATATGCGAAGGAGATGAGTGGAAAAATACCTTCAAGAACAAGAAGGGTCTTTATGAGTGGCTAGTCATGCCCTTTGGATTGACGAACACCCCAAGCACCTTCATGCGGCTTATGAATGATGTACTTAATAAGTTCTTGGGAAAATTTATTATTGTCTATTTGGATGATATTTTAATTTTCAGCAAGATTTTGGAAGAGCATTTATTGCATATTCGTAGTGTCCTTGAAAGGTTAATGGAAGAGAAACTATTAATTAATTTGAAGAAGTGTATCTTTTCAAAAAGGGAGTTAGTCTACTTGCGGTTTGTTATATCACCTGAAGGTCTTAAAATGGATCCAAAGAAGGTAAAAGCCATCTTAGAATGGCCTACTCCAAGGTTTGCTACTAAGGTGAGATTATTTCATGGTCTAGTTAGTTTTTACAGGAAGTTCATTAAGAATTTTAGTGCCATATGTGCACCCTTGACTGACACAATAAGAGGGGATAGAAAAGAGTTCAAATGGACTATGGAAGTTGTGAGAAGTTTTGAATTGCTAAAGAAGAAGGTGATAGAACAACCTATGTTGGCACTTCCTAATTTTAGCAAGGTGTTCTAGGTGGATTGTGATGCTAGTGGCAGCACTATTGGGGCTGTATTAAGCCAAGGAGATAAGCCTATTGCATATTTTAGTGAAAACTTGAATGATGCGAAAAAGAAGTATTCTGTTTATGATCAAGAGTTCTATGCAATAGTTTAGGCCTTAAAGAAATAGAGGCATTAATTATTGCCAAATGAATTTTTTTTATATACTGATCACCAGACATTACAGTATCTAAATAGCCAAGGTAAATTAAACCAAAGGCATATGAAGTGGGTAGAGTTCTTGCGGAGCTATACATTTGTGTTGAAGCATAGAAGTGGAAAATCTAACAGGGTTGTAGATGCATTAAGTAGGAGACAGTTGTTGATCATAGTAATGCAGGTTGAAGTAGTTGGGTTTGCTGAACTCAAGAATCTATACCCTGAGGATCCTGATTTTGCTGAAGCATGGAAAGCTTGTAAAGAACCTATTGCTGTAGATAGAACTAAGTGGTTAGACTATCTAATTCAAGATGGTATGTTGTTCAAGGGCAGTCAATTATACATTCAAAGGAATTCCATGAGGGAAAATTTGATTAAGGAGAAACACAATGGAGGGATGGCAGAACATTTTGGTTGAGATAAGACCATTTCCATTCTTAGAGAATATTATTTTTGGCCTCAGATTTCACAGGATGTGAAGAAGTTTGTACAAAGTCACCAGATTTGTCAAGCGGCCAAGGGATTTAGTCACAATACTAGACTTTATTAGCCATTGCTTGTTCCATCAAAGCCATGGGAGGACATAAGTATGGATTTTGTTCTTGGATTGCCGAGGACACAAAGGGGTAATGACTCATTATTTGTGGTAGTTGATAGGTTCTCCAAAATGGAACATTTCATTCCATGCCATAAAACTCATTATGTTGTCCATATTACAGACTTGTTTTTCAGAAGAGGTGGTAAGACTACATGGCCTCCCAAAGAGTATAGTTTCTGACAGAGACACTAAATTTGTGGGGTATTTCTGGAGAACATTGTGGAAGAAGTTGAGAACAGACTTGAAGATCAATTCTACACATCACCCACAAACTAAAGTGGTAAATAGAAGTTTGGACAATTTGTTAAGATGCTTAGTTGGGGATAAGCCCAAGGGATGGGATTTGATTCTACCACAAGCAAAATTTTCTTACAATAACTCTATAAATAGAAGTATTGGTAGATCACCATTCCAAATTGTATATGGAAGTAGCTTAAGGATTGCACCAAAATTGAGGAAGATAGAGTAAGGGGAGAGGACAAGTGCTGAAGTAGAAGAATTTGCTAAACATATCAAGTGTCTACATGAGGAGGTCCAGGCACACATTACCAAGATGAACCAATAGTATAAAGTTAGGGCTGATCAAAGGAGGAGACATAAGGAGTTCCAAGTAGGGGATCTAGTCATGGTACACTTAAAAAAAGGAGAGATTTCTAGTAGGTACTTACAACAAGCTGAAGATGAAGAAATTTGGCCCCTACAAAATTCTAAAGAAACATGACTCAGGAAATGCATATGAGGTGGAGTTGCTAGATGGAATTCACATTTCTCCTATCTTCAACATTGCAAACCTGTGATGGGGACACAACCCAAGCACAGAATGGACACACCAGGAAAATGGAGATTGTATTAACTATGAAAATAAGCTAGTACATATAGTACAGAGAAAATAGACTTCAAAACATGCCCTAAGGGCTTACAATAGCACAAAACTGGAGATAATTTCTCCTTTTGGTACCTCCTCTCAAATCCCACTCTGAACTACCTTTTACAATGCCAAAAATGTCCTTAAATAGACCCCAAAGGGTTAAAGACTAGGAGTAAATTCTAGAAAGTGCTAGTAGGCATCCACCGACCAAGTAGAAGGCTCCAGAAGCCATGTTAGAAGTTGGTGCAAATCTAGAAGAATTCAAAAATGGTAACTAAACTTTCGAGAGGCATAACTTTTGAACCGTAGCTCCGATTGACGAACCATTTACATTTTCAGAAAGCTCTCAAAGTGCTCTATAGCACTATGGACCAGATTTGCTAGTATTCCATTTTTTGGCAATTTTTGAGGTCATTTAATGCCCCTAACCTGACTTTGAAGCATTCTTAGGAGGTCTCCAAAAACTAAAAAACTATGATAACTTTCAAACCGTGGGCCTTTTGACCTAATTCTTTTTCTGGAATGCTCTAAATTGCAATTAAATTTATCTGGCCAATCTACACCTCCTATTTCACCAAAATTATGGCTCAATTACAGACTCCTATTTTTTTTGGCATTTACACATATCCCAAGGTGTTCAAATACTCTATCCTAGAACACTGATAGTGGAATTGTGAGAGTTGGAAACTTTATTTGACCCAAATGAGTATTTAGAAATGAAAACACATGAACCAGAAACTAAGTATAAGTACATTTTTTTAGGTGACACAAGATTGCCCTTATACCTCTGGATGCTCCTGCATCAGACACCTAGGGTAGGTTGAAAAGTGACCCTATCACTTTATGAATGGTAGAGGAAATCCCAAATGGGAAACCTTAGCTGCTCAAATCCAAGTTGAGTCCTCTATCGGCCATCCTTTCCACTTGACCAAATACTCTTTATACTGCCTATTTCTGGTACTCCTACGCACACGATGATCTAGAATGTCTTCTATCTCCTCCTTCTTAGAAGCAAGAATTGGACATGGCTCTAACATCAGTTCCTCATCTGCACCATCATCATGATAGTCTATTAAGTCTGCAATGTTGAAAATAAGAGAAATGTGAATACCATCTGGCAACTCCACCTCATATGTATTTCTTGAGTCATGTTTCTTCAGAATTTTGCAAGGGCCAAAATTTCTTCATTTTTAGCTTGTTGTAAGTACCGGATGGAAATCTTTCTTTTCGTAAGTGTACCATGACTAGATCCCCTACTTGGAATTCCTTATGTCTTCTCCTTTGATTAGCCCTAGCTTTATACTCTTGATTTATCTTGGTAATGTGTGCTTGAACCTCCTCATGTAGACGCTTGATATGTTCAACAAATTCTTCAGCTTCAACACTTGTCCTCTCCTCTTGCTCTATCTTCCTCAATTTTGACACAGTCCTTGGGCTACTTTCATATACAATGTGGAATGGTGATCTACCAGTACTCCTATTTACAGAGTTATTGTAAACAAACTCGGCTTGTGGTAGAATCAAGTCCCACCCCTTGGGCTTATCCCCAACTAAACATCTCAGAAAATTGCCCAGACTTTTGTTTGGTCATCAGTCTGTGGGTGATGCGTGGAACTAAATTTCAAGTCTATTCTCAACTTTTTCCACAATGTTCTTGTTGGGAATGATTGAAAAGATCATGAGAAAAGTTGTTGGAATGATATATGGAAATGGTAAAGAATGTTCTCAATCATTGTTTTGTCATTGATGTCAAAATTGCTACTTGCAAGAATGACAATTGCTTTAGTGATCCAAATACTATCAATTGGTTGATTGTCAAGGAGGAGGAAATCAATAAGATGTAACTAGAACACCTAGAGAAAGGTTGAAGTTATGATGTTATAATGAAGTAAAAGGATCAACTAAGCCATTGATGAAAAAGTGTATTTGATGACATACTATAAGATACAGAAAATGGGCACACTGATACATATCAAAGATGTAAGGTTTTAGCTAAGACATTTGTAAAGCTCAACTAAGTTCATTAGAGTTCAAGTGCCGAGCAAGTTCAAGTGTCGAGTACCAGTAAAACCAATGATGCCAAGTAACACAGAGATGCCGAGTACCAGCAAATCAATAATACCGAGTTGCTACATTATTTTGAAAATCAAAGATTTGCCAGATCTAAGCCAACAAGGTTGTTATCTAGAAGTTTGTGAATTAAAATGGAAGATAAAAATGATGAGCTAGTGGCACAAAACACCATGTAAAACATTTTGTTTTACAACTGACGAAGTTTGAAGATAAGAACAAGATATGCGATAGATACATTGTATCCTACCTAATCCATTCGAAACCCTAAAATTGGAAAGGGAGAAATGAGTGGCAAAGGAAAATCAGATTTCTATTTAAGGAGTCATAAGTTAATGAAAAAAGAGAGAGAGAGAGGCAGTCAAGCATGAAAACATGAAATGCTGAAGGAGGTGCTAGGGAGATAAGAGAGCATAGTGACTCTGTTTTAGTAAGAAGACCCTTGATATGGATGCATTGGTACAATGAGTTAGAAGACTCAAGGAGACAAAGCTTGAGAAGAAGTCAAGCACCAAGAGCTGAAGTGATTGAAGCCAAGTATTAGGATTGAACTGAAAGGGTGATCTAAAATCTGCAAAGTATGTTGTAAGTAAAATTAGATCAAAAGACCATTATCGTTACTTTCTAGCAATTGTAACAGTATGTTTAAATCCTATGGACTTAGGTTGGTTTAATAGCCATGTGATAAATCCTTTAACAGGGTGACATTCCAAGTGAATGTTCTCAAGTCCTTTAACCAGGTCCATTCCTAACAGTTTGGTGAAATCCTCTAACAAGGTCACATTTAACAGTGTGTTGTAAGCCTTTAATAGGGTAGGCTTTTAAAAGGGCATCACTTTAGAATAGTGAGAATCAAGTAGCATGTTACTGGTGGTTTTTTCCAAATTGGGTTTCCACGTAAATCATTGTGTCATGTGTTGATCTTGCATGTTTTATCTTTGCATGTTGATTTACTGCAACTTGCTAATATGGTTGATTTAAAGTTTGGATGGATGAAAAGTGTATGGATTCATTAAAAGTAGTGAAAAAATATTAATAGGGCATTTGGACCTTGGATAACTGATTCAATCCCCCCTCTCAGTTATTCTAAAGAATTCTAACAATTGGTATTAGAGCTTTACTGCTGATTCAGTTTAAAGGAACTATAAGCATAAAAGATCAAAATGCCTAAGAGAGAAGTTCCCAAGCTAAATAAAGACCACTTTGTTGCATGAAAAAGCTTGATGAAGCTACATCTTGGATCCATAGGAGATTATGCT
The DNA here is from genome assembly GCA_028749045.1 of Cupressus sempervirens. NCBI lineage: Eukaryota > Viridiplantae > Streptophyta > Pinopsida > Cupressales > Cupressaceae > Cupressus > Cupressus sempervirens. Next base: position 774,738,124 of record CM053783.1, on the reverse strand, counting down.
CAAAATTCAATTGTCACTGAACATGTAGAACCAACAGGTGCTCCTACTGCAGAAGAGATGAAAAACAAGCAAGAACATAATTAGACAATGCTGGAAATTGCCTCTGCACTCAGCTATGCTAAATATGATGATATCAAAGGATGTGATATTGCATTCAAAATTTGGAAAGCCCTATTAGACATCTATGGAGGAGATCAAAATGTGCAAAGAGAAAAAAAAGAAAGTCTCAGAGGAAAGTTTGATGACATGAAAATGGAGGAAAATGAGAACATTGCCCAGGATGGTGCAACAATAAAAGAAGTGGTAAGTGCAATAAGATGCTTGAGTGGTCAAATGGATGAAGATACTATTAATAGTAAATCCTTAAGAACCTTTCTTTCTATCTATGCTATTAGAGTATCAGAAATACAAGAGCTAAGATGTATACTAGGAAACAATTTAAGTTTTGAAGGAATATTAGGTAGACTCACTACATTTGAGTTATCTAATTTTGACAACTACAAACTAGAGAATGTTGAATCTGCCTTTAAGGCCAAGTTATCACTAAAAGATGCTAAACAGGTGAAATCAAACAAAGGAAGAAAAATGAAGTATGTATCCAGTGACAACAACACTGATGAGGAAGATGTAGAACAATTGGAAGCATTGCTTGCTAGAAGATTTCACAAAGGTAAAGGAAAATTCAAAGGTAAGATGCCTATCATTTGTTTCAATTGCAATGAAGTAGGTCATATTGCTACCAGGTGCCCACAGAAAAAGGATTATAAGAAAGGCAACAAAAACAAATTTAGAAGAGATGATGACAAAAGAGATTACAAAGAAAAAGGTAAGAAGTGTTACATTGTTGAAGAAGATTCTGATGAAAGTAATGATGAAGTAGTTTATGTAGCCATGAAGGATCAATCTGATGAAGAAGAACCCATTGCACTGGTAACATGTATGAACAACAATGATAGGTGGATCATAGACAGTGGATGCTCACATCACATGACAGGAGACAAAAGTAAGTTTGTTAACTTTACTCAGTATGATGGAAATAGTGTTAGATTTGGAAATGATGCTCCATGTCAAATCAAAGCTAAAGGTTCCATTAAGCTCACAGAAAAAATTTCATGTGATAATGCATACTATGTTGAAGGATTAAACTACAATTTACTAAGTGTCTCATAGTTAGGCAATATAGGATGCAAAGTGGAATTTGGAAACAAAACTGCAAAAATCTATGATACTGATGGTAAACTGATAGGAAAAGGAGATCAAACAAGGAATAATCTATTTTACCTTGATATGGATGATGTTTCTTGTTTTATTGCAAAATTTGATGATGAATGGTTATGGCATAGAAGATTATGTCATGTCAAATTTGACAATCTGGTCAACATCAGTAAAATGAAGAAAGTCAAAGGTTTACCAAAATTGAAGAAGCTTGATAATATCATGTGCAAACAACGTCAGCTAGGAAAAATGACTAAGTCAAGTTTCAAGAGAAAAAACTATACATCTAAAGAAGTACTTGAATTAGTTCATACTAACTTATTTGGTCCAATGGAAGTACAAATCTATAGAGGAGATAAATACATAATGTTGTTTGTTGATGACTATTCCAAGATGATGATTGTTATGTTTTTAAAAAAAAAATTTGATGCTTTTCAAATGTTTAAGTGGTATGTGGCTAGAGTTGAAAAGGAAACAAAAAAAAGCTTGAAATGCTTAAGATCAGACAGAGGTGGTGAATTCACATCAAATGAATTCGAGATATTCTGTAATGATAAAGGAATCAAAAGACAAACATCAGCTCCTAGAACTACCCCATAGAATGGAATTTCTGAAAGAAGAAATAGATCTGTGATTGATTGTGCCAGAACACTAATGATGGAAAAGACTATTGCTCTAAAATACTAGAGAGAAGTTGTAAGTGTAGCTGTTCATACATTGAATCGAGTACAAGTCAAGAAAGGAATATATACAACACCTTTTGAATTATGGTATGGTCACTCACCCAATGTAAAACATTTCAAAGTGTTTGGTTGCAAATGCTTTATCCTTAAAGATGTTAGAAATGGAAAATTTGATGCAAAAAGTGATGAAGGTATATTTCTTTGTTATTCCACTAGAAGTAAGGCATATAAGTGTTTGAATATTAACACTAACAAAATTGTGGAAAGTACAAATGTAAATTTTGATGAGCATACAGAAGTCCAAGCTGAAGTACCAAAGAAAATGGAAGAGTACAAAGCCTTTGTGTATTCTTATGAAGGAATGATTGTTGATGAGGATGATGTCAATCAAATTGACAATCAACAACAAGTATCCGTTTCAGCCGAGTCACAACTAGTGAATGCCGAGTTGCATTCAGAAGCCGAGTTGCAGAATGAAGAAAATGCACAATTAGATTTTGAAGATAGTACACATGATGAAGAACAACCTGAAAATGAAGTACATAGTGATCTTGAATATGAAATATCAAACATGGAAACAAGGACAGAGCCAAGATTATCCAAATATGTAAAAAGACATCACCCTGCTGAACAGATAATTGGTGACAAAAATGCAAGACCAATGACAAGGAACAAACTAAGACATGAATCATTTCTTATTAGCCAATCTGAACCCAGGACAATATATGGTGCATTACAAGATGATAACTGGTGTAAAGCTATGGAAAAAGAAATTGATCAAATAAAGAAAAATAAAACCTGGATTTTGGTTCCCAGACCAACTGACAAGAATGTGACTAGCACCAAGTGGGTATTCAGAAACAAGCTAGATGAGAATGGTGAGATTACTAGAAACAAAGCTAGATTAGTATGCAAGGGTTATGCTCAAGAAGAAGGAATAGACTATGGGGAAACATTTGCCCCTATTGCTAGAATGGAAGGAGTAAGAACTTTACTTGCATATGCTGCCTAAAAAGATTTTAAAGTCTATCAGATGGATGTAAAATCTACTTTCTTAAATGGTATACTAGAAGAAGTCTACATTAAACAACCAGAAGAATTTGTTGATGAAAACAACAAAGATATGGTGTGTAAGCTACATAAAGCACTCTATGGTTTGAAACAAGCACCTAAAGCATGGTATGAGAGACTTCACAAGTATTTAGTGCAAATTGGATTTGAAAGAACTAATGATAACAAGAACATGTACATCAAAGTAGAAGAAGGTAAAGACATTATTGTATCTGAAATCTTTGTGGATGACATAGTGTTTGGTGGAAAAGAAGTGCTTTGCAAAGACTTTGCTGACAAAATGAAGCATGAATTTGAGATGTCTATGTTTGGAGAAATCAAATTTTTTTTTGGATTTCAAGTACATCAACTCAAACATGGTATATTTGTGACACAATAAAAGTACATCAAAGAGATTCTTAAAACATTTGGATTGGAGGAATCCAAACCAGTTAGTACACCAATGGCAATAGGAAATAAGCTGTCCAAAAATGATGAATCAATTGAAGTCAATCAAACAATGTATAGATTCATGATTGGAAAATTACAATATGTTGTACATAGTAGACCATACATAGCATTAGCAGTTGGAATAGTAGCCAGATTCTCTGCTAATCCCAAAGAAAATCATCTCATAACAGTAAAAAGAATAATGAGATATCTTAAAGGAACTGATAACTTTGGTCTATACTACAAAAAGAATGAAAAATTTGAACTCAATACATATACAGATGCAGATTAGGGAGGCAACATTGATGATAGAAAAAGCACAAGTGGAGGTGCATTATTTCTAGGCAAAAGGCTAGTTACCTAGATCAACAAGAAACAAACATGTACATCCTAGTCCACTGCAGAATTAGAATATGAAGTAGCTACAGTCAATTGCACAAACATTGTATGGTTCACACATCTATTGAAAGGAATGAAAGAAGAGGTAACAAAACCTGTGATATTATATTGTGATAATAAAAGTGCTATAAACATATCCAAAAATCCAGTGATGCATGCAAAAACCAAACATATTGCAATCAAGTATCATTATGTTAGAGAATTGGTAGAAGACAAACAAGTGAAGTTGGAATACATTCACACAAAGGAACAAACTGCAGATATCTTCACCAAACCATTGCCCAAGGATGCTTATGAATATCTTAGAGGCAAGTTGGGGGTAATACCCCAACTCAAGTATTTTAAACTAACAAGGATGCTGCCCTACATTAACAGAAATAAATCATTGAAATATCAGAAGAATGATGCTAAGGATGATAGCAGGTGTAGAAAATCCAAATCAGTCACAAGCATGGTGACAGAGGGAGAATATAACAAGAAGCCAAAGCTCATATTTTGCATAATAAAGATGCTACATCTTTGGCATTTATGTCAAAGAGGGAGAAATGTGAAACTTGATCAATACAAAGTAAGAAGGAAGAAATATATATGAAAGAGGGAGATATATGAGATCAGCTAGTAAAGATGATGCATATGAAAGAGGGAGATATATAAGATTAGTAGTAAACTTCAAACAACAAAGAAATATAGCAGACAACGTATACAATCTTGGTGGTAACTAAGTTGATCAATTGATCAGTTTGGTTTGCCATCAATGCCAAAGAGGGAGATTGTTGGGAATGATTGAAAAGATCACGAGGAAAGTTGTTGGAATGATATATGAAAATGGTAAAGAATGTTCTCAATCATTGTTTTGTCATTGATGTCAAAATTGCTACTTGCAGGAATGACAATTGCTTTAGTGATCCAAATACTATCAATTAGTTGATTGTCAAGAAGGAGGAAATCAATAAGATGTAACTAGAACACCTAGAGAAAGGTTGAAGTTATGATGTTATAATGAAGTACAAGGATCAACTAAGCCATTGATGAAAAAGTGTATTTGATGACATACTATAAGATACAGAAAATGGGCACACTGATACATATCAAAGATGTAAGATTTTAGCTAAGACATTTGTAAAGCTCAACTAAGTTCATTAGAGTTCAAGTGCCAAGCAAGTTCAAGTGCCGAGCACCAGTAAAACCAATGATGTAGAGTAACACAGAGATGCCAAGTACTAGTAAATCAATAATGTTGAGTTGCTGCATTATTTTGAAAATCGAAGATTTGCCAGATCTAAGCCAACAAGGTTGTTATCTAGAAGTTTGTGAATTAAAATGGAAGATAAAAATAATGAGCTGGTGGCACAAAACACCATGTAAAGCATTTTTTTTTTACAACTGATGAAGTTTGAAGATAAGAACAAGCTATGAGGTAGATACATTGTATATTACCTAATCCATTCAAAAATCTAAAATTGGAAAGGGAGAAATGAGCGGCAAAGGAAAATCAGATTTCTATTTAAGGAGTCATAAGTTAATGAAAAAAGAGAGAGAGAGAGAGGTGGTCAAGCATGAAATGCTAAAGGAGGTGCTAGGGAGATAAGAGAGCATAGTGACTCTATTTTAGTAAGAAGACCCCTGATATGGATGCATTGGTACAATGAGTTAGAAGACTCAAGGAGATGAAGCTTGAGAATAAGTCAAGCAGTAAGAGCTGAAGTGATTGAAGCCAAGCATTAGGATTGAACTGAAAGGGTGATCTAAAATTTGCAAAGTATGTTGTAAGTAAAATCACATCAAAAGACCATTATCGTTACTTTCTAACAATTGTAATAGTAAGTTTAAATCCTATGGACTTAGGTTGGTTTAATAGCCATGTGATAAATCCTTTAATAGGGTGACATTCCAAGTGAATGTTCTAAAGTCCTTTAACCAGGCCCATTCCTAACAGTTTGGTGAAATCCTCTAACAAGGTCACATTTAACAGTGGGTTGTAAGCCTTTAAGAGGGCATGCTTTTAACAGGGCATCACTTCAGAAGAGTGAGAACCAAGTAGCATGTTACTTGTGGTTTTTCCCAAATTGGGTTTCCACGTAAATCATTGTGTCATGTGTTGATCTTGCATGTTTTATCTTTGCATGTTGATTTACTGTAACTTGCTAATATGGTTGATTTAAAGCTTGGATGGATGAAAAGTGTATGGATTCATTAAAAGTAGTGAAAAAGTATTAATAGAGCATTTGGACCTTGGATAACTGATTCACCCCCCCCTCTCAGTTATTCTAAAGAATTTTAACAGTTCTCTAGAAATAACCCACAAATTTAGTGTCTCTGTCAGAAACTATACTCCTTGGAAGACCATGTAGTCTTACCACTTCTCTGAAAAACAAGTTTATAATATGGATAGCATCATGAGTTTTGTGGCATAGAATGAAATGTGCCATTTTGGAGAACCTATCAAGCACCACAAATACCGAGTCATTACCCCTTGGTGTCCTCAACAATCCAAGAACAAAAACCATACTTATGTCCTCCCATGTCTTTGATGGAACAAGCAATGGCTCATATAGTCCCGTATTGTGGCTAAATCCCTTGGCAACTCTGTACAAACTTCTTCACATCTTGTGAAATCTAAGGCCAAAAATAATGTTCTCTAGGAATGGAAATGGTCTTATCTCGACCAAAATGTCCTGCCATCCCTCCACTGTGTTTCTCTTTAATCAGATTTTCCCTCATTGAACTCCTTGGAATGCATAATTGGCTGTCCTTGAATAACATACCATCCTGAATAAGATAGTCTAACCACTTAGTTCTATCTACAGCAATAAGCTCTTTACAAGCTTTCCATGCTTTAGCAAAATTAGGATCTTCAGGGTACAGATTCTTGAGTTCATCAAACTCAACTACTTCAACCTGTATTATTGTAAGCAACAACTCTCTCCTACTTAGTGCATCTGCAACCCTGTTAGATTTTCCACTTCTATGTTTCAACACAAATGTATAGCTCTGCAAGAACTCTACCCACTTCATATGCCTCTGATTCAATTTACCTTGGCTATTTAGGTATTGTAATGCCTGGTGATTAGTATACAAAACAAATTCCTTTGGAAATAAATAATGCCTCCATTTCTTTAAGGCCTGAACTATTGCATAGAACTCTTGATCATAAAAAAAATACTTCTTATTTGCATCATTCAAATTTTCACTAAAATATGCAATAGGCTTACCTTCTTGGCTCAATACAGCCCTAATAGCGCTACCACTAGCATCACAATCCACCTAGAACACCTTTGAAAAATCTGGAAGTGCCAACAGAGGTTGTTTTGTCACCTTCTTCTTCAGCAATTCAAAACTTTTTGTAGCTGCTGTAGACCATTTGAACTCTTTTCTATCCCCTCTTATTGTGTTAGTTAGGGGTGCACATATGCCACTAAAATTCTTAATAAACTTCTTGTAAAAACGACCATGAAATGATCTTACCTCAGTAGCAGACCTTGGAGTAGGCCATTCCAAGATGGCTTTTACCTTCTCTGGACCCATTTTGAGACCTTCAAGTGATATAACAAACCCCAAATAAACTAACTCCCTTTTGGAAAAGATACACTTCTTCAAATTAATTAACAGTTTCTCTTCCCTTAACCTTTCAAGGACATTACAAATATGCAATAAATGTTCTTCCAAAGTCTTTCTGAAAATTAAAATATCATCTAAACAGACAATAAAATTTTTTCCCAAGAACTTCTTAAGTACCTCATTCATAAGCTGCATGAAGGTGCTTGGGGCGTTTGTCAATCCAAAGGGCATGACTAACCACTCATAAAGTCCCTCCTTGGTCTTGAAGGCTATTTTCCACTCATCTCCTTCTCGAATCTGTATATGGTGATAACCACTCTTGAGATCTATCTTTGTGAAGTACTGTGCTCCACTCAAGCAGTCCATAAGATCATCCATTCTCGGCAAAGAAAATTGATATTTGATGGTTATCCTATTTATAGCTCGAGAGTCTGTACACATCCTCCACTCTCCATCCTTATTTGGTGCAAATACTATAGGTACTGCACATGGACTTAGGCTCTCCTGAATCAAGCACTTCCTCAATAGCTTCTGAACCTGTCTATTTAGCTCCTCTGTTTTAGTAGGAGTCATCCCGTGAGCAGCTTTGTTAGCCAAACTAGCTCCTAGAATTAGATCTATCTGATGACTAATTTTCCTTACTGGTGGAAATCCTTCTGGAATATTATCAGAGATAATATCTCCAAACTCACCTAGTAAATCTAAAACTTCAAGTGGTATTTCACTACTACCTTCTTTATCTTTCTTAAGAATCAAAGCATAACACATACACTGATGTTTCATTCCATCTAAAAACTTTCTTCCATCAACAAGACAAATCCTAGCACTGCTACATACCTTTTCACCTTCCTTTTTCATGGGCTTTAGTTTGTGGCAAACTCTATCCTTTGTTAGAGAGTATGTGTTTGCATGACCATCATGTACTGCATGTCTATCAAACTGCCATGGTCTACCTAACAATAGATGGCAAACATCCATTGGAATAACATCACAGAGAACTTCATCATGGTAACTCCCAATTTTGAATTTCATGAGACATTGTTCACTTACCAGGACCTTATGATCATCTTTCACCGAAGCAATCTGATTAGGCTGGGGATGTTTCTCCCTCTTGAGCTTGAGCTTAGAGACCATCTCCTTTGACACCAAGTTGTCAGTGCTACCACCATCAATGATCACATCACAACATTTTCCCTCACATTTGCACCTAGTACGAAACAAAATCCTCCTTTTTCCTAGTTCAATCTCACCACTTAATAGGACCCTTTCATTTACCAAGGTCTCTCCTCTTTTTGCATCTTGTAAATGTGATGATTGTGCATCCTTATCCACATGAGCAACCCTAGCTTAACCCTTAGCTCTGCTATCTATCCTTCCTTGTCATTGAGGGCATTCAAAGGCACGATGACCTTCTTCATTGCAATGGAAATAGGTACCACAAAAGCCTCCTCTTCCTTGTCCATGTCCTCTACCTCTTCCTCTCTGATTGCCAAAGTCTTGATTACGGGATCGGTTGAAACCCTCATTTCTTTGGTTCCTACTATTACCCACATCTTCATTTTTCTTTTGGGTTTCATTTCGACCTCAAGATGACCTACCGCTTCCCCTTCCTCCTTGACCACACCCTCTTTGTCTCCCTTCAAACCTCTTATTCAGCTTATCTTCAACTTGTAGGGGAAACTAGTATGCCTCTTCAATGCTGGTCATTCTTACCAGACTTAATTCCTTCTAGATGCTAGGTCGCAACCCACTCATATAATGAGAAACCTTCTCCTTATTTGCCTTTGCATGCCCTGCTCTAATCAAAAGTCGATAAAACTCCTATGTATATTCTTGGACTGATCTTCCTGCTTGCTTAAGCCCATGTATCTTCTTAAAAAAATCAAGCTTGTAGTCTACAGGAATGAATTGCTTTTTTAATTTGTCCACCATGCGATCCCACCTTGTGATCTTCTCCTTTTCTCTTCTATTTCTTTCCAATTGAACCTCTTGCCACTAGATTTTGGCATGGCCTTTGCAAAATTAACCCTATATGGGTCCTTGATATCCTCATACTCAAAGTATTCTTCCAATTCATTGATCCAGTCGATCAACTCATTTGGTTTCAGATTTCCTTAAAATACACCCACATCAATTGTAGGTCTTTTCCCAAATTTAGTAATGGCCCTAAAAAGCCTTTCCTCTACCTGATTCAGAACTTCCCCATCAAATTCCCCTTCTAGTCCAATTTCTTCTTCTTCATTGTCATCCTCACTGTCGTCACCTGCGGCAACATTTGTTCCTCTACGGAGCTCCTCCTGCAATGCTTGTACCTACCTTTGGAGGGCTCTAACCTCCTCAGGATTAATAGCTCCAGCCCTTCTACCATGCTCTCTTCGTGAAGGCATCTTCTTAACTCAAACCCACAACCACACAGTCCTGGTGCAAACTGCCTCACAGTTGGCACTCTGTATACACACTCAGGAAAACCAGCTCTGATACCACTTGATGGGGACACAACCCAAGCATAGAATGGACACAACAAGAAAAGGGAGATTTTATTAACTGTAAAAATAAGCTATTACATTTAGTACAGAGAAAATAGACTTCAAAACATGCCCTAAGGGCTTACAATAGCACAAAACTGGAGATAATTTCTCCTTTTGGTACCTCCTCTCAAATTCCACTCTGAACTACCTTTTACAATGCCAAAAATGTCCTTAAATAGACATCAGAGGGTTAAGGACTAGGAGTACATTCTAGAAAGTCCTAGTAGGCATCCACCAACCAAGTAGAAGGCTCCAGAAGCCATGTTAGAAGTTGGTGCAAATCTAGAAGAATCCAAAAATGGTAACTAAACCTCTGAGAGGCATAACTTTTGAATTGTAGCTCCGATTGACGAACCATTTACATTTTCGGAAAGCTCTCGAAGTGCTCTATAGCCCTATGGACCAGATTCACTCATCCCCTATTTTTAAGCCCTTTTTGAGATCAATTAATGCCCCTAACCTGACTTTGAAGCATTCTTAGGAGGTCTCTAAAAATTGAAAAATTGCGATAACTTTCAAACCATGGGGCCTTTTGACCCGATTCTTTTTCTGGAATGCTCTAAATTGCAATTACATTCATTTGGCCAATTTACACCTCCTAGTTCACCAAAATGATGGCTCAATTACATACTCCTAATTTTTTTGGAATTTACACGTATCCCAAAGTGTTCAAATACTCTATCCTAGAACACTGATAGTGGAACTATGAGAGTTGGGACCTTTATTTGACCCAAATGGGTATCCAAAAATGAAAACAAATGAAATAGAAACTAAGTCTAAGTACATTTTTTTGGGTGACATAGGATTGCCCTTATACCTGTGGATGCTCCTGCATCAGACACCCAGGGTAGGTTGAAAAGTGACCCTGTCACTTTATGAATGGTAGAGAAAATCTCAAATGGGAAACCTCAGCTGCTAAAATCCAAATTGAGTCCTCTATTGGCTATCCTTTCCACTTGACCAAATACTCTTCATACTGCCTATTTCTGGTGCTCCTACGCACACAATGATCTAGAATGTCTTCTATCTTCTCCTTCTTAGAAGTAGGAATTGGACATGGCTTTAACATCAGTTCCTCATCTACACCATCATCATGATACTCTGTTAAGTTTGCAATGTTGAAAATAGGAGAAATGTGAATAACATCTAGCAACTCCACCTCATATGCATTTCCTGAGTCATGTTTCTTCAAAATTTTGCAAGGGCCAAATTTCTTCATTTTTAGCTTGTTGTAAGTACTGATTGGAAATCTTTCTTTTTGTAAGTGTACCATGACTAGATCCCCTACTTGGAATTCCTTATGTCTTCTCCTTTGATCATCCCTAACTTTATACTCTTGATTCATCTTGGTAATGTGTGCTTGACCCTCCTCATGTAGACGGTTGATATGTTCAGCAAATTTTTCAGCTTCAGCACTTGTCCTCTCCCCTTGCTCTATCTTTCTTAATTCTAGCACAGTCCTTGGGCTACTTTCATATACAATGTGGAATGGTGCTATACCAGTACTCCTATTTATAGAGTTATTGTAAACAAACTTGGCTTGTGGTAGAATCAAGTCCCACCCCTTGGGCTTATCCCCAACTAAACATCTCAGCAAATTGCCCAGACTTCTATTTACCACTTCTGTTTGGCCGTCTGTCTTTGGGTGATGTGTGGAACTAAATTTCAAGTCTGTTCTTAGTTTTTCCATAATGTTCTCCAGAGATACCCCACAAATTTAGTGTCGCTGTTAGAAACTATACTCCTTGGAAGACTATGTAGTCTTACCACTTCTCTGAAAAACAAGTCTGTAATATGGACATCATCATGAGTTTTGTGGCATGGAATGAAATGTGCCATTTTGGAGAACCTATCAACCACCAAAAATACTGAGTCATTACCCCTTGGTGTCCTCAGAAATGCAAGAACAAAATCCATACTTATGTCCTCCCATGGCTTTGATGGAATAGGCAATGGCTGATATAGTCCAGTATTGTGGCTAGATCCCTTGGCAACTTGACAAACCAGACCATGACCAGACCATGAAATGATCTTACCTTAGTAGCAGACCTTGGAGTAGGCCATTCCAAGATGGCTTTTACCTTCTCTGGATGCATTTTGAGACCTTCAAGTGATATAAGAAACCCCAAATAGACTAACTCACTTTTTGCAAAGAAACACTTCTTCAAATTAATTAACTGTTTCTCTTCCCTTGACCTTTCAAGGACACTACGAATATGCAATAAATGTTCTTCCAAAGTCTTTCTGAAAATTAAAATATCATCCAAATAGACAAGAACAAATTTTCCCAAGAACTTCTTAAGTACCTCATTCATAAGCCGCATGAAGGTACTTGGGGCGTTCTTCAATCCAAAGGGCATGACTAACCACTCATAAAGTCCCTCCTTGGTCTTGAAGGATATTTTCCACTCATCTCCATCTCGAATTCGTATTTGGTGATAACCACTTTTGAGATCTATCTTTGTGAAGTACTAAGCTCCACTCAAGCAGTCCATAAGATCATCCATTCTTGGCAAAGGAAACCAATATTTGATGGTTATCCTATTTATAGCTCGAGAGTCTATACACATCCTCCACTCTCCATCTATCCATCCATCTTCATTTTTATTTTGGGTTTTATTTCAACCTCCAGATGACCTATCGCTTCCCCTTCCTCCTTGACCACGCCCTCTTTGTGTCCCTTCAAACCTCTTATTCAGCTTCTCTTCAACTCATAGGGAAAACTGGTATGCCTCTTCAAAACTAGTCATTCTTACCAGATTTAATTCCTCCTGGATGCTAAGTCACAACCCAATGATATAATGAGAAACCTTCTCCTTATTTGCTTTTGCATGACCTACTCTAGTCAATTCAATAAAACTCCTCTATATATTCTTGGACTGATCTTCCTACTTGCTTAAGCCCATGCATCTTCTTAAACAAATCAAGCTTGTAGTCCACAGGAATGAACTGCTTCTTTAATTTGTCCACCATGCGATCCCACCTTGTGATCTTCTCCTTTCCTCTTCTATTTCTTTCCAATTGAACCTCTTGCCACTAGATTTTGGCATGGCCTTTCAGTTTGGCCTTTGCAAACTTAACCCTATCTGGGTCCTAGATATCCTCATACTCAAAGTATTCTTCCAGTTCATTGATCCAGTCGATCAACTCATTTGGTTTCAGATTTCCTTAAAATACACCCACATCAATTGTAGGTCTTTTCCCAAATTTAGTAATGGCACTAAAAAGCCTTTCCTCTACCTAATTTAGAACTTCCCCATCGAATTCCCCTTCTAGTCCAATTTTTTCTTCTTCATTGTCATCCTCACTATCGTCACCTGTGACAACATTTGTTCCTCTATGGAGCTCCTCTTGTAATGCTTGTACCTACCTTTGGAGGGCTCTAACCTCCTCAGGATTAACAGCTCTATCCCTTCCACCACACTCTCTTCGTGAAGGCATCTTATTAACTCAAACCCACAACCACATAGTCCTAGTGCAAATTGCCTCACAGTCGGCGCTTTGTCTACACACTCAGGAAAACCAGCTTTGATACCACTTGATGGGGACACAACCTAAGCACATAATGGACACAACAGGAAAAGGGATATTGTATTAACTATGAAAATAAGCTAGTACATTCAGTACAAAGAAAATAGACTTCAAAACATGCCCTAAGGGCTTACAATAGCACAAAACTGGAGATAATTTCTCCTTTTGGTACCTCCTCTCAAATTCCACTTCGAACTGCCTTTTACAATGCCAAAAATGTCCTTAAATAGACCCCGAAGGGTTAAGGACTAGGAGTACATTCTAGAAAGTGCTAGTATGCATCCACCGACCAAGTAGAAGGCTCTAGAAGTTGCGTTAGAGGTTGGTGCAAATCTAGAAGAATCCAAAAATGTAACCGAACTTCCGAGAGGCATAACTTTTGAACCATAGCTCCAATTGACGAACTGTTTACATTTTTGGAAAGCTCTCAAAGCGCTCTATAGCCCTATAGACCAGATTTTCTTGTGCCCCATTGTTTGGCCCTTTTTGAAGTCATTTAATGCCCCTAACCTTACTTTGAAGCATTCTTAGGAGGTCTCCAAAAACTAAAAAATTGTGATAACTTTCAAACCATGGGGCCTTTTGACCTGATTCTTTTTTTGGAATGCTCAAAATTGTAATTACATTCATTTGGCCAATTTACACGTCCTAGTTCACCAAAATGATGGCTCAATTACATACTCCTATTTTTTTGGCATTTACACGTATCCCAAGGTGTTCAAATACTCTATCCTAGAACACTGATAGTGGAACTGTGAGAGTTGGGACCTTTATTTGACCCAAATGGGTATCCAAAAATGAAAACACATGAAACAGAAACTAAGTCTAAGTACATTTTTTTGGGTGACACAAGATTGCCCTTATACCTCTTGATGCTCCTACATCAACTTGATAGAGTATCATGATGATGGTGCAGATGAGGAGCTGATGTTAGAGCCATGTCCAATTCCTACTTCTAAGAAGGAGGAGATCGAAAACATTCTAGACCATCATGTGGGCAGGAGTACCAGAAATAGGTAGTATGAAGAGTATCTGGTTAAGTGGAAAGGCCGATCGATTGAGGACTCAACTTGGATATCAGTAGTTGAGATTTCCCATTTTTGATTTCCTCTACCATCCATAAAGTGACAGGGTCACTTTTCAATCTACCCTGGGTGTCTCATGCAGGAGTATCCAAAGGTATAAGGGCAATCTTGTGTCACCCAAAAAAAAATGTACTTAGTTTCTATTTCATGTGTTTTCATTTTTGGATACCCATTTGGGTCAACTAAAGGCTCCAACTCTCACTATTCCACAATTAGTGTTCTAGGTTAGAGTTTTTAAGCACCTTGGGATACATGTAAATTCCAAAACAATAGGACTATGTAATTGAGCCATAATTATGGTGAGTTGGAAGGTGTAAATTGGAGGGATGATTAAAATTATAATTTAGAATATTCTGGAAAAAGAATTAGGTCAAATTGTTGCACAGTTTGAAAGTTATCACAATTTTTCAATTTTTGGAGACCTCTTAAGAATGCTTCAAAGCCATGTTCATGGCATTAAATGACCTCATATAGGGCCAAAAAATGGGGGATGAGTGAAGCTCATCCATAGGGCTATAGAGCACTTTAGAGCTTTTTGAAAATGTAAATGGTTTATCAATTGGAGCTACGGTGCAAAAGTTATGCCTCCTAGAAGTTCAGTTACCGTTTCTAGATTCTTCTAATTTTGTGCTGACTTCTAATGCAATTTCTAGAGCCTTCTATTTGGTTGGTGGATGCCAACTAGCACTTTCTAGAATTTATTCCTAATCTTTAACCCTTTGGGGTCTATTTAAGAACATTTCTGGCATTATAAAAGGCAGTTCAGAGTGGAGTTTGAGAGAAGGTACTCAGAGAAGAAATTATCTCTAGTTTCATGCTATTGTAAGCCCATAGGGCATGTTTTGGAGTCTATTTTCTCTGCACTAAGTGTACTAGCATATTTTCATAGTTAATAAAATTTTCCCTTTCCTGTTGTGTCGATTCTATTATTTGGCTTGACCCCATCATCTATTGTGCTAAAGACATACACTTTCTTTGGGAAAATGAACTCATTCTTGTAGTGGTTTGAACTTCTTTCATGAGCCTAAGAATAGGAAGATGTCACCTTTACCATGGAATCCACTAGTGGATGATCAATCACCTCATTACTTTGAAAAACTAAATCAATTTCATCCCTTCTCTCTTTGATAGTCTCTTTCTGATAAAATTTTGGGAGAGGAAGATTATCATGTACCTCTTTATTAGGAGAAAAGTGAAATCCACTAGAAACTTCAATTAAGCTCTCACATAACTAGGTTTTATCAATCAAGGAAGAGAAAATCTTCTCCTACACAAGCTTTGTTATTGGATGGGTGCCCCCTTCATTATGTTCAAGAACCAAATCTCTCTCATCTATAAAGTGATATGCATTCTATATATTTTCTATTACATATTCATTATCTTCAAGGATGAAATTAGTAGGAATTTAAAAAAGGAGAAGAAAACTTAGCCACTAATGACCCCTATTTAATTTGATTTGGTTTTGCACTTGGGCCATCAAGTCATTATGCTCTAGTTACATCCTCTAGTGTGTTAATGATTATTTCAATAACAACCTTATACTTTAGATTGAAAATATTTGGTTCATAAAGATGAGAAGGGGAAGCAAGAAACAACTCATCTTCAATAGTTAGCCCTATCATAACTGAGTTTTTGTGAGAGATTTATGTTTTCCACTTCACTACTTCTTTAGAGGAGTTATGAACATTCAAAAATCTCTCAAATAGTACATCCAAAATTAATTCTTTTTCAACAAGTCCTTCATTAGGTGAGCATTTCTTTATAGGAGAAAACCAAAAGGAAACAACTTCTCTTTTCATGTTTTTTATTTTCTTTTTGTCATCTAGGACTTGTTCTTCATCATCAAAGGTAAGGTCTTGATGATCAAAAATAAAATTCTCAAGTAAAGTAGTCTCATAAAAAGGCTCTTCCTCATCATTCTTCTTGATCTTCAATCAAGTCACATCTTCTTCTTCTTTTGTAGGAAGTGCACTAGTTATTTCTTCTTCATATTGGCAGTTGGTCTCAAGACTCTTTTCTTCAATTACCATTTTATCAAGGATGATATTTTTACCAATGGTTTTGCAAAGTTCCTCCTTATGTCTTTAGGTTGAACTTCATTGCTTCTTTCTTCAACTGGAGTTATATTTCTAGCACTTGGTAGATCACAAGTGGAATGTTCTAGTGTAGGCATATGATCATTAGAAGATTCTTCTTCAAATAAATCTGATGAAGTATTGTTACCTTGATCTATAACATTAGGAATAGTCTCTTGTCTACCAAAGACTACAATGATATGAGAACTAGAATCAAGATACATTACCATGGGTGTTTCATAATCATGTGTAGATACTATCTTCAACTTTAACTCCTTTTTATTGTCCTTTTTCTAATCCTTCAACTTGTAGAATAGGTTGCAAAGGTGGTCCCATATCTTCTTTTCTTTGGGATCATCTCCTTTATTGAGAATCTTTGCAAGATTTAACAAGATCTTCTGAAAGACCTTCTATTTAATTGTATAGAACTCTTTAAGACTAGGTTCAAGTCTTAGCTTTTCTTAATTCAACCTCAACTCCTCTCTTTTCATGTCTTTCAGCTTGTAGAATTTGGACCACACACATTTCCAAAGGGATGCCGAAACATGATCATCTTCAATACTAATATTCTTTTGGACAACATTGGAGATGCTTTCTTTATATAGAAGTACAAGCTTTTGTAGCAGCTTGTTATTACTCTTATTGAGTTCTTGGAGAGTGGGTTTAGGCCTTGGCCTTCTCCCAATCTTTGAATTTGGAATATCCATTGAGTTACACTGGACCTTCTTCAACCAAAGAGAATAGGTCCTTCATACAGAGTTGCTAGTCTTCATCCTAGGGAAGACATCTTTAGATTTTTGAGAATGAGAAACCAAACACTAGGCTTAGATTCCAATCCCTAATAGAGTCACCAAAAAATTTTGGTTAATAGTTTGTCCCTCTTGCTAACTTGGCTTTACATTGACTCTAGATGCCCAATATGTGAGGAAACAAAAGGATGTCACCAATAAATTGGTTAATGCATGTGTTATATCATTGCCCTTTGAATTTTAGAGTACAACTCTCTTATATGTAGTATATGAAATGAATTATGATTTTAATAGATCATTGGGATATTGGGTATTCTCTTAACATGAGAGAAGAAAAGGATAAACTAGGATGTTCATAACTACAAACACCCCAGGCAAAAATAGATTTGGCCAACTTATAACACCCAGTGGAATGGATATCATAAGATACCTTGAAGTTATTCTAACATCTCTCCTACTTCTAAGTGTAGATTTACCATCTTAATGAAAAAAAGAATAAAGAGATAAGCACATGAGGGAAAATGGAATTGCTTTCACTATCAAACTCGAATGAAATGGAATCCAACCAATAACTAAGAGATTCATATACATTTATCTTTCATTTCCCAATGAAACTATCTAATATGATATGAAATGAACAAGAGAGGAAGCTAAATCATATATGAGGAAAGTAAATGGAATCACCTTCAATATAAACATAAAATGAAATGAAATCCACTTGATTATCACAGGTTCACATACAATTATCCTTCAACTCTTTATGTAGAACTAATCCAAGAATGGGCAACAAAAATGACTAGTAAACACAAAGTAAATGGAATTATAGACTCATTCACCATCCATTTTTCTAACCCTTTCATGATCAAATGAGGTTACCTTTATAGTTTTTTGTTATCTATTCTTATTTTTGGTAGAGAAATAGTTACAAATAGGAAATAAAATGAGAATAAAATCTAAACTTATCCAATTTGTATCATGGTATGAGCATATGGTATCTCTTCTATTGATGATTCTGAATCCATGGTATTCCTAAAAATGCCCAATGCCTTTTCAACTTCTTGTAGTCTCAGAAAATCCTCTAAAAATCATTTATTCTTCATATTCTATCATTTCATGCCAAATATGCATGATTCATATTCCAATGTTCACTGCTAGTTTAAACTTCCATCATTGATCTTCGAACCTACAATTAGGATTATATCATGAGAAACCTCTTTATGTCTTTCCTTTATATTTACTTAGTGGGTCCCTCTTGTTGCTATGTAACTATAAATAATGATTGAGAAAATTTACATAGTGACATAGAAATGATCGTGGATCTCTTTTTGATTCGACAATGGTAACAAAATGATGCCAGTCTCTTTGTTTTATGGTGCAGGTCCACTTTCTCCAGCTAGGTGCATCATGGCTGATAGGTGACATCATTTAATTGTGTTAAGGATCTTACATGGACTTGTTTTGGTTTTTGGCTAATTTATAACTATACTTTATGAAAGGTGATGGCCCAATGGACACATGTCATTCCCTTGCTATGTTGCTATGAATAATAGTTGAGAAACTCTCCATAGTGAGATAGCGATGAATGTAGATTCATCTTGATCTAAGGGTGATCATTTAAAGATTTTAACTCATTAATTTACCTTTGCATCTTGGGTGTGCCTTCTAGTTATATACCTCATGGCATACATGTGGCAGTACTTTATTGTTTGACATCAAACTATTTTGCCTCATTAACACCCTATGACTAGACTCTAATAATGCTTTGTGAGAGATAATGGTCCACCAGACATGTGCCTTCATGTCACTATGTTGCATAGAATAACGATCAAGCATCTTTATATAGTGAGATAAAAACCTCCATAGATCCTCTTTGATTTCACAGTTAATGAGATACATTTAACTTTTGTTTGAATGGGACCCAATATGGTAGGAAAGCATCTAACTTTTCAACTGACCAATAATATACATTCTTTCATTCAATTGACTTTTCAACTTAGTGATATGGATAATTAGATGTGTTTAATTCATTGAATTGATTCTAACTTTGGTCTTTGCCAACTTTGACTTGGTTCTTTCACTATTTCTACATTTTTCTATATTGTATCCAACTGATTTTTCTTTTGAATTGTTTTCACAATCTATATATCAATATTTAGTCTTAGTCTTTGATGTTTCTCTATTGTATTTTCTCTATATATGAGTATGATCTCCTCCATTCAATCTGAATAGATCATAGAGTTAGAGTTTTTATGAATATGATTATTTCTCTCTCTCTCTCTCTCTCTCTCATCTAGGATATGCAGAAACATACCTTTTGAAATCCTAAATGCCTAGTTTGATTGAATCCATTATAATGTTCTTTTATTCCCACCTAGAGAACTCAGAGGGAAAGATGAGAGAGGAAACCCTAATAGAAACCTAGACAAAATATAGAGATAACATCTCATGTGCCTTGACTCAAACCCTAGAATCTTGAAAAATATAGGGGACTAATATCATGGCAACAATTATCCAATGCATATTTGACTATTCTTGGCTCAAAGACATAGAGTAAACATGTGTCAATCTTTAACTTGTTTCTTTTCACAACTCTTGAATCTTTGTCTCCAATGATTTGATCTAGTGTATGGTGTCTTCTTACATATTTAGCTAAGATAGGTTTAGATCTTCTTTCTACTTGTGGTAATCCACTTCGTCCAGCTTGCTCATATGCTCTAGGTGTTTCCTATTGTAACTCAATTTCCTATATTTGGTGTTTGGTCACCTCTCTCTATCAATTAACTCCTACAACCTGATGCTTGACTACTTGCTGATTCTTAGAAGAGCTTATCTACTGATGATCAACAATACCAACATGCTAATGGTTGACAATCTTCTTCTTAGGTTCAAGTAAGATTAATAGGTTCTCCTTCATATATGTATACAAAGTTTCTATTGTCTTCAAGATCATTCTTGCATTCTTCTTCATTCTTTTCTACAATTTTTTTAGTGTTAGAATTCAATCACTTGCATGTCTTTCTTTTAGTGGAATATCCTATGAAAATACCATCATCACTCTTTGTATCAAGTTTTCCTTTCCTTGTATCTTTTAGTAAATAACATTTACTTCCAAAAACTTTGAAATATTTGATATTAGGTTCATATCCATACCATAGTTCAAAATGGTTTTTTTTTGTACCTTTCTTGACTTGAACTTGATCTAGCGTATGGAAAATACTTATAGCTTCTCTCCAATATTTTTGTGAAACATTCTTTTCCATCATCAACATTCTTACACAATCCATGATTGATCTATTTCTTCTTTCAACTATCCCATTTCATGGTGGAGTCCTTGGCGCTGACATTTTTCTTTTGATTCCTTTGTCACTGTAGAATGTATTGAACTCATATCCTCTATCTGATCTCAAGCATTTTAGACTTTTACCTATTTCATTTTCAATTCTAGCCAAAAACCACTAAAATATTTGAAAAGCATCAGATTTTTCTCTTAAAAACATCACAATCATCATTCTAGAGAAATCATAAAAAATAGAATAAAGTAATTGTCACCATAATAAATTTGCACTCTAATAGGACCAAATAAATCAAGATAAACAAACTCCAAAATTTCATAAGAAGAATATGTTTTTCTCTTGAAATTGGACTTTATCATTTTTCATATTTGACATTGTTTGCATATAACTTTATCAAATTTTCTTAATCTTGGTAATCCTCTTACTCTTTCCATCTTACTAATGCTCATCAAATTATCAAAGTTCACATGACACAACCTCTTATGCCATAACCAAACATCTTCAAATTATCCAAAATGACATGCATCTCCATATAGGTCTAGATAGAATAAGTTACCTCTTTTTTGCTATCCACTTCCAATCAGTTCACCTGTAACATCATAGATTTTTGCCTTCTTTTTTTAAAACTCAACTTAGTAGCCTAAAATATTAAACTATGCCACACTCAATAGATTATGTTTTAGTCCATCAACCCAATATGCACTGTCCCACATGATCTTGTCATTCACTATAATAGATCCTCTACCTTTCACATAACAGGGTGTATCATTTCCAAACTTAACACAACGACCATTATAATGTTTTAACTTTTCAAACTTACTTGTATCACCAATCATATGATATGAGCAACCACTATCATAATCTAAATTTATCATTCTTACCTACATGTGAGATTAAAGCAGTTTTCTCAAGTTTTTCCTCTTCATCAAATTTATCTTTCATTGCAACATAAACAACTTCTTCATTATGTTCATCATAATCGCTATTAGAACCATCTTCTTTATCAATGTAACAAGATTTCTTACCATTTCCTTTATAGTCTCTATTGCCTTAGTTGTCTCTATTATCTCTCCTTCGATATTCATCATCTTTTCTTTCCTCCTCATCTTTGTCAGGATATCTTGTAGCAATATGACCAAATTTATTACATGTAAAATAGATTATAGGAAGTTTACATTTGCATTTTCTTTTTTCTCTTGGTAGCTTTCTTTCCAAAAATACTTCTAGATCATCAAGATCAGAATCTAATTTACTATCTATGTCTATAAGCTTACACTTTTAACTTTTCTTTCTTTTGGATCTATCAAGGGTTAGTTGAGACTTGAAAGCACATTCAACACTGGAAGGTGTGTAGTTATCAAAATTTCACAATTCAGATGTGTTTAGTCTACTAATTAGACTATCTAAGGTTAGATCATTACCACGTGTATATCACAGTTCTTGTATTGCAAATACTCTAATTTTATAAATAACAAAAAAGGATCTCAATATCTTGTTGATCATAATCTCATCAAATATGTATCCTCTACTACCTCTTTGATTTGACCACAATATTGTGTAATAGTTTCTTTGTTCTTCATTCTCATGTCATCAAACTTGCCTCAAACTTTTTGCTTTAGCTTTCAACACATTTTTGTCTCCTCCATGGGTTTGTGCCAACTTATCCCACATTTTCCTTATAGTAATGAAATCCTTCACATCATCAAACTCAATATAATTTAGGGAAGATGCCAGATCTATCATCATTTGATTATGCTCTTGCTTCTTTTTTATTTTCTCAATTATCACAGGTCTAGGAACTTCAATGTATTCATTGTCTAAGTAGTACAATATAGAATCTCCAATTCGAGATAGATGCAATCTCATAAAGAATTTCATGCTAGGAATTTCTCTTTTTTTAGCTAGGTAATTCTCTTTTATACATCTCAATCTTTAGCTTAAGTCCATTCAGACTTCCCTTACAAGCATCGAAAGTTATGATACCAATTGTTAGAATGATTAGAATAATTGGGGTAGGGGGGGGGGGGGGGTCATGGTGAAGTGAGTTAGTTATCCTAAGGTCCATATGTACCAATCAAACTTTTAACAAACTTAAAAAAATTATTCAGACTCATAAATCCACTCAAAAAATCTAAAAATTCACTAGTAATCCAATTTATTCATCCAACACTTATCTCTCTATTTACTATATGCTAAAAATAATAATAATAATAGTAAATAGAATGCAACATGAAAATGACATTCACACAAGTTTAACACCACAATTTAACATGGGAATAGAATTTGGGAAAAAATACCAAGTAACATGCTACCACTTTTCACTCTTCTAAAGTAAGCTCAGCTAAGAGCCAACCCTATTAAAGGTTACAAAACACACTATTAAGTCTGACCCTATTAAAGGATTTAATCACCCTGGTAGGATTGGCCTTGTTGGAGTTCTTTAGATCATTCCATTAGAATGTCACTTTTATTAAAGGATTTAAAATATGATTGTTAGGTCAACCTTGATTAAATTATTTTTATTGCCACAATGGTTAGAAAGTAACAACTAGGTTTGATCTGATAAGATATAAATCACTTTGCAAATTCAGATATCAATTCAGCTCATTCCTAGTTCATTGATTGGACTTCATCACATTCTCCATCTCCAATCTTTTTGGAAACCCTTCAAAAAATTCTTACTTTTCTTTTTCTACTCTTTTCTTTACAGGTTCTTCACAAATTCACCAATCAATTTAAATAGGTAGCTTTGATGTTTTTCCATGAAAACACCACCATAGATCTTAGTGTTTGATCATATTCATTTATTTTTTTCATCATTTAGTCCTTCTTCACCTTTCTTAAAACTTCTCATTAAATCTTCATTGTAGATCACTTAACAAACTCAATTTGTGCATTAAAAACACCAACTCATCAATCCTTATCATTATGCATTTTGACCAATTCATAAATTCAACTGTGTCGGCCTCAAATATTGATTCTTTTATAAAATCTTAACTTTATGACATTTGGTCATCACTATGTTCTTTAGCTCAACCATTACTAGGTAGATTGATCTCCACTATTCTATTTCACTCAAAAGCTTACACTGGCTAACTTGACTATAATTGCTCTACATCACTTCTTTAGTTTTCTTCTCCATCTTTCTCAACCATAACAAAAACTCATCTAATACTATTTTCTCAGCTATCTATTTAGTTCCTTAATCTTCTACTTCATATTTTTCACTGACCTTGTAAATTGTCACTTGATCAAGTGTAGTGTTTTACTCAACTTCACTTCCATACTTCAAGTTATCTCTCTTCTTCACTTTATGAAATTATAAAACAACACATTATCTTTTCAAATACTAACTGATCAAGTGCCCATTATAATTCTATAAAACTTATTCCTCTTTACTCTACAACTTTGATAGCTCATATTGTTATTTTTTCCTTTCAAATCCTCTTCATCAATCAACTGATATGACACTCTACACTATTAAAAAATATCTTACTAGTAAGGTTTGACATCAATTAGAGCATAAAAATTGTTACAATTATAGTTTCCAACATTATATACTCCAATAGTTGACCCCTTGAATTAGTGGCTTATTGTATTTTTTAATTGGGAATTTAGACCTTGTGTCGATATCCTCTAACTTTTTAATCCTAAAACATAGTGAGAGGTATCTAAGTCGCTCATCTCTCCTCATTTTTTCATAAGAAGTTCAAGATTTTGGAGCTATAAGAGAATGTTTAGGATCATTAAGCATTTAGGATCAATTCTCAATCATTCCTCAAGCATTGACAATAATTTTCATTGTAGCAATCTTTTCTTGCATGATGGAAAAGTAGAGGAGTTCTCAACCAAGAAAGAATATCCTTTAAATTTTTACATGCATTATTTGTTTAAGGAAATTATTCAAACATAACAACACTATATATCTTGGAGAGCAATTCATATATCCATGTATTTAAGAAATGCATCCTTTTTTTATAAATACATTCCAAAGTTCAAAAAATTTGATAAAAAAACTAATTACAACCATCTTCATGAATATGTGCTATATAAATATCTAATCAAGAAGGTATGTTCACTTACATGATAGCTAGAATTTACCTTTACATTTACTTACTCTTTTTTATGAAATTTTGTTTACATTTTGAGGTTGATTTCCAAATAGGGGTTTGACCAAGGAAAACCCCTTTCAATCCAAAATGTCTTATTTTTCTATGTTTAGAAACAAGTGAGGAATCTATCAAGATTTAATAAAAAACTTGTAGGATATGACAGAGTGTCTTCGAAAGTTTAAAGAAAAAATACTAGGTATAAAATTCCCAAGCCATTTATACCTTGGAATAGAACACCCTAGACATTTCATACCCTACAATTAGCTTCAAAATGAAACTATAGGTTAGTAAACTTTCTAGCTTCTATTTCAAGTCATTACATGCTACCTTTTTTTTGTCAATTTTTACTTGTTGTAACTAATTATATTTTCTTACTTGGACTTCTATTTTGTATCACCCTATCATTTAGTCTCAAATAAATTTTATTAAATTTCATTTTTAGAGTAGAATTTTTGACCCATTTGGTGTGTAAGGCCTTCTTGATCCTATTGGGTCATCTTCCTTCTAATTGTGCAATTAAGGAAAGGAGGGGAATTCCACTTATATTTAACCTCTTCTATTTTCTTGCTATACATTTTGGTGATCCTAACACCTAATGTTTTCATTCTTATTTTGGTGTTAGATATAATTTGTGTGCTTTTAAATTGACTATATTGTACATTTTGGTGAACCCAACACTGGAAATTTCTATTTTCTATTTGATGGTTAGATGTGCTCCTCATTTAGTTTCATGTGCATTTATGCTTAATTTAATTCATGTTTCATAAACTTGATGAGTGTTTTTAATTCCTTCTAATTTTCTAATTTCATTTGTTAGACATCTATCTCTTTCATTTTCTTATGCATGACTATTATAACATTAGTTCCTATTTAAAACTATTTTATTAGGAGAACTTATAGGCTTATAGGTTCCTTTGATCTTTAATATTCTTTGTTTTATAGGAATCTTGATGAGACACACATGCCTACTAATGAAATCCCTCCTATCATTGTCAATCCTTCTTCTCACTCTTCTTTGATGAAGGAGTTCTTGTTATTCAAGTATAAAAGTTTTGTCATGATTTTGAAAAATTTAAGCAATGATTAGGTAAAGAAATTTCTAATATGGAAATCCATCTCCTTACTAGAAGGTTTGAGAAAGTTAATTTACACTGATAAACATGGTGTTAATTTACTATGCATGATTTCCCATCTTATTGATAGTAATGTTAAGCCTATTAAATATTGTGCTCGATAGCTTAGTGTAACTCAACCTCCCACTATTATTGAAATCATATTCTTAAATTCCTACTTCATTACCTAGTGTTTCTACTTATATATCACTTATAATGACTACATCCATTCCAAATATAAATCTTAGACATGTTAGTCTTGGAGTTATTCCTAATTCTATTCCTCCTCCAATCATTCCAAGTGTTTTCAACATTCATCTTTGTGTGTACCTACTATTAGCCCCACATGAATCTTTGACATGAAGAGTAAAAGGATCATTGAGTGTTTTCATTGATGGCCAAGCATATCTATTTAGAAAATGTGTGACAACTAGTTAAGAGCAACTAGTAGAATGAATAAGTCTAGAGCTATCATTTGAGAGGCACATTGACAAACACTTTGGCACACCTAATGGAATGAATTTAGATATGGATATGAGTTGATGCAAGTCATCAACATAATGAGCCACCACTTATGTGATAGAAATGAGAAGTTAAAATAGAGCAAGAAGGCAAGGATGATAGGACACCATTAGCATGTAGCTATGACTAGCAAAAGCTACTAGCCTAGATCTTAGGTGTAGGGTTCACTGGTCCTTTATGAATAATGGATGCATATAATTCAAAATGAGTGGGATAATTTGATCATGGATAACTATTCCCCGACATCAAGAAAAGGGTATATGAAATGAAGGGTGAACATTGTTGAAGAGGTTGCATAAAATAGAGAAGAGAGAAATTGAAAGAGAGTTACTACTACATGGGGAGAAGAAAGTGCAACCAAGTGAAGGAATAACATTGAATAAATATTGTAGGTTAAAAAGGGAGAGGAAATGATAAAGCACTCATCAAATAAGAAGGAAAATAAGAGCATCTTCAAGGGAGACAAGGTAGAGATCTACATCTAAAATTAGTGCTGCATTTAGGTCAAACACTTAGTATTCTTTCTTAGCAATGTGCCCCTTTGTAAGCCCAAACATAACCATCTTCATTTGGAAGCCTATTGTGAAATCCTCTGAAAAGGTGTCTCTTAGATGAAGATTTGTAAATCCTTTAACAAAGTAGCTATAATAAATCTTTAGTAGCCTAACAAGATTGTGCTTCTAGTAGAAACACTTGTAGCTCTTAACTAGGCACCCCTTTACATGCATTATAAGGGCTAGTGGGTATATTATCCACACCATGTTTTTCATCCTCATATCAAGGGTTTCTAAGTACAAAAAACTTGTGTCACTTGATGAGTTCCTTTGTGTGCATGAGTTAACTTTTTATTTATTTATCTTGATGCATTTATCTAATGGTGAAGTGTAGAATGGTTGTACTAAGGTTGTTTGAAGAAAGAAGGAAAACTAATTTTATGAGTAGTACCAATTCACCCTCCCCTCTTCTTAGTACTAATTGGGACCAACAACTGGTATCAGAGTGCTGCTCCCTATTGTAAAAAGTCCAAGAAATTGAGGGAAGATAAAATGTAATCGATTCAAAGAAAACTAGAAGAATCCTTGGACACAATCAAGAACTTGAAAGGAAAGCTAATAAAATCCTTAGCTAAGAGAAATAAGATGAAGATTAAAATCAATGAAAGTCAAGAAGTTATAGAACAAAATATAGTGGCTTAGAAGAGTCAAAAGAAGCCATCTCTCATTTAATAGCTCAAATACATTAGTTGAAGGGAACCTCTTCTCAACTAAGAAAGGAGAGAGATTAGTTAATCAGAGAAGTTGCTAAAGCTTAGGATGAATGAGATGCCACCATCCCAATAAGAGATGATTCTATTGTAGTGGAAAAGAGAGTTGGTGAATTGAAGATTGAAGAGTGTAGTCACCCAAATATGTAATAGTGCATGGAATTGATAGAGAAAGTCCTCAAATTCACTGAAGAAATGAGAAGCATGAATAAATGGAATGAGGAACTAAGGAGATTCAATGAAAGCTCTGAAAAAATTGATGATCAATTGAAGGCTCAAAGGAGAAATAGGAGAACAACCCATATTGGTTACCAAGGTGATAACAAGAATAAAGGAAAAACCTATAGAGAAAATAATAAGAACAATAGAAGATTAGGGAGTAAGTATCCAAATGGTAAGGGTGCTTCTAAACCCATTTGTAAATTTTGTGGCAAGATATGACACACATTTGATGTGTGTTGGCTTAAAAAGATAGAAACTTTTAAGTAGTGTACCTATGAAGGGTACTGTAACAAATTCCATCTCTATGGCCACACTAAACAATAATGTATATCTTATTTTAATGAGAAGAGAATAAACATACATTTCTACCACTACAACAAGTATGTGCATATAGAAGAATATTTTCTAACAAAATTGGGCATCTTGCAAGAGGCTACATATGTAGTAAAATAAAATGCAAAAAGTCCTTAGTTAGAAAGGATAAGATCACAGCCATGAAAATGCTATGGAAATAATTTGATACTAAGTGGATGAAGAGGAGTGAAGAGGCTAAGACTTAGAGAGATGAGGTGGAAAAATCACCGATTATTGGTGAGACCACACAAGCTAAATAAGCTTGCACAACTTAGAGGGGTTAAGAGACTAAATTATCAATCAAAAATCAATCTCCTAATAAAAAATCAATAGCAATGCAGATGAAAGAGGAGGAATGGAGACATCAAGCATAACCTATTAATCAAGTGTCTAAAAAATTAATTGTTGCAAACAAATCAAGCATTAATATAATATGTCTTTTGGTAGGTAAGATATTTACTAACCAATGTAACACTAAAAATGCAAATTTGGTGACATAAATACAAGGATTGTGAGTCATTCAATACTTTGCAATGTGAAAAAACTTGTGCTCTGATACAATAAAACCTCAAGAGCTAAAAATTAAGAGATTGTGAAAGTATCATATATAGGAAGAAACTCTTACAAGTTTGCATAGTAATAAATCTTGAATAAAGAAAAATGATAGAAGAGATCAACAATGAAAACCTGATTGATAGAAGGCAAAGGAGTTATATCAAGAGGGAAATATGTTGAAGATGGAACCACACTATCATCTTTTCATGATGATTTCCTTCTTATAGAGGATGTGAGTACATATCTAGAGGTTGAGTTACAAGAGATTGGTGACAAAGAGATAAGAGAGTTGTATGAGACATTCTATATAGAAGGAGCCTTGAAAGAAGAAAAAAGGGATCTAGTAGAGTCCGTGCCATATAGAGTGGTGGAAATACCCAATTTATTTCATGATAAGTGGGTAAGGTCTATTCTTTGCAGAATTCATGACTGATATATGTGGTTGGACAAACCATATAAAATCACCAAGGTCCTAATTGGAAAGGTAACTAGGTTTAATACATCTATTACTTATTGTTCCATGAATATTGTCTCATGAAGATAAGAAAATTCATTTACTATAGGAAGGAAAAAACAAGATGGAATGGGGTGCACCATAAATGACATCCCAAGCACAAAATTGAAGCTTGCAACCATGGTGTTGGGCTACAAATTGTGCCACACTATTGAAAGTGATTATGTTCTACGAGATATAGCTTATAAAGTTGTTCATATTTTTCACAATAAATCAAAGGTTGATCTGTGTGGATATCCTCATAGATAGATACTAGAGAATATTGGAAAGATAATGAATCATCATTATAATTAAAATCTCAGATATGGATCCATAGATGTGTGCATTTTCTTCTATCCAAGGGGAGAATTCTCTAAATCTCCAAAAATCAATTGGAGCAAAGACCAAGTAGTCATGGCTCAGATAGGAGAGCTATACATGATATTGGAAGGAAAAGAGAATGCCATGATGTGGGATTATTTAAAGCATTTACAAAAGGAAATGAATTAGAGAGAGAGAAAGAGGATACCCACAAATTTAGTGAAAAGTTGCAAGGACAAAATTTGATTTATGGAAAGCACAATTAAGTGCATTGTGTGTCCAACACAATCCAAAGCTCTATGGTGGATACCTTTTTGATATGAAATTATAGATGAAGAAGCCATACACCACATAGAAATGCTTCTAACCTAAGAAGAAAAAATTATTCTTCCCAGGTTTGACACATGCAAATAAATTAGAAATAGATTGTTTGAAGTGTGAAACCTATTATAGAACAATCATTATTTTGTCAATGATGTCAAACTTGCTACTTGTTGGTGAATCAACAACTTTTTGGTTTGAATCCTATCATTTGTTTGATTGATGAAGATGATTTGAAAAGATAAGATAACAAGAGTACCTAGAGAAAGGTTGAGTTATTTGGTGTATAAAAGGAACACTAAGACAAAGTAAGACATTGAAGATATCATGTATTGTTGATCTAGTTAAGGATAAAGTGAATGGTTACTTAATCTAAGCTAAGAATAAGTGTTTTCATAAAAAGTGTCTTCCAAGCCTAGCTGAGCAAACAATGTAAGTCAAGAAACCCTAGTAACTGTCGAGTGTTAGAAAGTTAGTAAGTGCAAAGCATAAGTAAAATTTAGTAAATGCTAAGCACCAAGGAAATAATAATGGTGACCAAGCCAAGAAGATGTGGTTGATGCTAAGAAAACTAGTATTGGCCAAGCATCAGAAGACTATTATTTTTGAGTGAACAATGTAGATGTCAAGTGACAAAAAAAAAGTGTTAAATTAAAGATTTGACAAATCTGAGTTGACTAATTTGATTTCTTGAATTGTGTGAAGCATGTGTAAGATAAGTATGATGAGCTAGTGGCACATAATTCAAGATAAACCATTTTAGGGTGAATTTAAAAATAATTGTAGAAGAAGTTTCTAGAAGGGATTAAAATAAAAAACTAAGTAGATTCATTGAATCTTACCTAACCCTAAAATGGATGATTGTGGTTAAACAAAAAAATACCTAAATTCTCTATTTATAGAGATAGCAAGCTAGAATAAAAGGTTTTCATGTGCGAGATGTTGGAATTCTTTTAGAATAACTAAGAGGGGGAGGGGGGGGGTGGGGGGGTGAATTAGTTATTCAAGGTCTAGATGTACAAAGTAAGAATTTTCACAATTCAGTGAGCCCTTAAATCTTTCCAACCATGCATGCATTCATTCTGTGCTAACCTAAACTAATATGTTACTGTAACATCAACATGCATTAGTATAAAGCATAAAACACAACATATCCATTAGTACACTTGCCACAGTGATTTAATATGGAAACCTAATTTGGGAAAAATCACTAGTAACATGCTACTCCTTTTTCACTCTTCTGAAGTGATGCCCTATTAAAGGCCAACCTTGTTAAGGGTTACAACACACACTATTAAATGTGACCCTCTTAAGGGATTTCAATAACCCTATTAAAAGTTAGCCTTGTTAGACTTTAGGCCATTCATTGGAATGCCACCCTATTAAAGGATTTTCCAATGACTATTAAGTCAACCTTTCTCTAAAGGATTTACCCTAATCTGATACAATTGTTAGAAAGTAACAATAGAGCTTTGATCTAATATAACTTACAACCTTACTTGTAGATTAAAGATCACTATTCAATCCTCATCTCTGCTTGGCTTCCAATCTTTCCAGCTCTGACAACTTGTTCATCCTTCAAGAATTCATCCTCTTTAAGCCTTCTTGCTTAGTTTTACATTGAAGACTTCTTCTCTTGGTTCACTTGATGAAGCAAACCCTCTTCCTTCTCCTTATTAGATTTGTACTTCCAAAACTCTCTAACCTCAATCTAACATTGCTTCATGATAGACATCCCTACATATAGGGAATTAGAACTCTTTTCCTACTCATTATCCATCTCAAAAATTAGGGTTTTTGATGGATTAGGTAAGATACAATGTAACTACCCCATATCCTATCTTTTCTAGAAAATTCTCCTAGAATCCATTTGAATTTTCCTCCAAAATGGTTTACATAAGATTTTGTGCCTCCAACTCATCAATCTTATCTTCCTCTTGATTCAAAAGTTTGAAAAAAATAAACTTGTCATCTTTTATTTGGAAAATCTTTGATCTTTTTCATAATGCAGTAGCTTGGCATTATCAGTTTACTAATGCTTGACACATATTGTGTTACTCGACATCAATTGGATTCTACTAGTGCTTGACATCAATTGAAAATCACTTAGCTTCCACTAACTTGCTTGGCATCCATTATCTTGCTTGGCATCTACTAGAAATTGCTTTCACTAAGCTCCAATTGACTTTTTGCTTGACTTGCACTAACTTTTCTCGGCACCTTCTATCAACTTGGTCAGGCTTAGCAAATGAACTTTGTCCAATCTTTTCCTTCTAAACTTTCTTAGAGAAGCCAATTATTTTTTAACCTCAAAGTAGATCATCCATACATTATGTTATCATTTTCTTAACTAATTCTTGCACCTCAACACATAATCATAACTCAACCTTTCTCTAGGTACTTTTGTTACACCTTGTTGATCAAATCCTCCTCATCAATCAACTAAGTGATAGTGCTAGAAACATATGAGTAATTGTGCTACCAACATGTAGCAGGTTTGACATCAGTGATAAAACAATGATTGAAAACACTTGTATAATAGTTCACTTACTCAAATGATCCTTTCAATCATATATCAACAATCTCCCTCTTTGGCATTGATGGCAAACCAAACTGATCAACCAGTCAAACAAATGATAAACATCTTGTTTGATCAAACTAACTAGGTTAAAATAGTAATGCAATACCAAAAGGAAATCTTGTGAATAATACTTCTCCCAACTTCTTCTTAGGTTACAAAATATAACTCAAAACTTCTCCTAGAATTCTCCCTCTGATTTCCTTCTTATCTAATTTTCTTCTGTCATGGATTAGCAGAATATTTAAATATCTCACTTTTTTTTGGTTCTAATCCTTCCTCTATATTTCTTTTAGTCTTCTAATCTTTTTATGCTATACTCTTCTTTCATTTCTCCTCTTGTGCACTATACTTACTATATACTTTCCCCCTTGATTGTCTACTCTAATCAACAATCTCCCTCTTGATCAATAAGCACTTGATCAATTTATTTTACATTCTGCCTCTTTGACAATAATGCCAAATACAAATACTCAACACTTGGCATCTTTTTATATGTAGATATAAGCTTTTGTAGGCTCTTTAATTTTACTCCCTCTATCACCTTGCTTGTGACTAATTTTAAATTCTATCTCTTGTGATTACTTAAGGTAATTTCCTAAAGTAAGATCCACTACATACATTTGTATGAAATGAATATAACCTTGTTTGATGCAGGGAACCCCCCTATCTTTTACTAACCTTTGATAGGGGTATCACCCATAATTTACCTCTTAGATGCTCATAAGTATCCTTAGGTAATGCTTTTGTGAAGATATCAAAATTTTCTCCTTTGTGTTAATATATTCCATCTTCACCTCTTTGTCTTGAACCAACTCCATTTCATAATGATACTTTATTGCAATGTGCTTTATTTTTGTATGCATTACAATATTATTTGATATATTTATAGAACTTGTATTATCACAATAAAGTGTCATTGATTCAGTGATTTCTTCCTTTATTCCCTTTAGTAGCTATTTGATCCATACAATGTTTGTACAACTAATAGTAGTAGCAAAATACTCTACTTTAGTAGTAGATTGGGAAGTACAACTCTACTTCTTGCTTGTCCATGTAACTAGTCTTCTACCTAGGAAAAATGCTCCTCCATTGGTGCTCTTTCTATCATCAATATTTCTAGCCCAATTAGCATTATTGTGGGCTTTCAATTCAAACTTTTCATTCTTCTTATAGTATAAGCCATACACTTCTATTCCTTTCAACTATCTCATTATTCTTTTCACTACCATCAAGTGATTTTCTCTAGGATTATAAGATAATCTAGTAACTATCCCCACAACTAATACAATATCAGGTCTACTATGTACTGCATATTGCAATTTTCCAATCATAGATCTATATAATGTTTGATTGACCTCAATTGAATCATCATTCTTTGATAGCTTGAGTGCTATTACCATAGGTGTACTTACTAGTTTTGAATCCTCAAGTCCAAATGTCTTCAATATCTCCTTGACATATTTTGACTGAGTGATATATACACCATACTTCATGTGATGAACTTGTAATCCCACAAAGAATTTGATCTCACCAAACATTGACATTTCAAACTCCTGTTTCATCTGATTTACAAAATCTTTACACAAAGCATCTTTTCCTCCAAATATTATGTCATCAACAAATATTTCAGATAATAATATAGCTTTTTCTTTATCTGTCTTCATGCACAGATTATTGTTATCATCTATCCTTTCTAATCCAATCTTAACAAGATAAATATGAAGTCTCTCATACCATGCTTTTGGTGCTTGTTTCAATCCATATAGGGCTTTGTGTAGTTTACATACCATGTTCTTATTGTTTTTATGCACAAATCCTTTTGGCTATTCTATATAGACCTCTTCTTCTAATATGCCATTTAGAAATGTAGACTTAACATTCATTTGATAGACTTTAAAACCTTTGTATGCAACATAAGCAAGAAAAATTCTTACTCCTTCCATTCTTGCAACAAGGGAAACTGTTTCACCATAGTCAATTCCTTCTTTTTATGCATACCCTTTGTAGACTAGTCTTGCTTTGTTTCTTATCACTTCACTACTTTGATCTAGCTTGTTCCTAAATACCCATTTTGTGCCAATCACATTCTTGTCTTCTAGTCTAGGAACTAGGCTCCAAGTCTTGTTCTTTTCTATCTGCTGAATTTCCTCTTCCATAGTCTTGTACCAATCATCATCTTCCAATGCATCTCTCACTATCTTAGGCTCCTTCATGCTTAAAAAACATGATTCACTCCTCAACCTATTTCTTTTCATTGGTCTTGCATATTTTTCCCCAATGATTTGATCTGTAGGATGGTGACTTTTGACATATTTGGACAGTCTTGGGTTAGTTCTTGTGGCTAAATTTTGTCTCTTAGCTTCAGTATTATTATGTGCATCTTTATCAGGTGTTTCAACATCTCTTTCATGTATGCCAATCTCAGAGTCAGATTATGCATTCTCCTCATTCTATAACCTTGTACCAATCATCATCTTCCAATGCATCTCTCACTATCTTAGGTTTCTTCATGCTTAACAAACATGATTCACTCCTCAACCTATTTCTTTTCATTGGTCTTGCATCTTTGTCCCCAATGATTTGATCTATAGTATGGTGTCTTTTAACATATTTGGATAGTCTTGGGTTAGTTCTTGTGGCTAAATTTTGCCTCTTAGCTTCAGTATCATTATGTGCATCTCTATTAGGTGTTTCAACATCTCTTTCATGTATGCCAATCTCAGAGTCAGATTGTGCATTCTCCTCATTCTACAACTCAACATCTAAATGTAACTTGGCATTCATAGGATGTGACTTAGTAGTTGTTGAAACATGTTGTTGGTTTGTTGCATGATTTGTAGCATCTTCTTTAGTAGGCATTCCTTCATAATAGTATACAAATGTCTTGTAATATTCTAGTTCTTTTGTAGTTTCAGCCTCATGTGCTTCTGTAAACTCATCAAAATTCACATTTGCACTTTCTAAAATTTTGTTAGTGTTAGTAGTTAAACACTTATAAGATTTACTTCTTGTGGAGTAACCAAGGAATATACCTTCTTCACTCTTAAAATATTTCAAATGTAGCATTTTCTTCCAAATACCTTAAAATATTTCACATTAGGTGGATGACCATACCATTGTTCAAAAGGTGTTGAATGTGTACCTCTCTTTACTTGCACATGGTTCAAAGTGTATATTGCAGTACTCAAAACTTCTCTCTAGTGTTTTAGAGCAACATTTTTATCCATCATGAGAGTTCTAGCATAGTCCATTCTTGACCTATTTCTTCTTTTAACAATTCCATTTTGTGGAGGGGTCCTAGGTGCTAATGTTTGTCTCTTGATTCCTCTATCATTGTAGAACATCTCAAACTCATGCGAAGTGAATTCACCTCCTCTATCTGATCTCAAACATTTTAAGCTCTTATCTATTTCTTTCTCAACTCTTGCCAAGTACCATTTAAACATTTGAAAAGCATCTAATTTTTGTTTTAGAAATGTGATTGTCATCATCCTAGATATAACATCATCTGATTCATCCTCATCTAATTCAACCTTCATTACAATATATACCACTTCATCATTATTTTCATCAGAGTTTTTTTCATCTGCAATATAGCATGACTTTTTTCCTTTGTCTCTGTAGTCTCTTCCATCATCTTCTCTTCTATTTTTGTGCTTGTTCCCTTCTCTAAAGTTCTTCTTCTATGTGTTGGTCAAATAAATAGTATTGACAAATAAGTGTCAACACACTTAACCATTTTCACTATGTATGCTGAGTACATAATAGATGCCAAGCCAAAATTTCAATAGGTGCCAAGCCACAGTTAGTGCCGAGTAGACCACAATATCCGAGTAGACCACAATATAGTATGTGCTGAGTGTTCCAGAATTGGTCATGTGCCAAGTAATAGAATCATTCAAATGTTGAGTAATTTAGAACAAAATATGCTGATCAATATAGGATATAATAGGTGCCGAGCAAACTAGAAAATGTAGTTGATGTCGAGCAATCCAAAAATAATATGTGCCAAGCAATGTAGGATCAACATAAGAGTTTGTATTTGCACAAACTAAGATGTAAACAATTTTTGGAGCCAACTTAGAGAAATTTTGAAAGAGAAAAAGGATAAGGATGAATCATTTACATTCCCTATGCAATCTACATGCAACCAATTAGAAAAATTGTGAAGGCATGCAACCAATAAGAAAAATGCAAAGTGTGAGAGAGAATTTGAGATTCAATATGGATCATAGATCCATACCTAACCCTAAGACTTTGCACTCTTGATAAGGAGAATGAATGCACCATTATGTGGAGAGGAAGAAAATAAAAAAAGGGGAGATTATAGAAAATTTTTAGTGTGAAGATAAAAATATCTAGTGGTAAGGACACCATTTATACATCCAATTGATCAGAACAGAATAGGGGACATATTCAAAGATTAGATCAAGCAAAGATTAGAAGAGGATGATTCGATCAAGTACCTGAACCCAACAATTTGAGATTGTATTCAATCAGGTTAAAATTTCTAATACTCTCTCACAATTGTATTAGAGGTTGAATTCCTATGATAGATTAGCTTAATAGCTAGGAGGAGAGCCTTTGGAAAATGTCAAGAAAATCCTATGTATTAGGTGGGTTTAACAGCCTTGTGTAAATCCTTTACTAGGGTGAGACTTCATGTAAAGTGTTGTAAATCCTTTCAGCAAGTTACATTTAACAATGTGTTGTAGCCTTTAACAGGGCAAACCATCAGAAGTGGTTGAACCCGTTGCTGGAGTAATTTTTGTGGGTGTCATCCCCACCCAGTTTTACCTTCTTATTCCTGGACAGTTTTTGGGTTACTAAATCCTTGTGTTATGTGTTGATGCATGTTTTCATTTCATTTTTGTTTATATGTTTACATGCATGAAAATTATTTTTTTAGTTATATGTTATTAAGGGTTTGAAAGGATAAAAATTATGTACTTCTAATTCACCCCCCACTCAGAAGTACTCTTCCCATTGAATATTCCAAAAATTGGCGTCAAAGCACTGGTTCTCTCAAGAAGAAGCCTAATAGCTAGGAGAAAAAGGTTAGAAGATGGAAGTTTTCAAACTTGGGAAGATCATTGATAATCATGTGATTGATGTGCAACTAGCTGTACACAAAGTAGAGGAAGCCAGGGAGGAACTGAGAAAATCATTGAAAAGAAGAAAGGAGATAACCATAGCTTAAAATGACATACACTAAAAGGAGATTGACACCTCACAAGTGTTTTCCAATGGAGACTCCAAGGAATTTGATGCAGCAATAGAAAAATTAATGGAGAAAAATAGAACACAAGCTAAAGAAATCAGATTACTCAAGCTTGAACAAGAATCACAAGCCATAATGCTTTGTGAAGTGACTGAACAAAAGAAAAGAGCTATTGAAGACAAGGCCATGGTAGAAGATGAAAAGAGGAATCTCATCAATAGGCTAGAAGAGAAGACAATTGAATTTGAAAAGATTTCAAACATGTAGTTAGACACCTTAAGCTAGATGATGAATGCTCATCATGAGCTAAACATGAAGGATATTGAGATCTCCACCTTAAAGATACAAAATTAACAATTGTAGAATGAATTGAAGAGAGAAAAGGAAATAGAAAAAAGTTACAACAAACCCAATGAGGCCATTAAGTACTTTGAAAAATTGTTGAAATCACCAAGGGCTAGTAATGACACTATAGGACTTGGCTACATTAGCACTAAACAAGGAAAATCATCCAAGGCTACAGAAGAAAGAAGCAACAAAGGTAAGAACACTAAACCTACTTGTCATTTCTATGGTAAAAAGGGACATACCTCTAATGTGTGTGGAAGCAAGAATAGTCATCAACATGATAAGTCTACAAATGCAAATTTCTATCACAAATGAAAAAGGCAAGGACATCTAACACAAGACTGTAGAACCAAGACCATGAGGACACCAAGATTTGAGGGTCACTGCTACAATTGAAAAAATTATGGACATAGAGAATTTGAATGCATATCAAAGCCTATGTGGACACCTAATCAGCCTTCAAGAAATTGTCATCACTATTGTCAAGAGTATATACACATTCCTAAAAAATTGCATAAGAATAGATTTTAACAGAAACTATAGCAAATGATTAAATCAAATTACTTGTTTCAGTTGCTTGAATACTAGACATGTTAGCAAGAACTATCCAACAAAGGTCAAAGAACCCAAGACTAAAGGTAACAAGGGCAAAGAAATAGTTAACGTGGAACATATCAAGGAAGATATGAAGAAGACATGGCAGAAGAAAAGTGAATGCAACACATCAAATGGAGGGATCACTTCACCCAAGAGGTCAAGTGATCACACCTCATCAAATTAAGCACTAGAACGACACATGGGGTTGATACATATAAAGTTGTATCATACATCAGCCCAAAAGAACATAGGAGCACTACAAAGAATGAATTAACATAAGATAAGATGTCAAGATAAAATTTTGAAGATGATGCCGAGCTACCTTTGGTTGCGTAGTAAAACTCTAGTACATACCAAGTTAAATAGTCTAGTAGCTACTAAGTAAGACTTGATAATGGCTGCCAAGCAATTAACAAGATTAGTAGATGCCGTGTGAAATGAGATAGTAACTTTTGAGTGAATGAAATAGAATTTATGCCAAGTTGGAAAATCCTTTGGAAGCTGAGTGACAACTGTAAAGCACAAATGCAATAAATGCTAGGTTTCAAGCCTAATAGAAGTGAAAATTGATCATTTTTCTATCATTTGAACAAAGAGCAAAGACAAGCATATCAATTGAGTGATTTTAGTGATCAAAAGGTGATTTACAATGATTCAATAGCAACCCAACTCGGTTACATTGATTTACTAGGTATTTCATTCAAGTGTCAAGTTACATAGTTTGTTTAAATAGTAAACCCTAGTTCAATTAGAAATGGCATCTAGTTCTAAGTCTGCAAAGAGAAAGGAAGGTTTGGAGATTCAATTAGTTAGCAATGAAGTTAAACAACCTGAGTTCAAGCCAATCGCAGAGGTTGCCTATAGAAATGATCCTACTAGTGCTCTATCCATGATTCCTAATAAGGTAGTAATGGTTTAGGATGTATGCAAATGCCACAATAGTAAAATTGGAGTCATATGAGATTTGGAGATTTTCAATGCATTTGATAAACTCTATGAAAATGGAAAACTTAAAGATGAATTCTCCATAGTTGAGAAGAAGGGTTTAACCAAAACTCTAGTTTTCCCTATTATCTTTAAAAGGGAATGGATATGCATTATGTTGAGTAGAATCCATGATGGAGCCTTTTGGTTAGAAATAGGTCCAGTAAAGTTCACAAAGAATACTATACATAGGGTTACTGGTATTCCAACCCTAGATCAACCCAAGACCGTATGGAGTGATAAGAGGGAGGCAATTAAGAAAAAAATTGGTGCTGTTGGCACTGAAAATTGCATGGTCAATTTTGAGCACCATTGAAAAATCAAGCCCTATAAATGCTTTTAACTGCCTATGTACCCAACTGTCAGTTTGAGGCCCCTAAGGTGTTTAATGTTTCTAACACCCTGCATTCAGCCTATCTACGTGTTCCATGATGATAATTTTTTGTTTCGAGCTGTTTGGCTAAATCTCGTTTAGAGCAATTGTAAAATCTTGCATTTTTATCGAAGTGTCAAACAGCGACAAGAGGCTATGTTTGCAACTGAATATCTTGCACCCAAAAATGTGTCATAACTTGCCACTTTGGGAGTATCTAATATCCATACCTAAGAACCTATGTTTCAGATTTTGAGTTGTTTCAAGTTCGTTTGAATAGGTTTTGAATCCCTCAAAGTTGGTCAGTTACTGTTTTCATGTTGATGCACTTTACACATAATTCTGGGAAACCCTGTTTGACGTGTTGTAATTTTTGACCAGTTGATAGAAATGCTGAAATTCCTTTTGTGTTGCATTTTAGACATCAGAGACTTGTTATGTTTCAAGTTTTAGCTCTTGATGAGTCTGTTTGATCAATTTTCAAACGTGATTCCAAATGGAATTTCTAAAGTTTTACTGGTGTCAGTATTTGTAGATTGATTGGAACCCTTGTTCGTGATGTCATATCTCCTGATCTGTGATAGGTGAGATCGAATGGTTTGTTTCACTATGTTCTATACTAAAAATAATCCAAGTGTGTGAGTTTTCAAATCTTGAAAAATCTGTTTGCTCACTTTTCCAGGGTCATTCCGTTTGTAAAAATTGTTATGTTGTCATTGTTTCCTGTCCTGCAAATCCAGGCAGCCAATTTTAGACGCTTGCATAATTCGCCCAATTATTCATCATGAGCCTAAATCATAGATCCATAATGTCCTCATGACAAAGATTGAGTGTCCCAATTTTCATTTCCCCATGTGCTCATTTGCCTAGTTTTCCAAGCCAAACCTAGACCCAGTTTATTGCTTTCTGACGTGTTTGCTTGCAGGTAAATCTGAGAGGGCAACTTTGACAGTCAATATCTTTTGACTTGGATCTCGTCATGAGATGAGAATTGGTAGGATGCAATTATGTAGAACAAAGATTCGATGTGCCAATTTTCAAGGCCTTGTCAAATGTTTGAATTAGTTTTTAAGACTAGCCTACATGCCCTGTCATCAGAAAATCACAGTTTTCAAAGAGCAGAATAAATGTGTTTTCAATGATCAATTTGTAATCAAATTTGACTCCAGTCAATTCGAGAGGGTCCGTGGATTAGTTTACATATCAGTTGTCTGTAAACAAATTTTTTTTTTAGCCAGATCCACTTTGGGGTCCGACTGATTTCATCAGAACTGATAAGGATTGAATGTGTTTGAAGAAGTTATTGTGCTCTTGGTTGCATATGAATATTGGCAATGATTCACTTGTCATCCTAAGATGTTTTTCAGGATGAATGGGTACCAATTTTAAGCATTTAAGCATATGAAAAGAGGGTGTTTTTAGTAAGTTAATTTTATGAATGAATCAATGTTTGAAGACATTTTCAAAGTTTCCCAATCTTCTACTTTAAAAAACCACACAAATGTTCTACATGCTTGAACTCTTATTATAATGATGGAGGATAATAAATAAAATCCATATAAAGTCACATGTTTTCTCTGGCCAGTTGTTTGATTGATTATTGTGGAATACGGGGAGGTGGCATTATAAAAACTTTCTTTCCCATCCACTCCCAGCGCACATATGGGAAGTTGAAGCCGATCATCCAAGGCAGGGTAGGGACATCCATAATCCATTGTGGTTTTTTTTAAAAATAAAATGTTGCATCTGCACATTTGAGATTGCAAAATCAATGGAGAGCTCGACCATAGCTTTCAAGCCACCCATCTAAAAGGAAAATGAAGTCAAATGTAGGGCAAATAAAAGGTAGTAAGGAAGAAATGTTGGTTAAAAGAGCTTCATGCTAGTTAGAAGTAGGACACTCATGCTATGAAGCAGTAGTCATACATTCATCACAAAGGTAGTCAATGCCATAAGAAGAAGCTGACTAGACATAACAAGAAGCCCCACATTGTGAACAAAAGAAAAAATTGCAGCCTTTAAAGTAGATCCCATGCATCCATGCATGTTCAAAGGAGAGCTCACGCTGAAGAACAGGGCTCTCCCCAGGCAAATAGAAAAACTCTCAGGCATTATGCAAAGAAAGAGAAGCCCACAACATGAAAAAATTGTAGGTCAATGTAAATTCAGGTAGGGGCTAGGAAGCCACGAACAAAGAAAATTCAAGAGAAAGTTGCCTCAATGAGAGGTATATGCATTGTAAAGCAATCTCCACATGTAGTCAAAGGCAAGAACATAGAACCATAGGCAAACAAAAAGGTACTCCCATGCCACTATTAGAGACAACAACCATGCAAATGAAACAAATAACTTAGTCAAAGAAATGCCCGTGCAAAGAAAATTCATTGAAATCCTCCAATGTAGGTGGCAGAGGAAGCTGCTAATTGCAAGAGAGAGAAGAATCACTACAAGAAACAGAGATGCCCAACACCAAGGGAGGATGGAGAAAAATGTGACCAGTTAAAATGTGGAACCCATGCCTGTAAAAGGAAAATAAAAACTCACGCCAGCATAGCAGGAAGTGAAATCCACACATTGTTTAAAGAAAGCCACATATTTGAAAAGGATTCATCCACTTAAAGAGGCAGAGCATACCATATCGTAGAGAAAGCTGCAGTCAACCGAATAGTCAAAGGCATCAGCAACAAAAAAAAAGAGACACCATTCGCAGGGATCAGCTCTGAAGCTAGGGTAATTATCCCACATTTGTGAGGACATAGAAGTTTTAACATTTTAAATACAACTCTCCACAATAAGTATTGTGAATTAAAGTATGAGCCTTTTGAAGGCAAGGCTTGAGTGCATGGGTCCCAACCAATTGTAAATGATGTCAGCTGGAGGTGCTAAAGAAAGCACAATTTTAAATAGATATGCAAAGATGTTGATGTGGTGAGTTGATGAGCAGACACATGAGATGATGCCATGTGGTGAAGATCGACAGGTGCTCGCTTCCCCGCAATATGAAGTTGCACTCGATTTTAAAAATGCGAGAAAGCATGCTAATGACATGTGGAAATAGGGTCCCATGCATGTAGTGACATAGCATAGATGATCAGGTGCAGACAAAGGCATAGGATGCTTCCACATGGTAGATCTGATGCATTCTGCATTTTATGTTATGAAGATGCACGTTGGTTAAATAGTGCAAGAAAGTGGGCTCGCGACATGTGGCAGTGAGCCTGCCCGATAATGACATGGAAGATGTATGTTCGAGCAACCAATCAAATACTACCACATGGCAGTTGATCAACTGAAGGTTGACCCCAGGTTCAAAGGGTAGGGTAATATTGAAGAATTAAAAATAACAATATTTTATTATTATTTTTTGTTAAAGATGCATGTTCAAATTTTAAAGGGGTGATTTTTCTAAAGTTTTGACTTTAGAGATTTTAAATTTTTCAAATTTAAAATCCAAATGTGCAGACCTGTATTACATTTATAGCAAAGGAGTCATTTTCAAAAGGACTTTCAGTGGGTTTTTGATAGGCAAAATAGGCATTGTTATATATCACTAA
This sequence comes from Cupressus sempervirens, assembly GCA_028749045.1. Lineage (NCBI taxonomy): Eukaryota > Viridiplantae > Streptophyta > Pinopsida > Cupressales > Cupressaceae > Cupressus > Cupressus sempervirens. The sequence continues at coordinate 774,694,574 of CM053783.1, read as the reverse complement.
AATCGGGAGAAGACAAACTATCCGATTCTATAGTTGGTTTTTGCACAGGTAGCAATGTGTTTGAGATATAAGGAGATTTGTCTCAGGTACCTAAATTGCTACAATATTCAGGTATGAAAGTTCAAAATTGAATTCTAGCAAAGTAATGAGCTAAATATGGATAAAACACAATAAAAATGTAGTTGGGGTTATTTCAATTCAGTTGAATCTCAATTTCATCAGCATTTCATTCAGTTCAAATTTTGGTAAGCAAAAGGATTTCACCATTTAGTAGAAGATATTTGTGAATCAGTTACAAGATAATGATGAAATCAAATCAGATGGAATAAAGAGGTTAGAGAGAGTCTTTTCAGTTGCAGGAGATGGATTTCTAAGTCGATAGATGGCAGTTGCATGTGAGGTTCGAGAATTCATCTATCCTATATCTTTCTTTCTTGCTTCCATTGAAAGGGTTCCAGTTTTTGTGACTGAGAGACCATTCATGGTTCCAATCTTGAGTTCTCTCAGATTTGTGATACCATTCTTCAGTAAATTTCTCATGTAATGAACAACAAGAAATAAGAATACAGATAGTCTGATCTATTAGGTAGCTTTGCATTTAAATTTCATGCATCTTATTGTAATTTGTTTCAAGGAAATGAATGATAAGGTAGCAGCAAGTCAATCTTCATTCTGATATCTTGTCTCCCATTTATGCTGTTTGTGATCTTTTGTGTTTTGTAAACAAAGAATATGAAACTTAGTTGCAACCTATTGGTTGTATATGTTGATTTATTTTGCTTATGACTCAAAGAGTTATGTAAATGTTTGATTCTTCATCATAGGATTGCAGATTTCATGAAGGGATAAGTCGAGTATGAGGTTCAGAAGGATGTAGATGTCTAGTTCACAAAGTGGATAGATAGATCAGAAAGTCCTGATGTACGGCATATGTCAATGATTTTCAGGGATGTGTGTTAGGTTTTTGTGTGAATTTCCCAATAGATAAGGCACTGATCACTTATAGGATCACCTATTATACTGCTGCATATTTGAATTTTTGCTTAGATCAACATCAATAATCAGACACTTTTCCCCTTTCATGTTGAAGAGCTATAATAGAATGCCCTTACTTAGCTTATGAGATTCTTAGATCTGCATTTAGCTACTGTAGATTGATGATTATTTCATGAGTTATCAGGATATTTAAGGGTTCTTATCTACTTTACATTAGATTCAGTGTATGCTTTGACAACTGGTACCATATAAAGAATCTATAGGTATACCCGCCTAGGTTTTCCAGAGCCTGAAGAAGAAGAAGGGTCATGCCTTATAGTTGGCCTTATGCTTGATTCTTCATCATAGGATTGCAGATTTCATGAAGGGATAAGTCGAGTATGAGGTTCAGAAGGATGCAGATGTCTAATTCACAAAGTGGATAGATAGATCAAAAAGTCCTGATGTATGGCATATGTCAGTGATTTTCAGGGATGTGTGTTAGGTTTTTGTGTGAATTTCCCAATAGATAAGGCACTGATCACTTATAGGATCACCTGTTATGCTATTGTATATTTGACGTTTTGCTTAGATCAACATCAATAATCAAATGCTTTTTCCCTTTCATGTTGAAGAGCTATAATAGAATGCCCTCACTTAGCTTATGAGATTCCTAGATTTGCATTTAGCTACTATAGATTGATGATTATTTCATGAGTTATCAAGAGATTTAAGGGTTCTTATCTGCTTTACATTAGATTCAGTGTATGCTTTGACAACTAGTACCATATAAAGAATCTATAGGTATACCCGCCTAGGTTTTGCAGAGCTTGAAGAAGAAGAAGGGTCATGCCTTATAGTTGGCCTGGTGTCTGAATGGGCATGTTGAAAATGGGAGTTAGCTGCCCCTAGATGTGTCTTGTTCTCATCAGGGTAATTGGAAATGGGTAACATTTTCAAACACCAATAGGTGCCAAGTGGAACAACAGGGGTATGACAATTGACACCATCAAAGACCCGCTACTAGATTTTTCTATAAGGATTAAAATTCACAAATTTTACCAATCCAGTAGGTTAAATAGTGTATATTGAATAGCAATGGATGTTGCTTACAAGCTAGTGAAAAGGATCATACTTATGATCTTGCAAAGTTGATGATGCAACACATCAATGAAAACTTGGGAGCCATAAGGAAATCAAAAGTGGCTCAATGCAAGTTTGGCTCAGTTTTGCTTTGCATGTTTTTCTACATTATGAAAGAATTCCCCTTAGTAGGGAAGGCAAAATTGGATCCAAATAAGACTATTGTTGACCAAATAAATGGATTCATTTATCAAATGGGTGAAAACTTTGATTGCCAAATGACCAGTTATTTTGAGGACTTCAAACAATCCATGAAATAGAGAGTGAGAATTGTAGTCTCATTGGTGGAGCAACATGAAAAAGACATTTGTTTTCTAGTGGATATTGATTATACTTACATACAAGTAGTCATCCCTAGAGTTAGATGGCTTAGACCACTAGGTTATGAACTTGATGTGGATTAGGCTTTAGCAGCTATTACAACATTGCTTGCAAAGGAAACTAATAAAACTACAAAGGACTTTAGGACATATGATGTTTTCAAATCAAGGGTGGTCACAGACCTCAAGACAACAATAGTAGTTAAGAAGAAGGACAAGATTGTAAAGAAACTTAAGAATAAATTTGGGGTAGATATTGGAGAGATAAGTACTATAGAAGAAGTAGGGGAAATAAGTGATGATGAAGAAGAGGATGACAATGAGAAAGATGAAGATGAGCTAGAACAAGGGCCACTTTAGTTAACTCAATGCCTAGGTGAAGATGAGGATGAGAGTGACAAGGAAGAACAAGCTAAGGAAACATCCATCCAAACCAAGGTCATTAAAAGAAAGGAAAAAGAACCACTTACTTCTCAGCCCAAGCCAAAGAAAGTGGCAAATCCTACACCTAAGAAGCCTACTACTAGAGCTACTACAAGAGCTACTACACAAAAGACAAAGGAAGAGGCAATAAAGAGGAAGGAATCCACTAAGAAGATTGAAGAAGAGCTAAAGAAAAGAAGAAAATTTGTGGCTCAACTTGATTTAGATGAAGAAAGGAAAGAATCAGAAGACCACAGTCAGTTTAAAGTGGTAAGTCATCCACCTAAGTCTTCAATTGACAAATTATGTGCTAAGATTAGGAATGGTGACATGAATGACTTGAAAAATGTAGATTTTAATAAGCTCACAAAGGATGAACATAATAAAATAGAGAAATCTGTCTATAGTATGATGGCGCAATATAAACATACACCTCTTGAATTGGATAGCTCATTGCCAAAGGAAATATATAAGATTGTAGAGGATAAATGGCATTTTTTTTTGCAAAGTAAGAATGAAATAAGGGAGTCTACCTTAGCAAGGATGTTTCCTAATTTGACTAAAAGTCAAATAAAAAATGTAGTCAAAAGGCACAATAGTAGATTTACTCCCAAATACAAGGCATTTAACATTTTACATAATAAAATTGAAGAGGTTTTGAGCAAAACCACAAAAGTATGGAAGATTATTTACAAGAAAATTGATGATGTATTTGATGAAGAATACAAGGTAGAAGAAAATGCCAAAACAAAGGAAATAAAAGAAGAAAGAAGAAAGAAACTAAAGGAGAAGAAGCTAGAAGAGAAGATAGTGGAGGAAGAAAAGAAGGATGAAGAAGAAAAGGAGAAGGACATGAGTGAAGAAGAGGAAAAGGGGATAGATGAGCAACAAGAATAGAGTGTGCAAGGCACATAATTGCAACTTCCTAGCCCTCCTCATTCTACCATTACACTTGCAAAAACAATCAAGATAAAGGATGTTGTTGATACTTCTAGTCAAAACATCAATCCATTAACTACAAATGATCTAGCAAAGATCCTTGACCAATCAACACAAGTAGCTAGAGTATGTTTAAGCCCAATACTGGTTAGTGTTGATGAGTTAGAAAAAGCAATAGTGGAATTAAAGGAAGTCAAGGTGCAAATGCAAGAACCACCTATGACCACATAATCTACCTGACTTCTACTCCTTCCACCTCCATCTCCACCAAAAGCAATCACACAAGAACTTTAGGAGTCGAGTGTAGCAGCAAGGGACGATAAAGACAAATTAGTACAATCAATAGATACACCCAGCTAGAATGATAGCAAAAGGGAAACAAACTAAAGAGAAAGAAGAGAGAGAAGATAAGGAGGAATCTGCAATACAAACTTTGGTTAAACTAGCCAAAATAGGTACTCTTACAAAAACTCTTCAATAGCTGAGGATTGGAATGCTATAATTGCAAATTAGAACACCAGGCTTGAGCTCAACTAGGGTAGCAATGAAAATTCATGATGGAATTCCTAAGCTTGATGAAGAAATAAAGATACCCTATTATGAATCCAACACTCTTATAGAAGAAAATATGAATGAGATAAAAAGTGCATTAGATAGAAGAAGGAGACAAGAGGCACTTAGAAAGGATTATGAATATAGGCAAGCATTAAATGAAATCAAGGAAATATTCATGGATGCCTTCAACCTACAATCTCTAGATGAATCAAGACCAATTATAGAGCAACTATCAGATATAGTTGATCAGGTAACAAATGAGGACCATCACACCGATGCTAAACTAATGGAATGGTTAGAGAAGAAATTCTAAGGTAAGGTCAATAAGAAGATATCAAATGATATCATTTTGGGACAAGTTGACCTAGCTAAGAAATTAGATAGAGTCAAAATTGTACTTGGAAATATATTCTCCCTTTACAATAAATTGTGTGATTTTTCCAATTTCACACAAGAGATTAGCCAAAAGATATTGAGCTTGGAAAGAAATATAAAGATTTCTAGCATGCAACTTCCTACCAATCCAGCTCAAAGTGAGAGGAATTTTTCTCAAATGCTTCACATTCAAAGGGAACTAGCTATATTAATAGCAAAGGAGGCTAACATAAAATCCAAGCTAATGCAAATTCAATCCTCCATCACCCCTCACTTGGAAGTACTTCACAAGGAGTAGATGTATGTAGAGACAGTCCTAAAGAAAGATCCCAATCTTTCAACACATGAAGGAATTGTAGACCTAGCAGTAGAGCTTGCAATTCAACATAAGTCATTGGATATTGCATTAAACAATTGGGATACAGCTCTAAAGATACTCCTAGAGCTTAACAACTCATTTTTGGCTAAACATGGTATTACTCCATAGGATCCTTTGACATCACTGTCAAAAAGAGGGAGATATATTATAGGGGGAGTAAGAAAAGGAGGAGATATGTAGATACTATGGGTAATTACCACATTTTGACAAATTTTGATCATTTTGATTACATTCTTTCACTCCATTCTTTCGTTCATTTTGAGAATAAAGTGGAATGATTGTAATTAGCCAAAATGGAGGAGACAAGGAATAAAAGGAGTGAAGTAGAGCTATAAAATTTTTGTAATCACATGTAATACAAGGAGATCACATAGATCAGATACATCATACAGGCTCAAAATGTAGAAACAGGTCAAAGGACAAGGAGGATCAGGCACATTGGTCCATAATTTTAATTTCAAAGGCATAATCAACTCAGGGGGAGTCATAAGGTATATTGCTACTCACAATTTTTGAGATTTTTCATGTAAGTTGAGTAAGTGAAGAATGTACTCAATAAGGATAGGATCACTAATGCTTAGTTAAGTGTTTTTGACACTCATGTCAAAGGGGGAGATTGTTGGTCAAATAAATAGTATTGAAAAATTAGTGTCAAAAGACTTAACCATTTTCACTATGTACGTCGAGTACACAATAGATGCCAAGCCAAAATTTCAATAGGTGCTGAGTCATAGTTAGTATTGAGTAGACCACAATATAGTATGTGCCAAGTGATCTAGAATTGTTCATGTGCCAAGTAATAGAATCATTTAGATACTGAGCAATCTAAAACAATATATGTCAAGTAATACAGGATATAATAGGTGTCAAGCAAACTAGAAAATGTAGTTGATGTCGAGCAATCCAAAATAGTATGTGTCGAGCATCAGTAATACTTCATGTGCAAAATAATGCAAGATCAATATAAGAGTTTGTATTTGCACAAACTAAGATGTAAACGATTTTTGGAGCTGACTTAGAGAAATTTTAGAAGAGAAAAAGGATAGGGATGAATCATTTACATTCCCTATGCAATTTGCATGCAACCAATCAGAAAAAAGGTGAAGGCATGCAACCAATAAGAAAAATGCAAATTATGAGTGAGAATTTGAGATTCAATATGGATTGTAGATCCATAACTAACCCTAAGTCTCTGTACTCTTTATAAGGAGAATGAATCCACCATTGTGTGAAGAGGAAGAAAATAAGAAAAGGGGGAGATTATAGTGAAATTTTAGTGTGAAGAGAAAAAGATTTAGTGGTAAGGACAACATTTATACATCTAATTGATCACAATAGAACAAGGGACATATTCAGAGATCAGATAAAGCAAGGATCATAAGAGGATGAGCATATCAAGTACCTGAACCCAAACATTTGAGATTGTATTCAATCAAGTTAAAAGTTTTAATACTCTCTCACAATTGTATTAGAGGTTGAAATCCTATGATAGGTTAGCTTAACAGCTAGGAGGAGAGCCTTTGGAAAAGGTCAAGAAAATCCTATGTATTAGGTGGGTTTAACTACCTTGTGTAAATCCTTTAACAGGGTGACACTTCATGTAAAGTGTTGTAAATCATTTCAACAGGTCACATTAGAAGTGGTTGAAATCATTGCTACAATAATTTTTGTGGATGTCACCTCCACCCCAATTTTACCTTCTTATTCCTGAAGAGTTTATAGATAACCAAATCCGTGTGTTATGTGTTGATGCATGTTTTCATTTCATGTTTGTTTATATGTTTACATGCATGCAAATTGTTTTTTAAGTTATATGATATTAAGGGTTTGAAAGGATAAAAATTGTGTACTTCTGATTCACCCCTCCCTCAAAAGTACTCTTCCCATTGGACATTCCAACACTATGTACATCTTGCTACAATATGACCAACTTCATTACAATTAAAACAAATCATAGGTAGCTTACCTTTGAATTTACCTTTTCCTTTTTGAAATCTTCTAGCCAACAATGCTTCCAATTTTTCAATGTCTTCCTCATCTGTACTACTATCACTGGATGCATACTTTATCTTTCTTTTCTTCTTCTTTGGTTTTAACTCCTCAAAATCCTTTAGTAAAATTTTTTCTTTGAAAACCAATTCAATACTTTCTAGTCAGTAGTTTTCAAAATTAGATAATTCAAAAGCAGCGAGTCTTCCTATCAAACCTTCAAGGGTTAGATCATTTCCTAGCATACATCTTAATTCTTGGATTACAAACAATCAAATGGCATACAGAGGCAAAAATGTTCTCAAAACTTTACTTAGCATAGTATTATCATCTATTTTTCTAGTAGCACCTTTTATTGCACTAACAACTTCTTTTATTGTAGCAACATGATGAGCAATATTTTCACCTTCTTCCATTCTCATGTCATCAAACTTACCTCTTACACTCTCTAACTTGGCTCTTTGAACATTTTTGTCTCCTCCATAGATGGTGGCTAGGGCATCCCACATATGCTTTGCACTTTGAAGGTCTTTGATATCATCAAACTCAACATAGCTTAGGGTAGAGGCAATCTTCAACATCACTTGACTATGCTCTTTCTTTTTCTTCAAATCTTCAGAAGTTAGGGCTCCTACTAGATCAACATGTTCTATTGAAATGCAATTTTGTGCATAATCTCCAAGTCCTCCCAGGTGTAGCTTCATCAAACTTTTCCATGCAAAAAAGTTATCTTTTTTTAGCTTAGGTACCTCCCTTTTTGACATCTTGATCTTTATGCTTTTAGTAATTTAAAACTAATCCTCTCAAGCAACTATTCTCTAATACGAATTGTTGGAATTATTTTACAATAATTGAGAGGTGGGGTGAATCAGTTATTCAAGGTCTAGATGTACAAAGTAAAACTTTTCACAATTCATTGAACCCTTAAAATTTTCTCAACCATGCAAGTATTCATTGTGTGTTAACCTAATCTCATATGTTATTGTAACATCAACATGCAAAAGTATAAATCATAAAAGACAAGATATCCATTAGTACACTTGACACAATGATTTAACATGAAAACCAAATTTGGGAAAAACCACTAGTAACATGCTACTCCTTTGTCACTCTTCTGAAGTGATGCCCTATTAAAGGCCAACCCTGTTAAAGGTTACAACACAAACTATTAAATGTGACCCAGTTAAGGGATTTCGATCACCCTATTAAAAGTGAGCCTTGTTAGAGGACTTTAGGCCATTCACTTGGAATGCCACCCTATTAAAGGATTTTCCAATGACTATTAAGTCAACCTTTCTTCAAAGGATTTACCCTAATTTGATACAATTGTTAGAAAGTAATAGTAGAACTTTGATCTAATATAACTTACAACCTTACTTGCAGATTACAGATCACTATTTAGTCCCCATCTCTACTTGGCTTCCAATCTTTGTAGCTCTGACAACTTGTTCAACCTTCAAGGATTCATCCTCTTTAAGCCTTCTTTCTTAGTTCGCCATTGTAGACTTCTTCTCTTGGGTCACTTGATGAAGAGAACCCTCTTCCTTCTCCTTGTAATATTTTTGCTTCTAAAACTCTTTAACCTCAATCCAACATTTCTTCATGACTAGACATCCCTACATACACGAAATTAGAACTCTTTTCCTACTCATTATCCATCTCAAAAATTAGGGTTTTTGATGGATTAGGTAAGATACAATGAATCTATTCGATATCTTGTCTTTTCTAGAAACTTCTCCTAGAATCCATTTGAATTTTCCTCCAAAATGGTTTACATAGGATTTTGTGCCTCCAACTCATCAATCTTATCTTCCTCTTGATTCAAAAGTTCTAAGAAAACAAACTTGATGGATTTTATTTGGAGAATCTTTGATATTTTTCATAATGCAAGAGCTCGACATGATTAGTTTACTAATGCTTAACACATATTGTATTAATTAGCATCTACTGTAAAATCACTCAGCATCAACTAGATTTTACTGGTGCTCAACATCAAGTGAAAATCACTCAGCTTCCACTAACTTGTTGGACATCCATTAGCTTGCTAGGAATCCATTAGAAATTTCTTTCACTTGGCTCCAACTAACTTTTTTCTCGGCTTGCACTACCTTTGCTCTACACCTTCTATCAACTTGGTCAGGATTAGCAAATGAACTTTGTCCAATATTTTCCTTCTAAACTTTCTTAGTGTAGCCAATCATTTTGTAACCTCAAAGTAGATCATCAATACATTATGTTATCATTTTCTTAACTAGTTCTTGTACTTCAATAGATAATCATAACTCAAACTTTCTCTAGGTACTTTTTGTTGTATCTTGTTGATCAAGTCCTTCTCATCAATCAACTAAGTGATAGTGCTTTAAACATATAAGCAATTGTCTTACCAACATGTAACAGGTTTGACATCAATGACAAAATAATGATTGAAAAAAATTCTACAATAGTTCACTTACTAAAATGATCCTTTCAATCATATATCAACACAAGAACCTAAGGAAGACAATAAGTCTAGGGTGTTGCTTCATATGGGGGCTGAATAGAAGAGTTTACAATTGGAATACAAAGCAAGAATGCTTAAGAGGATGAATTCTTGAAGGGTGAAAAAGTTGCTAGAGATGAAGAGTATGAATGCCAAGAAGAATGGAGGATTGAACTAGAGATATGTAATCTTTAAGTGAGTTTTATTTTATTATCAAATCAAGTCCAGTTGTTACTTTCAAACAACTATATTAGCCTAGATAAATCCTTTGGATTAAGATTGACCTAGCAATCATTTATAAATCTTTTAACTGGGTGACATTCTAATGAAGTGTTTTAAAGTTCTATAACAAGTCTCATTCCTAATAAGGTGATTGAAATCCTTTAACCGGATCATATTTATTAATGTTTATTGTAAACTTTAATAGGATTGGCCTTTAACAAGGCATCACAAAAGAAGAGTGAAAATTGGTATCATGTTACTATTGGTTTTTCCCAAATTGGGCTTCCACATAAAATCCTTGTGTCAAATTGTGTGAATGAGTTTTTTGTATTTCATGTTTACATTTCTCCAAAGTTATTTTGACCTAGGATAGTGACCCATTAAGTTAAGGTATTTGATGTTGTAATGGATGCATGCATAATATGGTTTTATGGATATGAATATGTTGAGCACTAAAAAATTTTTATTTGTACATTTGGACCTTGGATAACCGATTCACCCCCTCTTAGTTATTCTAAAGAATTCCAAAAATTGGTATCAGAGACATTGGTGCTTGTAAGGAATAGTTTGAAATTACTAAAAGCTAAAGATCAAGATGTATAGAAAGGAGGTTCTCAAATTGAACAGGGAAAACTTTCCTACATGAAAAAGTTTGATAAAGCTACATCTAGGAGGACTTGGACATTATGAACAATATACCATTAATACTAAGCACATTAATCCTACTAGAGCCCCTACTATTGATGATCTAAAAAAGAAGAAAGATCATAATCAAGAAATGTTATAGCTTGCATCTACCCTAAGCTACTTAGAGTTTGATGAAATCAAAGGATGTAATTCTACTAAGAAGATATGGGATACTATAGAAACGATCTATGGAGGAGACAAGAATGTTTTAAGAGCCAAAGTTGAAAGTCTAAGAGGAAGGTTTGATGACATGAGAATACAAGAAGATGAGACTATAGTCCAATATTGTACAAAAATCAAAGATATTGTGAATTCTATTAGAGGAGAAAATGGTTTTATTGTAGATGAGACTATGATCAAAAAAGTATTGAGAACCCTACTTCTTATCTATGTTATTAGAGTATCTTCCATACAAGAACTATGGTGTGTTCCTGGTAGTAATCTAACCCTTGAAGGACTGATGGGTAGACTCACTAATTTTGAACTTTCTAGTTTTGATAATTCCAAAATTAAAAATGTTGAATATGCTTTCAAAGCTATACTGACACTAAAAGAACTGAAAGAGAAAAACAAAAAGGTCAAGAATGTTTTTAGTGATAGTGATATAGGTGATGATGATGTAGAAGAGCTTGAAGCATTAAAATATTTCATAGAGGCAAATAGAAATACAAAGGTACATTACCTATCATGTATTTCAATTGTAATAATTTTGGTCATATTGCTACAAGGCATCCAGAGAAGAAGAACAATGGAAGTGGAGATAAATACTGAGGTAAAATAGATGAGAAAAAAAAGATAATAAAGTCAAAGGAAATGAGTCTTGCTACATTCCTAAAGAGGAGTCAAAAGATGGATTTGATGACCATGATGATGAAGTTGTGTATGTTACTATAAAAGATGATTTTGATGAAGATGAGGCAACTGTATTGATATCTTATGTGAACAAAAGTGATAGATGGATCATTAATAGTAGATGTTCACATCACATGACTGGAGACAAAAGTAAGTTCATTATGATTAAGTATTACAATGGAAACAATATTAGATTTGGTAATGATGCAGCCTATTTGATAAAAGGTAAAGGATCAATAAAACTAACAGAAAGGATCATGTGTGAGATTGCTTACTATGTAGGACTTAACTATAACTTGTTAAGTGTGTCACAATTGAATAGTTTTGGTTGCAAAGTTGAATTTGATAACAAGATGGCTAAGATCTATGACATTGATGGAAAACTAATTGAAAATATAGATTAGACTAGAGGTAATTTATTTTATCTTGACATGACTAATGGTACTTGTCTTGTTGTAAAATTTGATGATTTGTGGCTATGGTACAAGAGGATATGTCATGTTAAATTTTGCAACTTAATTAGTATTAATAACATGAAAAGATTTAGAGGTTTTCCAAAACTAAAGAAACCTAATAATGTGATTTCCAAACAATGTTAGTTAGATAAAATGACAAAATCTAGTTTTAAAAGTAACACTTACTCCTCAAAAGATATTCTAGAATTAGTCCATCTTGATTCATGTGGATCAATTGATGTGCAAAGCTATAAAGTTTATAAGTATATTATGCTATTTGTTGATGACTATTCTAGGATCATGACAATTATATTTTTGAAACAAAAATATAATTCTTTTCAAATGTTTAAGTGGTACTTGGAAAGAATTGAAAATGAGATTGGTAAAAGCTTGAAATGTCTAAGATCTGATAGAGATGGGGAATTTACATCAAATGAATTTGAGATATTTTGTATGATAAAGGAATTAAAAGAAAAAGTTCTACACCTAGGACCCCTCCACAAAATGGGATTGGTAAAAGGAGGAAATTTTTTTTAATGGACTATGCTAGAACACTGATGATGGAGAAGACTATTGCTTTTAAATACTGGAGAGAAGCTTTATGCACAACTATCTATACATTGAACTAAGTACAAGTCAAGAAAGGTACAAATTCCAAACCTTTTGAACTATGGTATAGATACTCACCCAATTTGAAATATTTTAAGGTATTTGGAAGCAAGTTTTACATTCTTGAGGACAACATGAATAGTAAACTTGATGCTCAAAGTGAAGAAGGTATATTCCTAAGCTAATCCAAAAGAAGTAAAGCTTATAAGTGTTTGAATACTAACACTAATAAAGTTGTGGAAAGTGGAAATGTGAAATTTGATGAATATATAGAGGTACATGAAGTTGAACCTAAGAAGGAACCTAGAGAGTAAAAAACCTTCATATACTAGTATGAATACATGAATGTTGCTGAAGTTGTGAACCAAGTTGTAACTCAACAACAACAAGTATTAGTGACTACCAATTCACATACAATGGATGTTGAGTTTCATTTAGGAAGTAAGTTGCATTTGAGAAGTAAGTTGCATTCATTATCCAAGTTGCAGATGTAAGACAAGGTACATTATGATACTGAGATCAATATACATGAAAGGAATGCTGATTTACCTAATAGAGAAGTGCATAGTGACTCTGAAGTTAACATACCCATTGAAGAAAGAAGAGAAGAACAAAGACTATCGAAGTATGTTAGAAGACATCACCCTACTAAATAAATTATTGGAGATAAAGAAGCTAGACCAATGAAAAGGAATAGGTTGAGAAGTGATACATGTTTGTTAAGAATGCATGAACTTAAGTCAGTGAAGGATGCATTAGAGAATGAACATTGGAGTAAGGCCATGAAAGAAGATATTGATCAAATTGATAAGAACAAAATATGGACTCTAGTACCCTGACTAGAGAAAAAGAATGTGATTATAACCAAGTGGGTGTACATAAAAAAACTAGATGGGAATGGTGAAGTAAAAAGGAATAAGGAAAGATTAGTGCACAAGGGATATGCACAAGAAGAAGGAATTGAATATGGAGAGAAATTTACCCCAATTGGAAGATTGGAAGGACTAAGAAATTTGCTTGTTTAATCTATATACAAAGGTTTTAAAGTTTATCAAATGAACATGAAGTCAAAATTTCTAAATTGTATACTAGAAGAGGAAGTTTACATTGAACAACTAGAAGGATTTGTTGATCCAAACAATAAGAACATGGTTTATATGTAGATTACACAAATCTTTATATGGTTTAAAGAAAGATAAAAAAAAATGGTGTAAGAGGCTTTAAAATGATCTTGTGAATATTAGTTTTGAGAAGATAGATGATAACAATAATCTATACTTGAAGATAGAAGTAGGTAAAGAGATTTTACTACCTGAAATATTTGTTGATGAGATTATACCTAGAGGACAAAATGCATTGTGTGAGATAGTTGTAAATGAAATGAAGCAATAGTTTGAGATGTTTATGTTTGGATAGATAAATTTATTTGTTGGTTTTCAAGTATATCAAATGAAATATGGTGTTTACTTTAGTTGGTTTAAGTATGTAAAATAAATATTGATTTTTTTTGGTATGGGTGATTCGAAACCTATTAGTACTCATATGGTGATAGGACACAAACTATCCAAAACTGATGATTCTGTTAAAGCAAATCAAATATTATATATGTTGGCAATATGACCAGATAGATGTCTTGATGATCATTATTTGTAGCAACATATATATATATATATATATATATATATATATATATATATATATATATATATATATATATATACACATATATAAGTCATTAATATGTATTTAGAGTTAGAAAATTATCTAAGTGTTAGATAGTTTACAACAACACATAAAACAAATATTAAGTGTATGGATGACTCATTGAGAGTTAGCTTATGCATAGTTGAGGGAAAATTCACAACAATATCATGATGATGTGTGCCAATGCATAGATGTGTATATATAGTATGACATGAGTTATGATTAAAATACCACTGTGGGTATTTAATAGTGCATAATAGAGCATAACATAGATTTGGATTGTATGGACTTAGGAATTATTTTGGTTACAAAAGAATTACTAAGTTATGATGAGTTGACTATTTGGATTTTATTCCATATGTTATTTTATATTATGTTAGGTGTGCGAAGACATGAAGGTCAACTGAGCAGAGTTTTGTAAATATGCAAGGCATAAATAAAGATCTTATCTTGTGTAGTTAGAAGAAGTCATGTGTGCCATATGTGAGAAGTATATGACATGAAAACTATTGTGAGAACTATTTGTGAGCCTTATATGAAGTGAGTTCTGATGTGTGATTAGAAGAAGTGTGAAGTAAAATAGTGAGAAAGTATTGTATGTATATCTATTCTTGTGAAGAACTAAATTATATTATTATATGTTAGGGTAGTGGTCTCTTCTTGCATACATTGTATTTGTTCTACCAACTCCTAACAAGGTTAAAGAAATTCCTAGTAGGGTTGAGGCTTCTCGTAAGGCCTAGTCCTTTAGCAAGGACTCGAGACACTATATGTACTTCATAGACTCCTAATAGGGTCAATATCCTTAACAGGATCCTATTGTTTAGTGAATCATCTAGTGGGTATCATCCCCACAGGGGTTTTCCCTTGGCCATGTTTTCCCTAGTTAATAAATAATGTTGTTATGAGTTCCTTATGTGCATGCTTATATTTACTATTCAACATTGTTGGTTTACTTTTATATGCAAGTTATAAAGTAATTAACAACATTGTCATGCCCAAAATTTATGGAAAAACACAATAAGAATTATATATATTTAATTTAATTTATATTTATTTTTTAGAAAGGGAATGTTTAGGACATAACATAGGGATCTTAGAAATTCTATATTAGGTTAAAGAAGACTAGGAGTTTGGGATAGAGATACTACAAAATATAAATTCTTTAATCCAATTGCCCCTTATTAGATTGGTGGGGGTTTAATAGTTACCTTTGGGTCAATACACATAATGAATTTGATAACATTTGTAGTATATTTCTATGAGAGTGGTAGGGGCATAGTTTCTTGACTATAGTCCATGTTCTAGGTTAAAGGCAGTGGAGTGGGGAATGATTCCTTAAATCATCTACTAATTATTTCGTGACTATATTGCTGATGTAATTAAACAAGTTATGGATTTGTTGTTTCCACAAGGACTTTTATATCATGTAATTAAATTAACATTCCCTCAAAAGACATTTTAATACATTCATAGAATCTTAAGTTTCATCACCATGAAGGATTATTTAAAAGTCCATGTATCAACATACATAAAGAGATATGCACACAATTAGAAATTTCCTAGTTGTTAATGTGTTTACACCCACATTGTCAACTACACTCTAGGTACTATTATGATTGAGGTATCTAAGGGCTTAGTCTAGATTGGGTGAATACCGTAGATGAATTAATTGCATTAGTGGTTGTGACATAGTTAATTGATCTTCCACATTTTGGTTCATGCATCTAACTCAAGATAATTAATAATTATGGACAATTAAATGAATAATTAATACTACCCTACATACATTTATATTTAATGTTTACCCCAATAATGTTTGTCTTATACATTTTATAAGTTAAGTTTATATGATGATAAATCACAAGATATAACTCATTATATATTGACATCATATATCTTTTGATTATACCATTTTCACCAAATACGTGCATTCTATTTGAATAACAATCCTAACTAACAAAGTAAGATGTACTATTGATGCAAATAGATATAACATAGCATATAATATTCAGGTTTAATTTAAAAAAATACCATCTAACTTATTCTTTATTTTTATCTACCAAGCACTATATTTTATTAAAATTTTAATTAAAATTTTATGCTTAAAACTCCAATTAATATCCTAAGCTACCAATACCTAATACCATGTGATTAATCCTAAGTGAAGGTTATCAACTAATTTTTTTTACTAATCTACCCCAAACTATGATATGATACATACACTATACTTGATTTGCATTTACGTCTTTAACACAAGCCATCACATAATTTCTACCTCATCTTCTTATATACTAAAATTACTATTAATATCTACTTTTCACAATCCTTTTAAATGGAAATCCATACTATCAAACATACCCTAACTACTAACCTAGTTTGTTTGTTTTTCTAACTACTTTTTCATTTTTGTACCTAACTCCCACTTTTCTCCATCCCAAGGCGTGGCCCCAAAGCTCACATGTGGCATGTGAGAGGGGTGCCTCTTCCAAGTGGTCCCTCTTGGCACTTGACTCCATGCAAAAGGGAGGAGTCTTGTCATGGTTTGACAAGGTAAAAGTTTCCTGTCTTTCCATGAATTTGAATTATTATATTTTTATTCCCATATTCAAGACCATGCACCTAGGTAAGTGGGTGCTCATGTTTTAATGTGAAGAGTGGGTCTTACCATGTGTGAGGTGAGGGTTGATTTTTTTTTGTTATATGTTTTTCAAAAGTGTTTAAATATGCTCTCACATAGTTCCTTACCCCCCCGCCCCACTTTTCGTTGTCGTACAATGGTGACCATATGTCTATAATATAATAATAATAACAACATAGGTCTATACTTATGACAAGGGGATTTACTTTATGGGAATTCTATAGGGAAGGTTCCAAGGAATAAATTTAGGATTAAAATGTTAGTCTATATTTGGAGGATTTTTAATCGCCTCTCCCATACAAAATCTAGAGAGATGAAAGTGTACCTACAACATGTGAATACTTATGGGAACTTACTCTATGTTTCCTATTTGATTTCATGGTTTTATTTTTTCTCTAACTAAGAAAATTTTCTTCACATAAAGTAGTAAATATAATTTAGTGAAGTATTTGAATTCTTTATAGGAATATGCTTAACTAGGGTAGAGCATTAAAACTAGATAAATGAACTAATAATTTCCTTCATCCTATCATTTAGGGATATTTCTTAATGAATGGATGAATAATGTAGTTTCCTTGAAAAATCAATATTTTGAACAAAAACTTTCCCTTACATTGACTCAATGATCCACCTTTACATTTCTATGCCTATTAAATGAATCTCTCTCTTTTATTCCCTATTACAACTAGTATGATACCAAGGAAACATTTCTTCTTAATTAAATCTACAATCATATTATTATATCTTACAATGAAATATCACATATCTTTATTCTATTCATGAATCCATTTTTCTCACAATAATGTACAAATGAAGATCTTGTCTTCCACAACACAATACTTCAAGCAACAATGCGATTTGGACTTCACAAAACACAATATTCAATACAACATTGGAGATATCATGTTACAAATACATTACATCAAGACATGAAGGAAGTTTCCTTCCACATTACACAAAGGTACATCCTTGTTTCTAAAATAATACAATGGATCAGCCCTAATTCCTTCTTGGATCCAAGAGCACAAAACCTACACAATATGCAAAACAAGAACCATGGAAGCTCACCTCCCATCCTGGGCTTCTAAGAAGCCAACCACCGAGTAGGGGAAACAAGGCTCAAATAAGGATTACATTAAAACATTTCATAATGTATGCAACCAAAATATCACAAGACATTTACAAACCCTCTATGGTTTAACACAAAGATTCACCATTGGAATCATGAAACAATGGGTGAAGGTGGGCTCTCCAAAGAGGAGAATGCCATATCCATATACACATATACATTTGCAATTGCATAATGTATCTTCAAGGCTATCAAATACATCCTCCTCATCACATCAATACACTTATACCTCCCATAGTACAAATGCCTCTTCAAGGCTATCAAATACATCCTCCTCATCCCATCAATACACTTATACCTCCCATAGTACAAATGCCTCTTCAAGGCTATCAAAATACACTTTTACCTCCCATAACAACCAAGTCATGTGGCTTCAATGGAGCCCATACTCCATGAACAAAAAAACCTCTCCAAGAGGAAAATCTCTCAACTTAAATGTAGAGCCCAACTAACCCCTTCACCAAAGACATATGGGTGAGTGAAGCCTTCACACCCATTATCAAAAACACTTAGAAACAAGAATAAAGAAAGAAAAACAAAGAAAGTAAATGAAACACAATCTAAAATCACTTCATCATAATACAAAATATGATTTCAACAACAATAGTTTAACAAGATTACAACACCATTATGCAAATGCAAAAGAAGTCATGGAATAGGCACCGACCTTGGTCCAAGCTAAGGCAATTATAGTTGATGAAGAGCTCCCTTCTCCTTAGTCTTTCTCCTCCCAAAACCCTAGTTGTCTCTAAATTTAGAGAGTGGGTGAACAATCCACTAGTTTTTCAAAGTTCACTAAAAAGACTCTCCCACTCTCTCTTTTTGGGAAAAAAACATCAAAACTCTATCTATTACAACTTTGTCCCTACCAAATTTGACACTTTTGAGTAAGAGAAAAAGTGGGGATGAATTGATGGGACAACTCAATTTTCGAATTGGTGGAAGAATGCATTGGTTAAGGGACCCCCTAGGCTAGGTAAGCACTAAAATGGTAAAATTTAGGCCCCTAACATGTTATGCTAACATATGGGTAGCTTATTTTCACAAAAAGGCACTTTGGGACCACCTATTGAACCTCTACAATTATTTTCAAGTTTGAATATGAAATTCCCTTTGATATTGACTCATCCTATCCCTTGTTAAGTTGATTTACTTAATCTTAAAAGGGTGATTAGTTTAAGGTTTAAATGTTATCATGACCAAAACCCTAGATGGCATGTCATTAACACACAACAACTATCAAGTAACACATTAAAACACATTACACATCACCATGACGTGTCCCTAATTTATTTTTGAGATTAAAAATTTCACACACATGCAAGCTTACATTTATGAAATAAAATACATTACAATGAGGCTTTTGAATCTTCCAAAGATTTTCCTTGGCTAAACCATGTTTGCATGAGTTTGGACCTTGTTTTCCCAATAAAATTCTATGGTTCAATTGCCTACACATTAAACTCAAACATCAGTAGCTCAATGAAAAATTATATAAAATGCATGTATATATGTACAAGATAATTTCATATCAAATAATTCACTTTAACATCATAATCAACTTTCATTTTCTAATCATTTTCATATAAGACATTTAAAACCTTAAAATATTAGAAATTTGTATATCAATATTAACATTTAATCAAATGATCCAACCAACATTCTGAACCACAACATAATCCATTTGAAATGTTGAGTCTACATTGTTAAGTCAGCCAACATGAAAATTAGTTTTGAATACATATCTTAGGTCAAAATCTTCTAAATGTAAACATCACAACTAGTATTCCTTGATTCAATTAAATATAGTTGATTGCTAACCATATCTTATTATCATTATAAGATAATACATTATAAGGAATATCAATTATGTCAGGTAAATAGGATGTTTGCATAGTCATATCATGTAGTTTCAAAATCAATCATAGAATAAATCCATTACATTTTGTTGGGTCATAAAATCTTTTCTTATGAATATCAAGATATCTGTCTAATTGACTTGTTATGTTAGATAGTATTAAGTTCTACCATGTATACCCTTATCCAATTTTGATAACAACTTCCATCTATGACTATGAATAGTTTTCATAAGGGTGTGTGTTGATTCATCTTTCCATAATAACCATTTAATCCAATTATCCTAATATACCATAAACTATTATGAACCCATCAACATAGTTTCCAAGTTATGACACCTCGAGCCTTTATTCCATAAGGCCTTATTTTATCAACCTAATGTGATCTTGAATATGATAATTAGCACAATAATAAATAAAATATATAATAAGACCTTAGGTCCATTATTGATAATGAAAATGCCAATCATGACATACTTAGATCCCAAAACTTCTTACCACCATTATATCATACGGTGTGAGGTAAAAGTCTATAATTCACATTCTATGACATCTCATCTCCTTACACCTCTAGTTTTGACCATATTCATGATTTTAAGGTTTATAATAGGGTATTTAGGAAGGGGCTTTACAAACATTCAATTACAGGCAAGAGTTTGTAGAATACTGATTCACCCCCCCTCAGTATTATCTATTTCTAACAAGTTGTATTAGAGCATTGTTACTTTGAAGAAGCTTAAGAACTTAAGTAAGATAATAATGAATATGAAATTGTTGAAGAAAAATCTTGAAGAAGCCCTTGAGAATATTGACCTTCTTATTGAAGAAAGAGATAACCTAAAATATAGGTATGAAGATGTAAATGTTTATATTGGAAAATTGAAGGATAAGATTGATGAGCTAAAATCTGGTAAAGAAATAATTTAGTAGACTAGTGATAATGATGAGGTAGGAAATCTCAAGAAATAAAATGAGATGTTGAAACATGAGTTGAAAATTGTTGAACTTAAGTTGAGTCTTAAGACTAGTAGTAGTAAAAGTGAGCCTGATCTAAAATATGAGAATGCAAACCTTAGGTCCTAGTTGAGAAAAATGATATATAAATTAGATTCTATAAAGATAGAAAATGTTGAGTTGGAAAAGTACAACATTATTGTGAAAGGAGAGTTGATACAAGAAAAAAAATAGTAAGAGAAACTTTACACAAGCTTTGAGAAGATTGATGAACAAATATTTCACCAGAGACCTTCTTATGACAAAATAGGTCTTGGATACCTTATTAGAGAAAAGTCAAAAAATAAAGATGAGATTAGGAAAGGACCAAATCCTATTGTAGAAACCCCTAAGGAAAATATCAAGTGCTTTGATGAAGTTGAGAAAATTGATTTGTCAGAGAAATCTGATAAACCTATGATAATAAATAAAGTTGATGAACCTAATAAAGATGATTCATCCATAGAAGTTAGACATGAGTTCAGAGGTAGATATTTCATATGCAATGAATTTGGTCATATGAAGAGAGATTTCACAGTAATTCTTTTAAACCTATTACTAATTTGTATTATTATAATTGTCATGGTTATGGACATAAAGCAGTAGAATGTAAGAAACCTAAATTTGATGTAAATAATGGGAATAGTAGAATGTTTAGGAATACTAACCCTATATGTAATGAAAGAGGTAGATCCCAAAGTAGATCCATTGATGGTGAGAAACCTAATGGTGAAAGAAAGTAGATTATGTGTTACAAGTGTAACAACCCTGGACATATTGCAAGGAATTGTAGAGCACCTAAGAATGAGAATGGAACTGACTAGAGAAGAAATGTACCTGTATGTTAGTTACACAATAACTTTGGATACACAACAAGATTCTACATAATGTACATAAGGGAATTCAACATGAATAATAGGAGGAACAATAATGTGAATGGTAGAAGAAGTGAAAATGGCAGTGACAACAACTAGAAAGAAGTAGTTAAGGAACATGTTGATGAATTCAAGGAAGTATTTGTGAAAGCTTGTAATCCAAAAAGCTCTTATATAGTTTGGGAAGAATAGCTATTTGATGCACCTAAAGGGAAGTTGAAGTCATAGATTGTTTGTAACTCAATCTATCTAAATTAAGCTATTTCAATAGTAGAAGAGCATCAATTGGTCAAAACTAATGTTAGAGAGAGAGGCAGAGATTGTACAGTTAGTAGAAGGTAAAGAACATAGAGAGGAAGCTATGCTCAAGTGTGCAAGCCTAGATATGATTGTCGTGACCAAGAATTGAGAAAACATGCTTACTAGTAAATAGAGATAGTTTTTAAATATGTGGTAGATATGTATTTAATGTGTAGTGTGATTTGAAATGGTTTAAGGATCGCAAGTAAGATTATGGGTACCACTTTTTCATACAAATTTTCTTGAGTGAATTAAAGAGCGATTTGATATTGAATTGAAGTGTGAGGTAAAGCTTGAGAAGTAAAAATTTGTAGAAGCCATAAATCATGATTTTAAATATTTTGTGAAGCTTGAATCCAATTTTTCAATTAAAATTCAATAGATAGTTAGACTATGTATAATGTAAGTGATAGACTACGATATGAGTTTAAGAAACATCCATTTATTTCTCTACTAGATGATCAGTTGGGCACATTTGTACAAGTTTTAGAAAATGTGTTGCATGTTGAGGAAATTAGAAGTCATATTCATTGCAAAATAGAGAGTATAGGTGATGAAAAAATTCATCAAGACTTAGGAGTCATGTGCAATAATGACTTATCCTTAAAGTTTAAGTATGCACACCTAGTTTTTTATATAGAGTTTGAAAATCACGATTGGACCTGAATCACTTTGAGTAGGGTATATGATGATATGTTTTGGTTAGATTATGAGTATATTTTTATTGATAATGACCTAATTTATAAGGTCATAGGATTGAGTAACGAAGGTTGCAATCTTGTTAACAAGAAGAATATTAGAAAGATAGTTGAGAAGAACCTAAACACTAGGTTTGATGGAAGGAACATTAAGGTAGACTCCATTCAAGAAAAAGGAGTAAAATTACTAAGCAAGATATTAGGATACAAGTTCAACCATGGATCAAGGGTTAAATTCATACTAGCCAAATTTTTGCATGCAACTTATGTAATGGAAGTGCAAGGTATAAAGATTAATTTATGTGAGATTATTAGATTACAATTTTTGGATAACATTGCAAAGTTAAAGAAGGAAAAGAGTGCAATTTTCAAATTTGAGTCCCTACTAACTCATTTATTCTTCTATACTATAAGGAAGTTTCATAGATCTATAAATTGGGATAGCAGTGAGTGCACAATGAAATTGGTGACATAATGCTACAGATCAAAGGTAAAAAAGTTAGAGATAATGACATTAATAGGATGATAAAGATTTTCTAGTCTAAAATGAAATAGAGGTATAGAATACCCCCCTCTATGGTAGATAAATTAAGGAAGAGCTATGATTCATGGTGGAAACAAACAACACCTGTATGGAAGCTATAATACCAAGAATGAAATTTATAGAACCTATGGGATATGAGATGAGGGAAGAGCTCATAGAAGGGTATGCATAGATTACACTTAAATGTGAGAAGGACACAAAGTGTCCTAGATGGGGAACATACGAGGAGGAAAAAAGGATAGTTTATTTTGAACTACATAAAAAAAAGCAAGAAAAAGGTAGAAAATGAGATAGATTCCATCCTTAAGGAATCAGGCATGAATAGGAAAGAGTTTGATGAGATAAAAAGCATTGCACTAGAGATGAAATCCAATGGATAGACTAAAGTCCTAGTAGTAACTCCCATTGCTATTGTATGACCTTCATAAATTGTGATAGTAGCACAACCTTGTGCGTAGGCCCCTATTGCAGTTTATATAGAAATTGCACAAGTGCAACTAGTATAAAAAGGAATGAACAATCTAGGAGGAAAATAGAGGTGGAAGCACTGATTAAACAGTGAAAGTCTAAGAGATTGGTAAGGGTAAAGAAAGAAATTGCACCATTAGCCAAGAAAAATGTCAAGAAGACCACCAACAAACCAAGAAAAAGGAGAAAATCAATGCATATAAGCAGTTCAGAGAGTTCTAAGGATAAATTTGGAGATAAAACTATTGAACAAGATGTGCAAGAAGCTAGAAAAATATATTGGAAACCAAAGGCAGAGAATATAGACATGCAGATAATTAATGGTGATAATTTTGTACAGTTAAATAATATTATAGCATGCATAACAATATGGATAGAAGGTAGTTAGAGAATGCTATTATAAGGAATATGATTTTGAGGAACAAGAAGTTTGAGAATATACAAAATGAGATACTTGAATACCTATACAAAAGGTTAATTAATAGAAATAAGAGAGTTTTAGAAGAGTATCCAAGTGTGACGATTAGATCACTAAATAAATTGTGTGATATTGACTCAAAGGAAGACTTCGATAAATTTTTGAAGGGTATTGAGCCCTTCTTGAGGAACAAAAGGAGAGAAATTCTTTTGATGGGAGGCAATTATGAGGATGTAAGGAAAGAAACAAAGGAGACAATTGTAAAGTATATGACTACAGTGCCAAAAGTGAGTGCATAGTCAAAGCTTGACAACCCAATATATGTGCAAGTACATACACCTTCTAAGGAAGAGGAAGAAGAAAAGGAGACATAGAAAGAACTTTTTCCACCTCACATTATTATGGATACTAAATCCATGTAAGTGGACAATACACACATAACTATACACACAAAGGAAAACCCTTTTGTAGCATTTGGCAAATCCATTATTGGCAATATCACTACACACACTAGATTTGGTGATGATGAGTAAGAAGAATAGAAAAGAAAAGAAGAAGAGGAAAAGAAAAAGGAATAAGAAGAAAGGAGGAAGAAAGAAAAGGAAGAACAAAAAAAGAAAAAAGATGACATAAAGAAAAAGAGAGCTAAAGAAGATGCAAGAATAGAAGATGAAGATAAGAAGAAAGTTGAGGAAGAGTAGAAAAAGGTAGTTGTACATATGCCTATGGTAAATTGAGTAGTAACAGTAGCTAGAGCATCAATAACAATACCAAATCCATCAAATGATGAATATCAGAAATGACTAATGAGCACTTTAAGCAAGCTATTTAAGTAGAAAAAATCTATGAAGTCTTTGGAGAAGACTCTAGCTAAAGTCTTGGATCAAATACATAAGATAGTTACCACAAATATAGTCAATTTAGACTTGCAAGAAAAAACCAAAGAGTTGGTGAAGACCTTTGATGGGGATTTCACAACTCTAGTAGAAGTAGCTTAACATAAGCACAAGTGAAGCATGATGCATCATTGTTTCATGCACTATGCACAAATGTTAGAAATGGCCTGATAACTTTAGATGTTTGCATAAAATAATTGAGAAGGAGAATAGATGAAGGTAATAAGTTGTATGGAAAATGTACAATGTC
The DNA here is from genome assembly GCA_028749045.1 of Cupressus sempervirens. Classification (NCBI taxonomy): domain Eukaryota; kingdom Viridiplantae; phylum Streptophyta; class Pinopsida; order Cupressales; family Cupressaceae; genus Cupressus; species Cupressus sempervirens. The sequence goes on along the minus strand of CM053783.1, from coordinate 774,669,400 downwards.
ATATAGTTACCTATCCAATTTTGATAACAAGATTAAAAGCCAAATGACTGAGCTTCATATACTCACTACAAGATTGTAGCAACTAGAGGCCAGAATTGAAGATATTAAAAATGAAATAGAAAAGATCCACAATGCTATCAAAAGCATTGAATTTGACAAGGAAAATGTAGTAAGGAGATTCTCCATTCTTGAAGAGCACTTATTACCCAAAGTTTTTATTTTGTAGAGGTGGTGGAGTGTCTTGCAACTAATACATCCTATGGCAAGTTTTCCTATACTAACTTGAGCATAGTTGAAGTGGCATCTTATGCACTTTGAGAACTCATTAGTATATCTAATACACTCAAAGTGAATTGGAAGAAGGACTTTGATAAGTTGAAACATGATTTTTTAGATTGTATTTCCAGAATGACCAGCTAAACAACAAAAGGTAACAAAGTTTGTAGATACAATTTTTGACACCTTTTCCATTGATGTCAAAGGGGGAGTTTTATGTAAAGGAAAATTGTATAGATGTATATGTATATGTAAGGGGGAGCATATGTATGTTTCAATGCAAAATGAGTGATAAGGAATGTCATCAAAATATGAATAAAGTTGTTATGTTTTGAAGACAATTGTGTGTAGTTACTTTTATTTATTTATTTTATGTATGACATCATTTTGGGACATAGCCAAATTTTCCAAATGTTGCCATCAATGCCAAAGGGTGAGATTGTTGGAAATATGATTAGATAGATTTCTTGATGATTGTCATTCATGGAACATGCATTCAACATTTGATTTATGCATTTAGAGTTAGAAAATTGTCTAAGTGTTAGACAATTTACAAATATGTATGCATAGTATAGCGTGAGTTATGATTAAAATACTAGTATGAGTTTTTAATAGTGTAGAAAATAAAATAATAGAGATTTGGATTGTATGGCCTTAGGAATTATTGTGGTTATGAAAGAATTAATAAGTTATGATGAGCCAACTATGTGGATATTATTCCATAAGTTATTTTATATTGTGTCAAGTATGTAAAGACATGAAGGCCAATTGAGTAGAGTTTTGTAAATATGCAAGGTATAAATAAAGATATTACCTTGTGCAGTTAGAAAAAGTTGTGTGTGCCATATGTGAGATGTATATGACATGTGAACTACTATCAGAACTATCTATGAACCTTATATGAAGTGAGTTCTGATGTATGATAAAAAGAAGTGCAAAGTACAATAGTGAGAAAATGTTGTATATCTATTCTTGCAAAGAAGTAAATTCTACTATTGCATGTTAAGGTAGTGGGTTCTTCTTGCATACATTGTATTTGTTCTACCAACTCCTAATAGGGTTGAAGCAACTCCTAATAGGGTTGAGGCTTCTAACAAGGACTTGAGACACTATATGTACTTCATAGACTCCTAAAAGGGTAAATATCCTTAACAAGATCCTATTATTTAGTGAATAATCTAGTGGGTATCATCCCCACTAGGGTTTTCCCTTGGCCAAGGTTTCCCTAGTTAACAAATAATGGTGTTGTGATTTCTCTATGTGCATGGTTATACTTAGTGTTCAACATTGTTAGTTTACTTTGAAATGAAAATTATAAAGTAATTAACAACATTCAATTGTGGGCAAAAGTTTGTAGAATAATGATTCACCCCCCTCACTTAATATTATCTATTTCTAACATTATAGGTCTATGATTGGAAAATTTCAATATGTAGTACATCGAAGACTTGACATTGCATTAGTTGTTGGGATTGTTGTAAGGTTTTCTACAAATCCTAAGGAGAATAACTTGATAGCTATTAAAAGGATCATGAGATACTTGAAAGGAACATATGACTATGGTCTATACTACAAGAAGAATGATAAGTTTGAGTTGAGAGCTTGTATAGATGTTGATTGGGCTAGAAATGTTGATGAACAAAAAGCTACAAGTGGTGGAGCATTTTGATTACGAAAAAGATTGGTCACCTAGACTAGTAAAAAACAAAATTGTATATCTCAATCTACTACTAAAGCTTAATATGTGGCTACTACATTGAATTGTACAAATGTGGTATGGACTAAATAGCTACTCAAAAGAATGAAGGAAGAAATTACTAAACCTATGGTACTTTATTGTGGCAATACAAGTGCTCTAAACATATCAAAGAGCCCTATGTTGCACACAAAGACAAAGTACATTGCAATCAAGTATCATCACTTGAGAGAGTTGGTTCAAGACAAAGAAGCGAGAATCAAATATATGAATACAAATGAATAGATAGCCAATATATTCACAAAAGATTTACCTAAGTATGCACATGAATATCTTAGAGGTAAACTAGGGGTGATACCCCAATCCAAAACTACTTAAGAAGCATAATTAGTGCCCTACATAAACTAAGTTGAATGCCATATTTTAAAATTTGGTGTAGTGGAGCTTACTTTAGGAACTATCTAAAGTAGTCAAGGAGCTAAATTAGAAGATCTATTGTCACAATGCAAGATGATAGAGGGAGAACCTCAATTGATTATATATGCATGAATAGATAACATGTCTTTGACATTTTTTGTCAAAGAGGGAGATATAATAAAGAGGGAGATAGTAGAGATAGATCAAAGAAGGAGATATAAGATTAATGGAGATATCAAAAAAAGTAGATTAGTGAAGGAAAAAGAGGCATATATATTGATAGAGGGAGAGATTTAAAAGATATTAATTTTCTTTTTGATATTTTTGTTGGTATTGGTTTGTCATCAATGCCAAAGAAGGAGATTGTCAAAAATAGATTATTTGAAGTATGGAACCTATCATGGAACAATAATTATTTTCTCAATGATGTCAAAACTCTTATTTGTTGGTGAGACAACTTCTTTTTAGCATGAATGTTATCATTTGTTTGATTGATGAAGAGGATTTGGAAAAATAAGATAACAAGAGAACCTAGAGAAAGGTTGAGTTATTTGGTGTATAAAGGAGCACTAATACCAAGTAATACATTGATGATATCATGTATTGTTGATCTACTTAAGACTAAAGTGAATGATTAATTTATCTAAGACAAGAAGATGTGTTTTCATAAAAGTTTTTGCCAAGCCTAGTTGACCAAATAGTGTAAGATAAGAAAACCTAGTAAGTGCTAAGCATCAAAAAGTTAGTAAGTGTCAAGTATCAATGAAATTTAGTAAGTGCCAAGAATTAGGGAAATAACAGTGGTGACTATGATGAGAAGATGTAGTTGATGCCAAGTAAAGTAATGCTAGCTGAGTATTAGAAGACTATTATTGCTGAGTGAATAGTGTAGATGTTGAGTGACAACAAAAAAACATTAAATTGAAGGTTTGACGAATATGAGTTGACTAATTTGATTTCTTGAATTGTGTGAAGCATGTGGAAGATAAGTATGATGAGTTGGTGGCACAAAATTCAAGATAAACCATTTTGAGACAAATTCAAAGAGTACTGTAGAAGAAGTTTAGAAGGGACTAAAATGGAAAAGTGGTTAGATTCATTGAATCCTACCTAACCCTAAAATGGATGATTGTGGTCAAATGAAAAAAGACTTTAGTTCTCTATTTATAGAGATAGCAAGCTAGAAAAAAGGTTGTCATGTGGGAGAACCTAAGTAAGACAAGAAGTCTAGAGTGTTGCTTCATATGGTGGCCAAATAGAAGAGTTTGCAATTGACATACAAAGAAAGAAGGATTAAGAGGATGAATTCTTGAAGGGTGAACATGCTATCAAAGATGAAGAGTGTGAATGTCAAGCATAATGGAGGACTAAAATAGAGATCTTTAATCTATAAGTGAGTTGTATTTTACTATTAGATCAATTCATGTTGTTGCTTTCTAATAACTGCATGAGTCTAGATAAATCCTTTGGATTAAGGTTGACCTAGTAGTCATTCGTAAATCCTTTAACTGGATGACATTCTAATGGAATGTTATAAAGTCCTCTAACAAGGATCACTTCTAATAGGGTGATTCAAATCCTTTAACTAGGTCACATTTAATAGTGTATATTGTAACCTTTAACTGGGTTGGCCTTTAATAGGGCATCACTTTGGAAGAGTGAAAATTGGTAGCATGTTACAGGTGGTTTTTCACAAATTGGATTTCCATGTAAAATCCTTGTGTCAAATTGTGTGAATGAGTTTGTCGTATTTCATGTTTACATTTTTGCAAATTCTTTTTGACTTAGATAGTTGTTGGCAATATGGTTAGATAGATGTATTGATTTTTTCTATTTATAGAAACATATATTCAACATTTCATTTATGCATTTAGAGATAGAAAATTGTCTAAGAGTTAATTAGTTTCTAGTAACACAGAGACAAGATGTGATGTGTATGGATGACTCATTAAGAGTTAGCTTATGTGAAGTTGAGGAAAGTTCTATAACTTTTTCATGATGACATATACCAATGAATAAGTGTGTATGGATAGTACGATCCAAGATATGACTGAAATACCAGTATAGGTAGTTAATAGAGAATAAAAAAGCATAATAGAGAATTCAATTGTATGACTTACATAATTATTTTGATAACAAAATAATTATTTAGTCATGATGAGATGACTATGTGGATATTATTCCATAAGTTATTTCATATTATATCAAGCATGTGAAGACATGAAGGTTGACCGAGAGATTTGTAAATATGCAAGGTATAAGTAAAAATCTTTTATTGCGTAGTAAATGTGAATGTGGCATGATATGTGAAAAATTGTGTAAACTATTTGAAAGATATATGAACCTCATGTGATATGAGTTCTAATGTATGGTCAGAAGATGTGTGAAGTACAACAATGAGAAAGTATTGTATGTATATCTATTCTTGTGAAGAACCGAATTATATAATTGCATGTTAGGGAAGTGGGTTCTTATTGCATACATTATATTTGTTTTACCAACTCCTAATAGGGCTGAAGAAACTCCTAATAAGTTGAGGCTTCTAACAAGTCCTAGTCCTCTAAAAGGAACTTGAGACACTATATGTACTTCATAGACTCCTAATAGGATCAATATACTTATCATGATCCTATTGTTTAGTGAATCATATAGTTTCTATCATCCCCACTAGGGTTTCCCCTTAGCTAGGGTTTCCCTAGTTGACAAATAATGGTGTTATGAGTCCCCTATGTGCACAGTTGTATTTACTATTCAATATTGTTGGTTACTTTCATATGCATGTTATAAAGTAATTAACAATATTTAGTTGTGGGCAAAAAATTATAGAATACCAATTCACCCCCCTCTCAGTATTTTCTATTTCTAACAATTGGTATCAGAGAAAAGTTACTCAAAAGAAGTTTAACAACTTGAGAAAGGTTCCTATAGATATAAAAAAGTTGAAGAAAAATCTTGAAGAAGTTCTTGAGTAGATTGACCTTCTTACCAAAGAAAGAGAAAACCTGACAGATAGATACGAAGATATAAAAGTTTTTATTGGTAAACTAAAAAATAAGATTAATGACCCTAAATATGGAAATGAATCAATTGTGTAGACTAGTAAATATGATGAAGTAGGGAATCTTTAGAAAGAAAATGATATTTTAAAACATAAATTGAAAATCATTGAATTTAAGTTGAGTCTTAAGAAAAATGGTGGCAAGAATGAACATGAACTAAAAATTGAGAATGTAGATCTTAGATCCTAGTTAAGTCAAGTTACATCTAAATTAGATACTACCAAGATTGAGCATGTAGAATTAGAAAAGTACAATATCATTGTGAAAGGATAATTGACAAAAGCTAAGCAATAGTTAGAGAAACTTAATTCTAGTAGTGAGAAGATAGATCAATAGATATTTCACCAAAGACCTTCTTTTGACAAGATAGGACTTGGATATCTGATTAGGGAGAAATTTGAAAAGAAAGTTAAAATCAAAAGAGAAGAAAATCTAGTTATTGAATCCCCTAAGGAATCTAATCTAATTAAGGTTGAATAGAGCATAACTACTAAAGTATCAAAGGAAGTAGAATTAATTGATTTATTAGAGAAACATGATGAACCTAAGATAATAGAGCAAGTTGATAAACCTAAGAAAGATGAACCACCCAAGGAAGTAAGACATGAGTTTAGAGGTAGATGCTTCATATGTAATAAAGTTGGAAATATGAAAAGAGATTGCAAAGGTAAATCTTTTAAACCTATTACTAATTTCTATTGTTATAATTATCATGGTTATGGACACAAAATAGTAGAATGTAAGAAACCTAAGTTTGATGGTAATGATGCAAATGGTAGAATATTTAGGAATAATAAACTTGTAGCTAATGAAAGAAGAAGATCACATAATAGATCCAATGATGGAGAGAAATTTGATGGAGAGAAGAACTAGTTTGTGTGTTACAAGTGTAACAATGTCATGCCCAAATATCTAGGGGTAAAAACATAACTAATAATTTTTTTAATTTTTGGTTTTGATTATAATTAAGTATCTCTCACAAGGATGATACATTGCCAACTAGGTTAGTGTTTGGCCAAGAGTACCTAATACCTAACAATCATGTCTATTATAGTACCACTAAGAATCTACCTGCTAGACAATTCTCCTTTTAGTCCTTAATAATATGTCTCATTAAAATATTTTATTTCATTTTATTTTCATAATTAAGGTTCTAACTAATATATTTTTTTAAAATTAATGTATAACATGGATTAAGGATACATTAGATGACCTATAGAGCCTCCAAAATGTACTTATATTAATGTGTTGAGTTAAGTGAAATTGTTTATATAAAGGTTAGGTGCTCATATATCAATTATATGATAAATGTCTATAACATATTTCTTTTAATCTAATAAATATATCATAACATAATGCAATATATATAGACATTTTAAAACTATTCACAATTCATATAATATTACGTGATATCCATTTCAAATCTATTACTATATACTAACCTAAACTATTTTTATCACATTATTAACCAAACATTCAATTTAAAGATTCATATTGAAATCAATAATAGTAGCTCATACTATATTACTATATCATAAAAGGTCCTACCCATGACAAGTCGCATATATAAAAGCATATTTAATCTACAACAAATAATCCTACCCACTTATACTAACTATCCTAATCACTAACCCCTCCCATTTATTACATTACCCAAAATATACTAACACTCATATTCCCTCTTGAAACTTAACTTTCCCTTACTAAACTTATCTTACTCACTTCCTAATGCATTTACTAACTAATCTCAAACTAAGCTAATATTTTTATCTTATTGTTGACTAATAAATTTATTACTAACTATTAGCTTTATCAATACTAAATTATTTTAAATACTAAATTAAATAATACTATACATCTACTAACTATTCAATCCTTACTACATATTTCTAACATCTAACTATCCTACTAACCTATCCAATAACTATTTACAATTACTAACTAACCTAAGCACTTCATCAAAATAATCTACTAAAGAAACTATCTTTCTATTAGAGTAAATAATTAATTAATTGTTAATTATTTATTCTAGTGATTAAGCTTACTTAGGTTAATGCATGTAGTTGAGGTTAGTTGTTGACAACACGAGAGTTTGTTCCCTTTAGCATACTTACCTTTTTCCACCTTTTGTGGATGTGTGCTAAGTTGTCATCCTTATCTTCTACTACATTCTAGCTTGTTCTACAAGCTTCCATAAGGCCTTTATAATTGGTCTCTCTCCCATTGTAAATTCATTCCATTTTCACATAGCAATTCTAATTTCCTATTATGAATTATTCTTGTGCTCAAGCTCTTTCCTCTCTAGGTTTCTCTTTAGCAAGCTATTTGCATTGCAGGTGATCTTGGTGCATTATCAAAGTTGGATTCTCAACTCCTACATGGTATCAGAGCCTCCCTACTACTTCTTGTTTGAAAGGATTTTTGAAGCCATAATTTGGAGTCACAAACCCTAGTTTGTTTGTGCAATTTTTCTTCAAATCGGGGGTAGAGAAAATTTTTGGAGCACTTTCAGCCCAAACAAACATCACCATTGGATCTGGAAGGCTGTTTGTAGTCAAGATTCATATAAAGCTTTTCAATTTTGGACATAGGGAATTTTGGAGAATTTTTGAAGCCTCCAAGTTGCTATTGTACAGACTATACGGACGAAAAAGGAAAAAAAGAAAAAAAAAAAAAAAACTTGCCACCATAGCAGCACCAAAGTGCCACCCAGCAGCCACCCGGTAGCAACCTTGCTGCCACCGTCCACTCACCGACGAGCCACTCCATCGGTGGATCTGACAGCAGCGACACCCAGCAGCCGCTCCACCACGTTGTTGCCCAACCACCACCGGCGCGTGGCCAACTCACCGCCAGGGATAGTGGCACAACTGGGTTTTCCTCTGGGGTGCCACCACCACTGGTAGTCCTCCATCAAATCACCTTATGACATGAGTCCCTACGAGAGCCAACCTGCTGACATCATTTCATGGTGACCATACCTACTGACATCACCATTTTGGTATATTATGTCATCTTCCTGGGCAGTTGTGTTGACGTCATTTTTTGGCATGCTGATGTTATTTTTTGGCATGCTAATGTCACCTTTTTGATAGATGACATCATCTTTTTAGTGATGAATTTTTTTTTGGCGAAGGCCTCGTGACAGCCATACGGGCATCAAATTTAAGCCAGTGTCTATAATTTTCTAGTAAGGTGCATTTTTTGAGTAGCAATCAGTTTTTTGGCTATAACTTGAGCAAACAGAGGTCTTTTTCTGATTCAAAAGAAGCATTAAAAAGCTAACTCAGAAACGGAGACATTGGTGCTAGTTTTGTTAGATTCTAAGTTTTTTTGAGCTGCAATTTTTGGCTTCTATTTCCTCCTATTCTACATCAATGAATCCAGGTTCTTTTCCATTTTTTTGCTTTGTATAGTTGTTTTTGTGGTATTTGGGAGATATTCTTATATGTTTGTGGGGGGGGTCATTTTCTTTTCTATAATTTATTTTAGTGAAGACCCTTCTACTTTTGTCTTATTCTTTCTCTCAATGGTGGATCCATCTGTGACCCATCTCATGCCACACAACTACCACACCTGGAAAGCACAAATGACTAGACTTCTCATGTCATGAGGACTATGGTCTTGTCTAGATGTGAATTTTCCTGCTCTTATGCAAGCTTATGAGGTTCTACAATATAGGAACAAGATGGATGAAGCCATGGGACTAATTGCCCTCAATATTTGAGACAGTTTGCTATTTCACTTGGATGGTTTGACTACTCCACGGGCTTATTGGAAAAAAATTCAAACCTTATTTGGATAGGTGAATGAGTTTCGAGCACTTCAGTTGGATGTAGAATTGACTTCTTTGTCACCAAGAAACTTTCCCACCATCGAGGATTTTTTGATGAAGTTCAAATCCCTACGTGTAGTTTTATAGGGATGTGGGAAAAACAAAACTGATGATGAGTGCATTTTTTTGATACTCTCAAAGTTGAAGGGGCAGTATCAGGTCTTTTCTTCTACTTTCTACACCACCATGGATGCCCTTGGAGATAGACATAGGATGCCTTCATTTGAGACATTCTGTGACAAGTTGACTAGGGAACAAGCAAAGATCCAGTAGGTGGATGGCTCTGGCTCTTCCAGCCAAGCCTTGGTTGCTCAAAATTCTAAGGGGAAATCAAAGAAGAAAGGAAAATTGAAGAAAGATACATCAAAATCTGATCCTCCAACTAATCCTCTAGCAAACCCTCCCAAGGGTAAATATTCTTCAAAGTCGGGTGAGTCTACCTCCAAGACCAAGAAGAAATCAAGTGAGACCTATAGCTTTTGTGGGAAAGATGGACATTCAGTTTCCAGGTGTTGGAAATGATTAGAGGCTTTAGAGGAAGCCATGAAGGAGCATCACATTTTAGCTCCTCAGTCTTCATCTTTACCTATAGGGAAAATTCATGCTCTTTCTGCACGGGCTATGACTTTAGCGCCTTTGTGGATTCTTGATTCTAGGGCTTCTCACTACTTAACAAACACTCCTAAGTTGCTTACTTCACTTGCTTCTTGCGCCACCACATAGATTTTCCATTCTAGCTCTAGGAAGATAGTTGAGTTCTCACCACATGATGTGGTTATTTGGGACTTGCATGAGTAGGAGATGATTGTGGCCACTGGGAGTGTTGACTCTACATCACGCCTCTACAAATTTGATGGATTTGAGTCTTCTAATGACACAGGTTCATGTTTAGTTGCACATGCAAATTCAGTAAGCAGACTTTGGTATGAACATTTTGGGCATGTCAATTACATATATCTTTAGAAGATGAGCACACAGGCACTTGTTCTTGGGCTTCCACAGATTTCCTATCCAAATGGTGTTTGTCAGGGATGTGCACTTGGCAAGCAACATAGAGATTCTTTTCCACATGGACGAGCCACTCATGCTTTAGCAAATTTGGAGTTGATACATAGTGACCTCATGACATTTACTATTCCTTCTTTTTTGGGTGCTAGATATGTGCTTACATTCATTGATGACTTCTCTAGATGTACATGGGTGTACTTTCTTAAGTACAAGTTTGATGCCTTTGATTCATTCTGAGTTTTTAAGGAATATGCAGAGAAGTAGTTTGGACTTTCTATTCAGTGGATATGCATAGAAAATGGAGGGGAGTATGTGAACTAGGCATTCAGAGATTTTTGTTCTGAGCATGGTCTTCAGCATAAGCTTTTAGTACCCTACACTCCTCAGTAGAATGGTGTGGCCGAGAAAAAGAATAGAACCCTTTGAGAGATGACAAATTGTATGATTCAGTCTAGGTCCATGGATTCATGTTTTTGGGAAGAGGCAATCAATTGTGCCAACTACATTCAGAATCGGATGCCTCACAAGGCACTTTGACATATGACTCCTGAGGAGGCTTGGTCCCACATCAAGCCTGATGTGTCATCATTCAGAGTTTTTGGGAGTACAACATATGCTTTTGTACCTGATGCTTAGAGGAAAGCAATGGAACTGAAGAGCCAACCACTGATTTTTGTTGGCTACTGTGAGGATATCAAGGCTTACAGGTGTATATGTGAAAATGTGGCCTATGCTAATACACACACACTTCAACATGGTCCTTCTTTGCAAATTCATCCCAAGAGAACATTGGATTGTTCATCCAAAAATTAGTTGGCAAGGTGACCTGTTGCCTTCTATCTAAAGGGAATTGCTTGTTAGATATCCTCAGATTTGAGGTGTTAAGCAACCAGACCCACTATGAATGAAGGATTTAAAAGAAAATTTGACTAATCTATATGAGAATGCAGATTAATCTAGAATGAAGTATGCACATTTAATCTAAGAACATGTAAAAGAAAACTATGCTAAAATGTATGCATATTATGCTAAATGAGACTTAAAATAAAAATGAATATCTTATGAAAATAATGAGCTCAAATGAATGCACAATCCAGTAGCAATTCAATGCAAATTCTCATTCAACCTCTCCCAAAATGAAGAGATGAGGGTCTCTTAAATAGACTTTCCTAGAATCCATCAACAATTGAGATCGATTTCAATCAACAGTCAGGATTAAAGGTGAAGTTTAGTCATTAAGGAAGATTCCCAAATTAAAGGGAGTTAACTAATTTAATTTGAGTAGAATAAGGAGTTAACTAATTTAATTCCTTTTTGATCAACAATGAACTGAGAATTTCCCTTTTTGAACTGAAGAAGGATTTTGGAGAGATATTTAATTTAATAAAATGAGATATGCTCTCATAAATATATTTCTTATTCAATTAAATAATTTCATTTAATTAATTATAGACACTTTCTTATTTAATTAAATAACTATATTTAATTAATTAGGAATTACTCCTATTTAATTAAATAACTTTGTTTAATTAAAGAATAGCCTTCCATTTAATTAAATAATTTTCTTTAATTAATTAGAAATACCTTTCCCATTTAATTAAATAATTACATTTAATTAATCAAGATAGGCGTATTTATTAAATTAGATAAATTTAATCCCATAGTACATTAGTCTTAGGAGATAATTTAATTTAATAAAGTATAAATACTTATAATTAAATCAGGTAGGTTTAATGCGGCTAATATGAGTATGTACTATAGGAATTAAATAAGAAATGTGATGAATGCAGATTAGGGTCTTCTGCATCTGACAATTAAGTCAAGTAGCGAGTTAGATCAAGAATGTGTCTAATGAAATAGGACTTTAACAATGATCAAAATAGACTAGAATTGGTATCATGGCAATGAGCCAATTTTGAGGTATTACATTTTTCCCCTCTTTGAATGAATTTACAAGCAACATGTTCAAATCAAAGAAAATTAGAAAGTATGATGCTTAGATTAAAAAAAAAAAGAGATTGGTTTCAAAATTTATTCTACGGAGACAAATTGATGAGCTTTTAAGGACTATCTCTAGAACAAAGCTTAATCCCAAGGAATCCAAGCAGAATAACTAGATACCTAAATTGAAACAAACAAGCTTTTAAGGATCATCTCCATCACAAAGCTTAATCCTAAGGAATCTAGGTAGAACACCTAGATACCTAAGTTGAAACAGATAAGCTTTTAAGGATCATCTCCAGCACAAAGCTTAATCCTAAGGGATCTAGGTAGAACACCTAAATACCTAAGTTGATAAGATCTAATTATGAGTCACAGAATCATCCCCAAAATGAGGCTTGATCCTTAGGATTCAGGGTTTAGACTGTCCCGATACCTATCCATCAGACTCATATAAGAAATGTTATAAGATGTGATCAAATGATGAAAAGATGAAGTAGATGACAAGGATGCTAGAAAGAGAAGGACAAGATGCCCTAAGTAATGAGATGCCCCAAGTGAGAAGGACATAAAATGGGAACTAGATGCCCCAAGCAATGAGACTCAAAATGAGTTGAAATTTAGTTCAATGATGTAATCATCCTGCCCCCACAGGAGCAAAATTGAAAGATGACACACTAGAAGTATGATGTAAGGAGAGTGATGAAAGATACAAAAGAAATCCAAGGTTTAATAGAATATAGAAGAGATTAAAATGATCAAAATTAATATAAAGAGATCAGAATGATCTTGAAGAAATATGAAGAGATTAGAACAATCTGAAGAAATTTGGAGAGATCAGAATGATCTAAAGAAATATGAAGAGATTAGAACGATTTGAAGAAATATAAAGAGATCATAACGATTTGAAGAAATATAAAGAGATAGAAATGATCTGAAGAAATATGAAGAGATTAGAATGATCAAAAGAAATTTGGAGGTTGATCTGAAGTGATTTCGAGATCCAAAAGACCAAGTTTGAGTTGAAAAGATTCCAAGAATTGCAAAGTATTAGAAATATTTGGATTGCACAAAAAATTATAAAATGCATTTTGAGCCACTTAAGTGTGTTATATTTTGAACTCAATCTCGAAAAATGGGTTCAGAGCAACCAAAGTAGCCAAGAGGGTGATTAATAAATCATTTTTGCAGTTCGTGAAAGAACATGATACTTTGAAGAGATCAACAATCCCTCATCAGAGAAGGTGAAAGTAGATTTGTAATTGAATCACATGCTTATGCAAGTGAAGTATGCAATGCAAGACTATGTTAAATGCAACCCTAGGTCTACTTACCGAGCCTCGATATTTAATCATCACTAGATATAGAACAAAGCTCATAGGTCATACAATTCCCACTGACATTGCAATCATGGAAATATGAATATAACATAAATTATTGGTTTGTCAGGATTAAATGTAAGCATTTGAGGTACAAGAAGCCAGAATGACCAGAACATTTGTCCCTTTTAATGTAGCAAGATAACATAAGCATCAAAGCATAGACACTAGGATGACCTAAATGTTGCTTGCATAATAGACATACCAAACACATGGGAGATCCATCTTATGCTAAGTACTTAGTATTTATACTATCTGCAATGGCCCTTGCGTTCGTAACCTAAGACAAAAGTGTGCTAGATATACTCAAAGTGACCCGTACATTCACTTAATAGGATGAGTATCAATATGTACTATAGCATGAAGAGTTCACTTCAACAAACAATGAGAAGAACCAATGTCATTGATGTATCTATATAAAAGGAGTCGAGGTACACATGGCCATCCAATACAAGAGGAGGCTCTTATAGTGGACACCCCTCTTATAGGAATAGATCAACTTATTGGAACTAAACTGCAAATAGAAAGAAAAGAAAAGATCATGTCCCCAGTCATTACTTCTCTAGTTGAAGATGACATCATCGAGTTGCTCGAGGAGATATGATAAAGCAAAAAATGTTAACCTCATAATAGTTTTTGACACTTGAGTGCCAACACACTTAAACATATTCCACATTAGAGCCAAGTACATCATGCATGTCAAGTCACAACAAGTACAGAGTGATATTTATGTGCCGAATAGTCTTCAGATATCGAGTGAAGATCAGATACCGAGTGAAGATCAGATACCAAGTTTCGAACAACACAAGGTGCCGAGTGTTAACAAGTGTTGAGTAATATAAGGTGCTAAGTGATACAGTTAAGGTGCCAAGCTATCTAGGAAACAACATGTGTAGAGTATTAGCAATACTTTAGGAGTCGAGTAACTCAGTATATCAGCATAAGAGTTTGTAATTGCACAAACTATGATGCAAATAGTTTTTACAGCTGACAGAAGGTAAATCTCGAAAGATTTAATGATGAGATCGAATCTTTTATTTTTCCTATGCAATTTACATGCAGCCAATAAGAAAAATGATGAAGGCATGCAACCAATAGAATAAATGCAAATAATGAGCAGAAAATGGAGATTAAAAATGGATTATAGATCCATACCTAACCCTAAATTCTCAAATGTCTTTATAAGGAAGACGAAGTTTCTTTGTAAAGATGAGAGAGAGGAGAAAAGACATACAAGGGTGCACAAGGAATTTTATTTTTAGAAGTGAGGATTATCAAATAACAAAAAGGATCAAGATCAGAAAAAGTAGAACATGTGCCTGCATTCAACAATCAGGGATTGTAATCAGTCAGGTTCATTGTTCCTAATACTCTCTAGCAATTGTATTAGAATGAAAATCCTATGGTGATAGGTTAGCTTAACAGCTATTTTTTAAATCCTTTAATTAGGTGATTAAATCCTTTAATAGGGTGACACTTCATGTTAAGTGTTTGAAATCCTCTAACCAGGTCACTATTGACACAATGTAAAGCCTTTAATAGGGCAGGCCTTTAACAGGGTAGACCATCAGAAGTGGTTGAACAATATTGTTGTAGTAATTTTTGTGGGTATCATCCCCACCCCAGTTTTACCTTCTTATTCCTGAAGGGTTTTTGGGTTACCAAATTCTAGTGTTATGAGTTATTGATGCATGTGTTTAGTTACATGTTTATTTGATGTATTTACATGCATGCAATTTACTTTCAGTTAAAAGTTTTATTGGCTAAAGTGTGATACTTATGATTCACCCCCCCTCTCATAAGTACTCTTTCCACATTTGAATATTCTGACAATTGGTATCAGAGCAAATCCAGGTTCTCACAAGGAAAAGCCTAACAGCTTGGAGGAAAAGATCTAAAGATGGAAGCCTTCAAACTTGGAAAGATCATTGAAAATTAGGTGATAGATGTGAAACTTGCTTTGCATAGCTTGGAGGAATTTAGAAACAAGTTGAGAAACTCATTAAAAAAAAGGAAGGATCTAGCCATAGCTGAAAATGATATACACTACAAGGAGATTGATACCACCAACATATTTTCCAGTGGAGACACTAAAGAGTTTGATGCAGCAATAGCAGAACTGATAGAGAAAAATAAAATTCAAGCAGAGGAGATAAGATCTCTCAAGATGGAACATGAATCATAGGCCATAATGATATGTGAAATTACTGAGCAAAAGAAAAGAGCAGTTGACGACAAGGTCATGATGGAAAATGACAAAAGAAATCTTGCAAACAAACTTGAAGAAAAATATATCGAATTGACAAGGATCTCAAACATGCAGATGGATATACTTGCCCAAATGATGAACCTTCATCATGAACTCAATGTAAAAGATATTGAGATCTCTACTTTGAAGATGTAGAATGAACAAATGTAGAATGAATTAAACAAAGAAAAAGAGGTAGCAGAGAATCTCAATAAATCAAGTGAAGCCATCAAGTATTTTGAACAGTTGTCGAAATCCCCAAAATCTTCCCATGATACATGAGGACTAGGATACAATAGCATTGAAATTGGGGAATCATCAAAAAGTGTTGAACAAAGAAGTGATAAAGGTAAGAATTCAAAACCCACTTGTCATTACTGTAATAAGAAGGGGCATACAGCTAATGTGTGCAGGAGTAGAATATTCAATCAATAAAGCATACCCAAAAGTTTCTGTCACAAGTGCAACATGTAAGGACATATGACACAAAATTGCAGATCCAATGTCACAAGGACTTAGAGATTTGATGGACATTGTTATAATTGCAAAAATTATGGACATAGGGCATTTGAATGCAGATCAAAACCTATGTGGACATCAAATCAACTAGCAAAAATAGAAGGAAATGAAAGTCATTATCATTGGGATTACAACACTAGGTACAATTGTCACTATTGCCAAGAATATGGACATATACCATAGAATTGCATAAGAACACATTTCAAAGGGAACTAAAAAAGATGGTTGAATCAAACTACATGTTTCAGTTGTTTGAAAATTGGTCATATCAGCAGAAACTGTCCTACAAGATTAAAGGCACCCAAGACTGAAGAAAACAAAAGATTGATGTCGAAAAGATAAGGGGGCAAATGAATAAAATTTGAAAAAAGAAAGATGAGTGCAACACTTCAAGTGGAGGGATCACTTCACCCAATGGGTTAAGTGATCATACTTCATCAAACTAAGCATGAGAAGTACACAGGATTGATATACAAAGCTATATCACACATCAGTCCCAAGACAAAGAAGCTAAGCAAGGTATAAATCTACATGAAACAAGATGTCAAGACAAAAACTAAATGTTGTTGCTGAGCTATCTTTGGATGCCAAGTTAAAACAGATGCCGAGCTCCCAACAGTGACCGAGCTGATAATCGATGCCGAGTTAGATAAATCCAATGGAAGCTGAGTAAAGTGAAATATAGTGGAAGCCAAGTTAGGTTAAAATTTCTTCAGAAGCCGAGTTGGCGGTTGAACATTTAATGCGATGAAATTAGGGTATATTATCGTGATTTCAATCAGTTTTTCTCATTGCGATCAAGAAGAAAAGGAGAAGAAAGAGAGTTGAGCAACTTCATAACAAGAATCCAGCATTTCAAGAAGATTGCAACCTCATTCAACATGTTTTTCATCGATCTTAAGGTATTTTCATTTGTGCTGAGTTAAGTAGTTTCATATCTTTTTGTTGAGAAAACCCTAGTTTGCATAAATGGCATCAAGTTTGAAGAAAACCGAGAAAAAAGAGTCATTTGAAGTTCAGTTAGTTTCAAATGAGGTCAAGCAACCTGATTTCTATCCTATTCCCAAAGTTGCCTACAAAAATGACCTAGCCGGAGCTCTCTCCCACATTCCCCCAAAAGTTGTAATGGTTCAAGATGTGAGGAAATGTTACAATTGCAAGATAGGAGCTCTAGAAGACATAGAAATTAGACAAGCATATGATAAACTGTGTGTAGATGGAGTCTTGAAAGAAGAATTTAAAATCGTAGAAAGAAAGGGTTTGACCCGAGTTTTAAGTTTTCCTATCGTATTCAAAACAAAATGGGTTAGACTAGTATTGAGCAGAATTCATGGTGGAAACTTGTGGTTAGAAGATATTTCCATTAAATTGATAAAGGAAATTATACATAGAGTAACAGGGTACCCAACCCTAGATCGGTACAAAACACTAAGAAGTGAATCAAAGGAGGTCATTGAAAATAGTACTGGTGCATAGTGGAACAAAAGAGGAATGACAATTCATACCATACAGGATCCTCTAGTTGAGTTTGTTGTTAGAGTCATCACCCATAAATTCTTTAATTCTAGTAGACTCAACAGTGTACCATGCATTGCAGTAGATGTAGGCTACAAATTGGTGGAGAAGGATCATACTTATGATCTTGCAGAACTACAAATGCAATAGATCAATGAAAACCTAGCTGCCATAAGAAGAAAAAAGGGCACACAATGTAAATTTGGAGCAATCCTAGTTTGCATATTCTTTTATGTTTAGAATGAATTTCCTTCTTTTGGCAAGGTGGCATGGAGGAATGATAGAACCATCATTTCCCAAATTAATGAACATATAGAACAAATGGGAGAAATTTTTGATACCTTGATGACAAGCTATTTTGAGGATTTCAAGAAATCCATGAAGCAAAGATCAAGGATACCAGCTTCCTTAGTGGAAAAACATACTAATGATATATGTTTCTTAGTTGACATAGATTTTACCTATATTCAAGCAGTAATACCAAGGGTAAGATGGCTAAGGCCATTTGGATACGAAATCAATATAGATGAGGCATCTGCAACAATAACTCCATTATTGGAAGAAGAAATAGATAAAAGTACTCCACATTTTGGCACTTATGACATGGTAAGATCAAAGATAAATATGAAATTAAAAACTGCTTCCACATTGAAGAAGAAAGACAAACTAATAAAGAAGATTAAGAAGAAGTTTGGCAAAGAAATTGAGGCTGAGGCAGAAGAAGAAGAAGATGATAGTGATGATGAAGATGAGCAAGAACAAGGGCCAATAGAGCTAACTCAAGGTCTTGGAGAAGACAAGGAGGAAGGTGCAGAGGAAGAAGAAGCCAAGGAAGCACCAATTGAAGCTGAGCCAAAGAAGAGAAAGGCAATAGAACAACCTTCAGCCAAGCCCAGATCAAAGAAAGCTACCACGCCATCACCTCAAAAGCCAACAACATGAGCATCAACAAGGGCCTCCCCTCAAAAGGCTAAAGAGTAAGTTACCAAGAAGAAACAAGTTAAGGAAACATAGGAAGAGCTGAGGAAAAGAAGAAGGTATGTGGCTCAACCTGACACTGAGGAAGAAGATTAATCTGAAAAGGTAAGCAATTCATCAGTTGATACCTTATGTAAAAAGATTGGAAATGGTGACTTGAGTAATTTAAATAAAGTTGATTTTAGTAAATTTACTAAAGAAGAACAAAACAAAATAGAAGAAATAGTTTATGGAATGATGGCACAGTTCAAGTACACTCCACTTGAACTAGATGGACAATTGCCAAAAGAACTATAAAAAATTGTAGAAGATAGATGTCATTTTTGCTTAAAAATGGAGAAGGAGATGAGGGAATCAACCCTAGCTAGTGTATTGCCAAATTTGACTAGAGAAAAAGTTATGAAGGTAGTCAAAAGGAATAATAATAGGTTTACACCTAAATATAGGGCATTCTTCATACTTCAAAATAGAATGGAAGAGATTGTTCAAAGAACAATGAAATCATGGAAGAATTTGTACAAAAAGGTTGAAGATTTTCTGGAGGAAGAATACAAGGAAGAGGCTACTATACTAATAGAGGAGAGGAGAAAAAGGAAAGAAGAAGAAGAAAAGAAAAGAGAAGAAGAGAGGAAAGAATAAGAACAAAAGAAAAGAGATGAAGAAAAGAAAGATGGAGAGGAGGAAGAGACACAAAAATAGGATGAAATGGCAATAGCTGAGCAAGAGTAGCAACCAGATCAGATTGTGCAAGACACACAAATGCCACCCCCTAGCCCTCCTCAAGCATCCATCTCACCTATAGACACTATAACTATTACTAATGTTCCTGATACTTCTGGTCAGAATATCAATCCATTAACTACAGAAGATCTAAAAAGAATCCTTGACCAATCTACACAACAAGCAATATTGTGTACAGATCTAGTATTGGTAAGTATAGATGAATTGCAAAAACTAGTAGAAAATATTGTCAAAGATAAGATGAATCCACAAGAAACACCTTCTATTACAACTACTAGTAGTCAATTCCAAATACCAACAAGCATAATTGATGCCGCAAGATAGAAGCAAATTGCAGCTGCAGAAAAAAGGAACATAAAAAACATGATAGACTATTACATCTGATCCTACAGCACAAACACAAGGTGCACTTCCACAAATTACAATAATTGATCATGGTAGATAGAAGGAGGAGGAAATAGTGAAAACCCCTAAAGAATAGGAGGCAATACAAACATTAATAAATTTTCCTACCTCGGGAACTCCTTCACACCAGCCATTGCAAATATCTGTACCATCATCTAGTACTACCAGAGTTGCAAGGGTATTTCACTATGGAGACCCTGAATTAGATGAGGAGATAGTCATACTAAGCTATGACTCAAAATCAATAACTATTGATCAAATCAATGAGGTGCAGGATGCACTGAATAGAAGGAAAAGAAAGGAGATACTTAGGAAGGAGTATAAACATAAGCAAACACTTTATGAGATTAAGGAAATCTTTATGGATGCCTTCAGTTTGCAATCACCAAATGAGTCAAAGCATATCACAGAGCAACTAATAGATATTGTTGACCAGATGACAAATGAAGACCTAGAAACCAATGCAAAACTTATGGAATAGTTAGAAAGAAAATTTTAGGGGAAAGTGAATGAGAAAATATCAAGACAAATTACACTTTCACAAGCTAAATTGGCAAAACTTATTGACAAGGTGAAGAAGGTACTTGAGAAAATATTCTCACTATACAAAAAGTTGTGTGATTTTTCATACATCACACAAGAAACAAGCCAAAAGATATTGAGCTTGGAAAAAATTTTAAACATTTCAAGCATGCAATTACCGAATGATCCAGCTCAAAGTGAGAAGCATTTTGCTCAATCGCTTCACACTCATAAAGAAATAGCTGTCTTAACAGTAGATGAGGCTAATATCAAGGCCAAATTAATACAGCTCCAGTCCTCCATTACCCCACATTTAGAGATACTCCATAAAGAACAAGTCTATGCTGAAACTGTTCTCAAGAAAGACCCAAATCTTTCTACATTAGATGGACTTATTCATCTTGCTGCCGAGACTGCCATTCAACATAAGTCACTGGAAATTGCTTTAAACAATTGGGATGCAGCTCTCAAGATGATTATGGAGGTAAACAACACATTTTTGGCTAAATATGGTCTTAACCCTTAAACATTCTTTGACATAAGTGTCAAAAAGGGGGAGATACAGATTAATAGGGAGAGATAAAGATATTATAAGATAAATTAATGGGGGGGGTTATAAAAGGAGAAAAGATATAAAGGAGGAGCTTGATATACAGATAAGGCATAATCAATTGAGGGGGAGTTACAAAATTTTTGAGGTATATATTGTAAGTTACAAATTTTGATCAAGTTTTCTTTAAACTCTGTATATACCAATTAGATTAGTAAATGTATAAACAAGGTCTGTTAAGTGTTTTTGTCACTCATGTCAAAGGGGGAGATTGTTAACCTCGTAATGGTTTTTGACACTTGAGTGCCAACACACTTAAACATATTCCACATTGGAGCCGAGTACATCATGCATGCCGAGTCACAACAAGTACCAAGTGATCTTCATGTGCCGAATAGTTTTCAGATACCGAGTGAAGATCAGATACCAAGTGAAGATTAGATATCGAGTGAAGATCAGATATCGAGTGAAGATCAGATACCGAGTGCCGAGCAACACAAGGTGCCGAGTGTTAACAAGTGCCAAGTAATATAAGGTGCCGAGTGATACAGTTAAGGTGCCAAGCTATCCAAGAAATAACATGTGTCGATTATCAACAATACTTCAAGAGCCAAGTAACTCAGTATATCAACATAAGAGTTTGTAATTGCATAAACTATGATGCAAATAGTTTTTACAACCGACATAAGGTAAATCTCAAAGGATTTAATGATTAGATCGAATATTTTATTTTCCCTATGCAATTTACATGCAGCCAATAAGAAAAATGATGAAGGCATGCAACCAATAGAATAAATGCGAATAATGAGTGAAAAATGGAGATTAAAAATGGATTGTAGATCCATACCTAACCCTAAATTCTCAAATGTCTTTATAAAGAAGATGAAGTTTCTTTGTAAAGATGAGAGAGAGGAGAGAAGACATACGAGGGTGCACAAGGAATTCTATTTTCAGAAGCGAGGATTATCAGATCACAAAAAGGATCAAGATCAGAAAAAGCAGAACAGGTGCCTGCATTCAGCAATCAGGGATTGTAATTAGTGAGGTTCATTGTTCCTAATACTCTCTAGCAATTGTATTAGAATGAAAATCCTATGGTGATAGGTTAGCTTAATAGCTATTTTTTAAATCCTTTAATTAGGTGATTAAATCCTTTAATAGGGTGACACTTCATGTTAAGTGTTTGAAATCCTCTAACCAGGTCACTATTGACATAGTGTAAAGTCTTTAATAGGGCAGGCCTTTAACAGGGCAGACCATCATAAGTGGTTGAACAATATTGCTGCAGTAATTTTTGTGGGTATCATCCCCACCCCAGTTTTACCTTCTTATTCCTAGAGGGTTTTTGGGTTACCAAATTCTAGTGTTATGAGTTATTGATGCATGTGTTTAGTTACATGTTTATTTGATGTATTTACATGCATGCAATTTACTTTCAGTTAAAAGTTTTATTGGCTAAAGTGTGATACTTATGATTCACCCCTCCTCTCATAAGTACTCTTTCCACATTTGAATATTCCAACAAAAAAAAAGCAAACAAAGAAAAAGCTTAGCATATCCAAACAAGTATATCATTTTTGAGTTCAATATTTTGGGATTAATGTCAAGTGTCAGTGTCCAGAACATGTTTGAAAGAAATCTCTTTAGTAGGGTGACGAAAGTAGGCAGACGCAACCAAAATGACTGGTGACTAAGGTCAAAGAGGAATCGTCACGATGAAGAACCTAAGAAGGACTGAGCGATAGTAGACAGACATAGCCAGGATGACTAGTGACTAACACAAGAGAGATCTTCCATAAAGGAATCTGGAGACATGACCTTAGCAACAGTAGGCAGATGCAGTTGAAACAACTAGTGATTGTTGTGAAAGAGATTCTATGAGGAGAATCTTAAAAAGAGTGACACTAGTGATAGTAGGCAGATGTAATGAGAACCATTGGTGACTGTGACGAGGGAGATTCTATGAAGAGAATCTCAAAAATAGTGGCACTAGTGATAGTAGGTAGACGTAGTGAGAACCACTGGTGATTATTGCGAAGGAGATTCTATGAAGAGAATCTCAAAAATAGTGGCACTACTGACAATAGGTAGATTCAATGAGAACCACTGGTGACTATTATGAAGGAGATTATCTAAGGAGAATCTAAAAAATAGTGACACTAGCAATAGTAGGCAGATGCAGTGAGAACCATTGGTGACTATTGCGAAGGAGATTCTATGAGGAGAATCTCAAAAATAGTGACACTAGCAACAATAGACAGACCCAGTGAGAACCACTAGTGACTTTCACAAAGGAGATTCTATGAGGAGAATCTCAAAAATAGTGACACTAGAAATAGTAGACAGACACAATGAGAACCACTGGTGACTATCATTAAGGAGATTCTATGAGGAGAATCTAAAAAATAGTGACACTAGCGATAATAGACAGACGCAGTGAGAACCACTAGTGACTATCGTGAAGGAGATTCTATGAGGAGAATCTTGAAAATAGTGACACTAAAGGGGAATACCCCTGAGCTATGACAAGACTCAATCCATGGATACATGAGCGAAAAGCAAGAAAAGAAGGAAAGCAAAAGTATGAAAGTGATTGTACAAAATTGCCAAAAAATGCACTGCAAGATGGAGCATTGGGAACAAGAGGTGCCTATTTCCTAGGTTTTCACCTTCTTGGCTGGATTTTGATTTTTTTTCTACCATGATGCCTATTTCCAAGTTTTCACCAATGGCACTTTTCTTGTTTTTTCAATATTTTTTGTATTTTTTTCTTCTTTTTTTGATTTTTTTGGTGTTACCAAGGCACCTATTGCAATTTTTTCAAGACTTTTTCTAATTTTTTAGATTTTTTTCAAGACATATAGATATGTATGGAGAGCTTGCTAAGATTAAATCAACTGTAAAACTACTTCAGGTGGAGAGTGTTGATAGGTTCTTTAAAAATTTCTACTTCGGTTGTGGAAAGCTGATAGGTGCCAGATCCATATACTGTAGTAATGATGTAAAGACCTAGACAATTTGGTTCAAACTTTCCCTTTTGCACTCGTTGTTTTTTATTCTTAGGGTTCTCTCTCAAGACAAGGTCACCTAGCTGGAAGTTACGTGACCTGATCCTCCGATTGTAACTTTTGGTCATTCTTGTTGATATGCTCACAGATGATCACATGCCACTTATCATCATTCATCTAGTAACACAAGCTCTTGAAGTTGAGCTATCCTATAGTCATCATCAGTGATAAGGCCTTTCATAGAGATTCTCAAGGTAGGAATCTTGACCTCTATTGGAAGCACAACATCCGCCCCATGCACCAATGCAAAGGGAGTCATGCCCATTGGAGTTCTAATGCTTGTCCTATATGACCACAAGGCTGGGTTGATTTGGAGATGCCAATCTCTCCCTGATTTGCTAACTGTGCGATGAAGAATTTTGAGGATCGCCTTATTGGATGCCTCATCTTGGCCATTACCCTGGAGGTAATAAATGGAAGACCAATGTTGTGTGATCTTGAATTTCTTATATAGTTCCTTGAGGTCTTTATTCTTGAACTGTCCTCTATTGTCAGTAATGATTGAGGATAGTACACCATATCTACAGATGATGTAGTTTTTGATGAAACATGCTATAGTTTTTCCATCAGCAACTGTGAGAGGGACTGCCTCTACCCATTTCATGAAATAATCTATAGCTGTGATGATGAACTTATGTCCATTAGAAGAGGTTGGGTGAATCTGCCCCACCAAGTTGAATGCCCATTGTTGAAATGGCCATGTTGTAGTAGAGGGAATCAACTCTCTGGCTGGAGCATGAATGAGATTCCCATGTAGTTGACACTGCTCGCAAGACCTAGCATACTTGATAGCTTCTTGCTCCATTTTGGGCTATAGTAACCAGCACGAAGGAGTTTGCGAGCTAGTGTCAAGCCATTGGAATGAGATCTGCAAATACCTTCATGAACATGAATTAGTGCATGTTTGGACTCATCAAGTTCTAAACACCTAAGGAGTGTTCTGTCAAGACCTCTCCTATATAGATCATTAGCAATAATGACATAATGTGAAGCATTATGGATTAGGTAACATCTCTCATTTTGGGTCAGACCTTCTAGAATGGTTTGATTACAAAGGTAGGAATAGATGTGATGGTAGTGAGATGATTCTTGTCCTATAATAGAACAAATCATCCTGGAATCAAGTGTGTAATAGGCTGGGTAGTGTAATGCTTCCACCAAGAACTCATGTTGGAGATCATTTTTTGGCATTTGTCGTAGGGAGGCTAGAGTGGCCATGGCATCAACCGCTTTATTATCTGCTCATGGAACTTGTTGGAAGGTGATGTATGCAAAATAAATCTTCAAGTCATTAACCATGTACTTGCAAGGAATTAGTTTCTCATCCTTTTTTTGATACACATCATTTACCTAGTTGATAAAAGGCTGAGACTCACCAAAGATGTCTAACTGATCCACTCTCCATTCAGCTGCAATTTTCATGCCATTGATCAAAGCCTCATATTCAGAAATGTTATTTGTACAAGGAAACAAAATCTTGTATGCTTTGGGAAATGAGTATCTCTGTGGTGTAATAAAGATTAATCCAGCACCTGATCCTTGTTGTGTGAAGGACCCATCGAAGAACATAACCCATGAATGGTGCGTGAGTTTCAGAATTGACTCATCTGGGAAATCAATGTTTATTGATAGAAGACTTTGTATGGGTGCCTCGGCCAGCTGGTCTGCAATTGCATGTCCCTTTATAGCCTTGTGTTCAACATATTGGATGTCAAACTCACTAAGTATCATGATCCATTTAGCCAATCTTCCTATGAGAACTGCCTTACTAAGCAAGTACTTTAATGGATCTATTTTAGCCACAAGTTGTGTAGTGTCTCAGCTTTCGGGAAGCAAAGACAACTGCCAAGCAAGATTTCTCAATAATGTTGTAGTTCTTCTCATAAGAGACCAATGTTCGACTCAAGTAATAAATAGCTCTTTTTTTGTTTTCATTTTCTTCCTAAGCCAATAGGATTCCCAAAGATGTTTCAGTGGCTGAAATGTATAAAATAAAAGGCTTCCCATGCATAGGAGGCATCAGGATTGGTGGATTGACAAGATATTGTTTGATCTATGTTAAGCTTTGCTCACAATCCTAGCTCCAATTGAATTTCACACCCTTATGTAAGGTCTTTGTGAAGGGTTGTGATCTCTCTGCCAATTGCAAAATAAATCTGCGAATAGATTGAAGCCTTCCTTGTAGTCCTCTCATCTAACTAATGTTTCAAGGTGGTGGCATGTCCATTATTGCTTGTACTTTTTCTGGATCTACTTCAATTCCTTTTGCAGAAACAATATATCCCAACAATTTCCCTGATGTGACACCAAATGCGTATTTCTTAGGATTGAGCTGAAATTGAATTTTTCCATACAATCTAGAATGGGTCCCAAATTTTGCAAATGAGTATTGCATTTAGCACTTTTGACCAAGGTATCATCAACGTAGTCCTCCATGGTTCTATGCATCATGTCATGGAAAATTGTAGTAACAACCCGTTGATATGTAGCACCAGCATTCTTTAAACCAAATGGCATCACATTCCAACAAAAGGTTTCCCATGCACATGTCAAAGCTGTTTTCTCTTGATCTTTTGGCGTAATTTTTATCTGATTGTATCCAAAAAAACCATCCATAAGTGAATACATCTCATAGCCAATTGTCATGGCCACAATTATATCAATATTAGGGAGCGAACAGTCATCTTTAGGACATGCCAAGTTAAGATCATAGAAGACTATACAAACCCTGATAGATTTATCATGCTTGGAAACTGGAACAATATTGGATATCCATTCAGCATAATCAATTGCACGGATGAAACCAGCTTTTAGAAGTTTCTCCAATTCTACTTTAATGAGCAATGCAACATGAGGGTGCATTTTCTGAAGCTTCTATTAAACTGGTTTGATGCCTGGTACTATGGAAAAATGATGCATGATAAGATCAAGATCCAATCCTGGCATGTCAAAGTATGTCCAGGCAAAATTAATTTTCTTTTCCTTGAAAAAGGCAATGAATTGTTCCTTTTCTTCAAGTGACAGTGACTGCACCAGATGTATCATATGAAGATGTTCTTCTGTGCCTAGGTTAATTGGCTGCATTAGCTCTATTAATATTGATGATCTCTCCTAAAAGTGACTAGGAAGGACATCAAATATCTCATCTATGGGAACCTTAGAGAGGTTTTCACCCTTGGATATGTCTTTTTTTTTTACTTTTTTGGGATCCAACACTGCCACAATGTGGTTTTCACCATTGGACCTCTTGCATTTTTTCTTTTTAATTATGTGACTGAGATATTTGATATCGACCTTAGTCATGTTGATACTTTTCTCATTGGTGGAAGATGTTACAAGTTTGATAGCTTTTAGGTAACAGGCAAGAGCATATTCATTCTGGAACATGGGGACTTCTTTAGATGCATTGGGGTTCTAGTCTATAAGCTCGAGATGTGTGAGTGAGAGAGTAGTGGCTAGTTCAATTGCGTTCATAGTATAGTCATTAAGTGCATGGACCAGCAATTAGAGACTTACGATGACCTCATCCACAGGTGTGTTCAAATGCCTCAGAATACTAATGTTAGGAATTGACAACTCTAGGACACTAGTTGGATCAAACCCCCGTGACCTAACCCTAGATGTTTCACCCACTTAGATTCAATTTTCATAGACATGCACTTGGTCAATGTCTTTATCAGTAGTAGCTTTTGAAATATTATCAAAATCATATTCATGAGAATTGGTGCTACATGGTGAGAGAATATAAAACTCTCCAATAGTGATAGGGACATACTCTCCTTTAGCCTCTAGATTCTTACACAAATACTCAATGCGGCATGACTAACTAGATTCTCCCTTTTCTGAATGATATTTGAGTTGCTCAGTATTGTCCTTAGAGAATCAGTAGTATCATCCACAATGCTAATACGTGGCACAAATTCATCTAGCTCAA